>CM065680.1:81653553-81656053 GCA_017654935.2 Phymorhynchus buccinoides | reverse complement strand
AGGCCATGGAAGGCCCCTGTTATGAGAACGGATGGAGGGTGAAATTGATTTATTGGGACAAGACACAGATTGGGGGTAGTAGGGGTGGGGGTGGGGAAGAAATCGGGAATTTACTGGAACAAATAATACACTCGTAAATCAAGTAAACCAAATAAATTTTAAAAGAAAAAAGGATTGGTCAATAAACAAGGTGAAAGTCGTGAAAGGGTTCGGGTTTTCTCTCTCTATTACTGTGTTTCTCTCTTTTTGTTTTCGGTCTGTCTGTCTTTAATTATTCTCTTATTTAATCTCTCTATCTCTCTCTCTCTCTCTCTCTCTCTCTCATCTCTCTCTCTCTCTCTCTCTCTCTCTCTCTCTCCTATTCTCCTCCATTCTCACTTCCCTCCTCTCTCTCTCTCTCTCTCTCTCTCTCTCTCTCTCTCTCCCCTCTCTCTCTCTCTCTTTCTCTCTCTCTCTTTTCTCTCTCCTCTCTCTCTCTCTCTCTTTTCTCTCTCTCTCTCTCTCTCTCTCTCTCTCTCTCTCTCTCTCTCTCTCTCTCTCTCTCTCTCTCTCTTTCCTTCTACTCTCTCTCTCTCTCTCCCCTCTCTCTCTCTCTCTCTCGCTCTCCCTCTTACTCTCTCTCTCCCTCTCTCCCTCTCCTCTCTCTCTCTCTCTCTCTCTCTCTCTCTCTCTCTCTCTCTCTCTCTCTCTCTCTCTCTCTCTCTCTCTCTCTCTCTCTCTCTCTACCGATGAAGACAGATATCTGTGGACGTGAGGATTGGAAGACTATTTCTAAGACAATGTTTGAGACTACCAAAACAAATCAGCATAAATAAAGATGGATTCATGTTGAGATTAAAAAAAAAAGACAGGCCTGTTAAAGCAAATGTGTGAACTCGTAAATGTAGTTCTTTTAAAAAGTCAACTAAAAACCTAGCGTTCCATAAGGTGAACACTTTTTGAAAACCCCCCACCAGATTTCATGTTTTGTTGGTAATTTAGTAAAGCAGGAGTAAAATAAACAGTTGATGCGATGACAGTAGTTTACTCCCATAAGAATTGATGGGGGAGGAGGAGGGGGAGGGTATATAAGCTGGATTTGAGCTTGTTTTCTTCCATTATTTATCTCCTTCGCAGCCGTTAAATGTTGATATTATCCCCAACATTGAAATAGCATCTTGTTTGTCAACAGGTGCACGATTAACGGAAACGAAAAAAGTGAGTTTGGTTATGGGACAAAAGGAGATAGCCAAGACAAGCTCATTTGAATGTTTGCTGAAAAGTTGAAATAGGCTGAAGCTGAGAGAATGAAAGACAAGACACTTGCCTTTTGACGTGCTGCTAGCAACAACACGGTGTGTGTGGGTTAGTGTGGGTTTTTTCGTTATGATAAAAATATGTCTGCCAAATCCTGATAAGATGCGTCACGTGTCTGCATACAATCTCGCGTTGACATCAGAGGCCGAAGTGTTGCGTTCTGAAAGATTTAATTTTTTGACAGCTTTGATTAGATGTGTCGATTAATTTGGATATTTGGCTTTCTCTGTGGGTGATTCTCCCTCTCTCTCTCTCTCTCTCTCTCTCTCTCTCTCTCTCTCTCTCTCTCTCTCTCTCTCTCTCTCTCTCTCTCTCTCTCTCTCTCTCTGGCTAGGGGCTGGGTGGAAAAAAGCATGTAACTGCTTATCTCATGTTCCCTGGTTAAATAACAATTCGTTTTCGTTTCCGTCTCTCTCTCTCTCTCTCTCTCTCTCTCTCTCTCTCTCTCTCTCTCTCTCTCTCTCTCTCTCTCTCTCTCTCTCTCTCTCTCTCTCTCTGGCTAGGGGGCTGGGTGGAAAAAAGCATGTAACTGCTTATCTCATGTTCCCTGGTTAAATACAATTTCGTTTTCGTTTCTCTCTCTCTCTCTCTCTCTCTCTCTCTCTCTCTCTCTCTCTCTCTCTCTCTCTCTCTCTCTCTCTCTCTCTCTCTCTCTCTCTCTCTCTCTCTCTGGCTAGGGGTCTGGGTGGAAAAAAGCATGTAACTGCTTATCTCATGTTCCCTGGTTAAATACAATTTCGTTTTCGTTTTCTTCTCTTTCTCTCTCTCTCTCTCTCTCTCTCTCTCTCTCTCTCTCTCTCTCTCTCTCTCTCTCTCTCTCTCTCTCTCTCTCTCTCTCTCTCTCTCTCTCTCTCTCTCGTTTTGTGAGGCATGATACATGTGCAATTCTACTGTCTAAATAAATCTGATGAAATCCTACTTGTTGTGTTCACTATACTTGTACAGAAATCTGATAAGATATCTGTATTTTTGTATCAGACTTTTTTTTTAATTCGTGTATTGGGGTCTCCTTCAGTAGATCGATCGAAAATAGTCGCATTATTTGCTTAGACGGAAGTATTTGACGTGAATCTCGACTCGCATACATCGTCACAATCGGATCGTATTGGGGTCAAATCGTGTGTAGTGTGTGGCTGGCCCATAACATATGAATATCGCCTAACTGGTTGACAACGCAAAATATGGGCAGATGTTGCGTTAATTA
>CM065680.1:81631053-81648553 GCA_017654935.2 Phymorhynchus buccinoides | reverse complement strand
ATTTCCTTATTCCCATGTCGTCCTTTGTGTTGGCCTCAGTGCCATTCAAATGGAAAGGCCAAGGACCAATAGGTGAAACATCATTCCTTTATACTTGTTAATGTTTGTCCAAAATTGGTGGGTATTAGAGAGAGAGGGGGGGGGGGGGGTTGCAGAGAGAGAGAGAGGTAGACATAGACACAGAGAGAGGTAAACAGAGAGAGAGAGAGAGGGGGGGGCGGTTGTGGACACAGCTAATCATGGGGGGGGGGGGGGGGGGGGGGGGGGGGGGGGGGGGGGGGGGGGGGGGGGGGGGGGGGGGGGGGGGGGGGGGGGGGTGGCTGTCAGTGGAGAAATTCAATCAGGATGAACAGCTAGCACTCCACAGTGTGCCGCCACCACTACATCCACCATGGAAGATGCACCCATGTCTGTCTCTCTCTCTCTCTCTCTCTCTCTCTCTCTCTCTCTCTCTCTCTCTCTCTCTCTCTCTCTCTCTCTCTCTATCTATCTATCTATCTATCTCTATCTCTCTTTCTCTTTCTGTGTCTGTTTGTCTGTCTGTCCGTCCCTCTCAAGGCTGAGTGTAAAAAGGCACTAATGCTTATCTCATTACCTTGTATAAATAAAAATTCGTTTGTTCGTACGTTCGTTTCGCTCTCTCCCTCGCTCTCTCTCTCTCTCTCTCTCTCTCTCTCTCTCTCTCTCTCTCTCTCTCTCTCTCTCTCTCTCTCTCTCTCTCTCTCTCTCTCTCTCTCTCTCTCTCTCTCTCTCTCTCTCTCTCTCTCTCTCTCTCTCTGTGTCTGTTTGTCTGTCTGTCCGTCCCTCTCAAGGCTGAGTGTAAAAAGGCACTGATGCTTATCTCATTACCTTGTATAAATAAAAATTCGTTTGTTCGTACGTTCGTTCGCTCGCTCTCTCCCTCTCGCTCTCTCCCTCTCTCTCTCCCTCTCTCTCTCCTCTCTCTCTCTCTCTCTCTCTCTCTCTCTCTCTCTCTCTCTCTCTCTCTCTCTCTGTCTCTCTCTCTCTCTCTCTCTCTGTCTGTCCGTCCCTCTCAAGGCTGAGTGTAAACAAAGCACTGATGCTTATCTCATTACCTTGTATAAATAAAAATTCGTTTGTTCGTACGTTCGTTCGCTCGTTTTCTCCCTCGCTCTCACCCTCTCTCTCCCTCTCTCTCTCTCTCTCTCTCTCTCTCTCTCCCCCCTCTCTCTCTCTCTCTCTCTCTGCTTGTCTGTCTGACTGTCTCTCTCTCAGCGCTGAGTGTAAAAAAGCACTGATGCTTATCTCATTACCTTGTATAAATAAAAATTCGTTTTTTCGTTCTTTCGTTTTCTCTCTCTCTCTCTCTCTCTCTCTCTCTCTCTCCTCTCTCTCTCTCTCTCTCTCTCTCTCTCTCTCTCTCTCTCTCTCTCTCTCTCTCTCTCTCTCTCTCTCTCTCTCTCTCTCTCTCTCTCTCTCTCTCTCTCTCTCTCTCTCTCTCTCTCTCTCTCTCTCTCTCTCTCTCTCTCTCTCTCTCTCTCTCTCTCCCTTATCTCTCTCTCTCTCTCTCTCTCTCTCTCTCTCTCTCTCTCTCTCTCTCTCTCTTTCTCCTCCTTCCCCCCCCCTCCCCTTATCCTTGTCAAATAAAGTTTTCCAGTGTCCAGTGTTCCTCCCTCTCCTTCTCTCCCCCTCCCCTCTCCCCCGTGTCTTTGCTATAATGGGATGAACAGGGGGTTATGTCCTACTTAGTGCCTCGCGCTGACTGATGTGGAGAACCCTTGTCCAAATAACTGACCACAGGCCAGCAGTGCCGAGGTCATTGCCCTCATTTGTGGAGCTCTTCATTTGGTTCAATGTTTGAAACATTCATGGCTGCAACTTTCCCTGGTATACAAGGATTTCCTGTTTTTGAATTTTACCAGAAAAGGAATTTCCTCTTTTTTTGTTAATTTGTCAAACAAGATCTTTGTGTGTCCACTGTATTTTACAAACATTTTAATATAAGCATTTGTATAAATTGTGGAAAAAGCAAGCTAAAATACCTTCATAAATCATTTTTTTTCTTCAGTTGCGGGGGAACATTGCCCCTAGACCCCGGCCTTTCAGGGTTTTTTCATTTTGTGTAGTTGCATTGTGCACCCATGTGTTTCCTAAATATCATGAAGTTGTATTTTTCGAAAGGGGTGTTCTACAGGACACTTTCTTTTTATTGCGATCTCTGTAACATTGTTACTATGGTCGGATGTTTGCCTTTATGTGGCACGAAACGAAGGAAGCTAACAGAAAGAAATTGCATTAATTTGTTTGGATAATACGAAGCTTTATTTTTTTCAAATAGATTCGCTTTTTGTTTTTTTGCCTGGGTTTTCCATGCCTTTAATTAATGTAGTGGGTTTATTTTGAAAGCACAAAGGGAAACTGTGCGTTTCCAAGTACATGTAATCAGATGATGCATACATAAATTTGAAACCAACTAACAAGACGAAGGTGCTGAAGCTCCCCGCTTAAAGACCACATACCTTCGTTTTCGTGTGGGGCTGGGTGTTCTCGGACTAGCCAGGGGTGCCCAGCCTCGCTGTGAAAGCATCTTATCTAGCTATTGTTTTTGTTTTTCCCGCGCAGCATAAATTCTTTGAACCCCAGTACATGTCAATAATTGCCGGTTACGGCAGGTGGACATTACCGGAAGAAGAGGAGAAGAAGACAAACTGGTACACTTTAAGCAGAGCTATGCCTATTTTAGAACAGCTCAAAGCCATTATGATTTTTAAAAAAGATGTGTAGGCACCCACCCATCCATCCATGCGTGCAGCCCATTTAGTTCATTCTCTTTGCCATAATTCGATATATCTTCTAGCCATCTCCGCTTTCTGCTCTGCTGACTGCCCAGTCTAATGTCATTGTGCACTGCCGTAGGGTCATGTGCCTCACACTGGCCAGTCATGTGAAGCAGAGAATTCTATTGACCCTTGACTCGTGATGACGCGCAAAGTCAAAGATTGTGGACGCTTCACCTGTTAGATAATTGTGGATATGTGTCTGTTTCTGACAGTCTGTGTCTTTGTCCTCTGTCTCTCTCTCTCTCTCTCTCTCTCTCTCTCTCTCTCTCTCTCTCTCTCTCTCTCTCTCTCTCTCTCTCTCTCTCTCTCTCTCTCTCTCTCTCTCTCTCTCTCTCTCTCTCTCTCTCTCTCTCTCTCTCTCTCTCTCTCTCTCTCTCTCTCTCTCTCTCTCTCTCTCTCTGCTCTCTCTCTGTCTCTCTCTCTGAACTCTTCAGACGCGTATGTGAAATAAACGTAATTAAGCTCGACTTCGTCATGTATAGTTGTTTAATTTTAATTTTGTGAATGTTGAAGATGAGTGTAGCATAAGTAAACAACATATTACATGGATTCCCGCTGCGGAAGCAGTGTAGAGTTAAACACATGCGTGTTCGTCTAACTACAAAACTATTGTACATCTTCTGCCCGGAACAGTAATGGTAAATCAATGAAGAAGTCAAAGAAAAACGTGACATTTTTCTGAGTTTAGGGTAAGTTTCTAGTCTCCTTAGACAGTTTATTTCTTCAAGCCCTTCCATCTTCAGTGGCGGACCAAATGATTCGTAAGGGGTGGGGGGTTCCGTGGAGAGTCCAGGGAGCTGCATTGATCCTGGGTTAAGGTGTAGTGACCTTGTGGGGGTCCAGGAGGCAAAGTCCCCTGGGAAATTTTACAATTTAGTGATTATTAAAGCAAACATTGAGCAATTTTCTTATTTTGTTACCCTTGTATAAGATACATGCTTGGGGCAAAGGGGGGGTCCGGAAACCCTGGAACCCCCCTTCAGATCCGCCAACGATCCCACTCCCCTGCCTACCGTCTCCCCCCACCCCCCTCCCAGTCTCATCTGGCACGTTCTCTCTGGCTCTTATTGATCAAATCAGCCAAACCAATATTTGGTGGGCTTGTACGTGACAAAATACTGTTCACGGTACCATTCGCAAACTCCTCTTATCCGTCCTGGGGTGGTTGTGTTTTCAGTAGCAATGTTTGCAGCAATGAAAAGACTCGGGGAAAACATATCCCCCATCTCTTATATATTAGTTTCGGACTCTTTGCTCCTGAGTTTGGGTAGTGTTGGCGGGGCAGTGGGTGGATGCCTCATGCCTCCATACGGGGAGCTGTACAACCCCACCCCCTCCACGAGTCTCTCCCCATAGGGATACGGGGTGGGGTGGGGGTGGGTCTTTCGTAAAAACTAGTTCCCCCACCTTCTGGAAGTTCTGTGCTTGTAAATTCCTCTAATCGGCCACTCTCTTTGACTCTGCCTTTCCCTTTGCTTTCTATCATCTACTATCTTTCTGACTTATTGGCCCATTCTCCTGTCTTTTAAAAAAAATCTTCAAAATAATGTTTCTTCTTTGAGCTCCTCCGAAATCGGAATTTATGTCGGCTGTACGCAGCAGGGAGACCAGTAAAAACTAAAAGCCGGACACATACGTACCTTACCCATTATGTCCATATGGCCTGGGAACGCAGAAGAAGATGATGAAGAAGGTAGTGTTTGCTCTTTGTGACGAGGACCTTCGCCACACAGTTGTGGGGATGGGAGGTGATGGTGGTGACATCAATAGAAAACTCTATTATCTGCGAGACGTATGGAAAAGTCAATGCTGAAGTTGATATCTGTGCAGTTGGTACTTAATTATACTATAGCATGACGAAGAATCGTCAACATTAAGCAATGACAGGGTGGGTTTTGCATACGTTCGGTTCTTCTTATATCTCTTGGCTCCAAGCTGTTAAACTGTTATCGCCATTTCTCTTGGACTCCTTCCTGAAAAGACAGATAAAGATAAAGAATAGACGCTGAAAACTGTTTTTTCTTATCTACGAAACACTAAAGCTGGAATCCATATGCGCTATTTTTGCTGGATTAAATCGCCCGCGACTTTCGACAGCGACGAAAAATGTTGCTTGCAATTCCATTGACGCTAAAATCGCCAGCTATTATCGATGGCGCTTTTCAAACATCGCGCAAAAAAAGAAACCGATCGTGCCTATGGAATTGTGTGACGAGGTAATGGGTTAAAAGGCTAAGCCTCTAGGGAAGACTTTTAGTGTGTTAAATTTTCAAGTAGAAAATTTGCCTTTAACCCACTTCTCTAGGGTATGGGAGATGAGCAACTTTCCCGGCCCCTTTTCATCTAATAAATTTATATTTGTGCCCGGGTTCTGGCTCGTATGATTGTAAGAAATACAAGTGGTTGAATTGCTCTAAATGGCAGACAGAGAGAAGTAGGGTTTTACATGAAATTACAAGACTCCCACTCTCATCAGTCTGACCAAAGGGTTCAGGATTAGTTGACACTTGTATTTTATTTACTCACAAAATCTGCATAAGATTATGCAACAATAATAATACAGCAGCTCAATGGCGCCAAAACAAAATATGAATGGAAAAAAACAATGACAATGAAATCCGAAAGGATTTACAAGACTTTTGTCTTTCTAGAAGGTTAGCCCCAAGCGAGAAGGGTCACTTATCATCTTCATTGTCCGGAGGAAAGTTCAAGTGATTGGCGCGGTCCGGGGGACTTAGCTGTTGTCAAGTTCCTCCGTAGTGATCGGCCAGTGCTGGGGTGGCTGGGCTTGCTCGTCAGGTGAGAGTAGCTCCCAGTCATTCCGGTTACGGCTTCGCGGGATGGCACGGTTCAGGCGTGGTCTCCTCGCGGATTCTGGGTGCGGGTCGTCTTGGCGGCGTTCCCGTCTTGGTGCTTGTGAGTCCAGGATGATCGTCCGGCCCACGATGCCCTGCTGATAATCACAGGAGAAGGTGGATGTAGGTCTCTATGGCTTAGAGACAAGGGGCTTCGGTCGGCAGGGAATTAGTGAATCCCAACCGGCTAGAAGGCTTCCCTTGTACAATAGCACTAAGAACACATAATCTGAATTTCAGTTAACAAACTGCGATCAGTAAAACATAAAAGGTGATCAAGCCAACGTCACTCTCCATCCAACACCTGGAAAGGAATGGTATCATAAAGTGCAAGATTGCAACCCACAGATTTCCTACTAAAAATAGACACAAGGGTTAGTAGGCATAAAATCCGGGTCTGGTACCAAAAGAGTTAAAGTCAAAAACACACACACACAAATAATCAGTGCACATGAATAGAACAGAATGTTTACCCCTTCTTTTCAATAACAGATCTATCTACTCCTTATTCATAATTGAACATAGGATCTAGATCAAAAAATAGGATCAAACAAACAAGTCTCAATCACCAGCCATCAATAATACTCACTAGTTGGGCTTATAAAGACTGGCTGGGAGAGAGGTTGAGTCTACAATGTTGTTCCAGCTAGATTTCAGCGTCTTGTGTGAAAACTTTTTCTCACTACTCCACTTATAGCCTTCACTTTCAAACAATGAAAGCCTGTGGTTGGTTTATAGCAGTTGACACGTCACAAGATGATGCTATAATTTTATGCATACTAGTACCGAACAATCACGCGCCGGTTACATTGTTATCACGTCATTCCTATCCTTCTCGTGCTCGGAAGGGAAAATCGTCTTCAAAGGACGCCGACTGTTGCTATCACTTTCTCGTGATGGGGAATGGAGATAAGGGGGGGGGGGGGTAAAGGGAGATAACCTCTGTAGGTGGTACATGCTGACAGGGGAGGTAAATCGGGCTTCAAAGAGACAAATGCCTTAATCAGCGTTCTTTTGATGGTGGATGGCAATTAAAGTGGCGGCCGGACAGAGAGATGAAAAGGAGAGGGGGGGGGTGTAGATAAGAAAGAGGGGTCGCGCGGGACACTTACGTCACAAATTGCAAGCAACGTTTTTCACCAGTACCACAAGTTTCTCCACGTTTTTGGAAGCCAAGCTCGCTGGAAAAATGGCGTGATGTTTTAGTTCTGCCGATTTTCAGACTATTTGCGATGGCGATAAAAAAAAATGTCGCTCCACCAGGCAATAAAATAACATTGCGAGCGATTTTCCACGGACTGCTCGCGATTATCGCGCCTATGGGTGTACAGAATGACTTTACTATTGGTGGCGATAACATTTAATCGCGGGCGATTTTCGCCTTTAAAATCGCGCATATGGAATTTCGGTTTATGCGTTTGTCTTTCGGAAATACATCAATATTCGCGAATTTCTCGTTTGATTTTGAAAGTTCTGGCATCCACATATATACTGCTCACAAAAAGTAGGGGATAATAAAAGATTCACTTTGTAATCTCACCATGTGCAGTTGGTACTTAATTATACTATATAGCATGACGAAGAATCGTCAGCATTAAACAATGCCGGGGTGGGTTTTGCATACGTTCGGTTCTTCTTATATCTAACCAAATCATCAGTTTGATTTCATGTAAAAATGAAAGTTCAACCTGTCCTGACCGTAAGATCGAACACCAAAATCAATTTTAAAAGGTCACGTGACTGCCAGAGGAGACAAACATCAGTGGGTGCGTTATTCCAAATCACGAAACACTTTTAAACTGTTGACAGATTGTTGGGTCGCTTTTTTTTTGCTTCCAGGAATGCAAAGCAATGCCTTCTCATGCTCTGGAACAGTCTCCGGAAGATTTTCTGGAGGATTAATGTTTTTTTTTCTCAGCATCCCTTGATTCTTTTACGACCAATACAATAGTGCAAGCTGAAACTGAAAAACGAAACATCGTGCAGGTTTTAACCTCCAAGATGACAATTCACGTCTCCACCGGGCTCATTTTGTGCAAGATCACCTTCACACCCAGGAAACCCAGACCCTCCCATGGCCTGCAAGGTCCCCTGACCATTTACATTGGAATGCCTTGTGCAAGATCACCTTCACACCCAGAAAACCCAGACCCTCCCATGGCCTGCAAGGTCCCCTGACCATTTTCATTGGAATGCCTTGTGCAAGATCACCTTCACACCCAGGAAACCCAGACCCTCCCATGGCCTGCAAGGTCCCCTGACCATTTTCATTGGAATGCCTTGTGCAAGATCACCTTCACACCCAGGAAACCCAGACCCTCCCATGGCCTGCAAGGTCCCCTGACCATTTTCATTCGAATGCCTTGCTAAGCCTTCCAGGAAACCGTGGCCCCACACGTGTTCAACTGTTTTATGACTATTTTGTGGGGTCTTGGACTTTGCACCTATTGAAGTCCATCTTTTCTGACAGCCACGTGACGTTTCAAAATTGACTTTAGTCTTCGATTTTATGTTCAAAGAAGAACTAACTTTTGTTTTAAAATGAAATTAAACTTGTGATTTCGATATTGAACCCATGGTGATTCTTACAAAGTCAATATCCCTACCTTTGTGGAGCAGTATATATACATGTACGCTTGTTTCTTTCAGTCTGTCGGTTGGTCTGTAATCTATGATTTTATCATAGTTTGAAAACAAATGGTCTCCAGATTCCCTTCTTTGTTAGCATAGCCATAGAACAAAATTAATATTTATATATCTACTGGAGTAGAGGTTAGGGTAAAGAAAGGTTCTTTATATTATCCAAGAAGGAGAAATGGGATAGAAAGTAATCCAAGACTATGTTTATGTGTTGGTGTTGACAGAAAACAACTATTGATGTGACTCTACATGAAGTCCTGAGTGAAGTCCTGATTGGTATCATCCACTTGTGTGTATACTAACGTGATATGATACTGGCATTAACAGACATCAAAGAACTGTCACAAATAAGCATAGTACCAATCAACAAATTCTATTTTCAAACTCCATATCTTTTGAATGATAATAGTATGTAAGGCACCAAAAGAAATCATACTATGCACATACACTACGTAATCTATTTCTTGATGGCAACTTCACCACTCTTGTCTTGCTATCTCACATAGCTTACACCGTCCCACTCCAGTCCATTCCCTTCGTGTCCCTTTCCCCCTTCATATATACTCCCCTTGATCTCGGCTTTCCCATCTTTTTTCTTCAGACTAAATCAACTGAGCCTAACATTGGTACGGACACGCCACAAATAATGTTAGCAGTGTACACACACTCCTGTTCCCAAAGCCAGCTTTTCAGTGGCAATCCTATCAGCAATGAAACCCTCCGGAAGAAAAAAAGACTTCTTACCTCGAGTGTCCATCGGTTCTCGGCCACTCTTTCCTTCCGTGTTTGCTAGTGTTAGTACTTTGTGTTGCAAATCCTCTGCTATGTGATTATGGAGAGAGAGGGTGGAGAGAGAAAAATCAATAGGAAGTTGTCTATAGACTGCGAAACTTCTTGCAAGAACACGTAAAGAATGTTAGAAGTTGTGTGTTGCGAAACGCTCCTCTGCTTGTGGCTATGTTTAAAGAACCATTGTATCAGACTGGCGTGGCTGTTCTTTTTATCATAACCCACCTTGTTTTCTTTAGTAAGGAAGATAGGGTGTACCTACAGGATTACCAACGAGCTAAATGCTAATTTGTTTGACGATCTCAAAAGACGACAGTTCACGAATCCTCTTATTCGATTCACTTTGATTCAGCTGCTTCTGAAATACCTTCGTGTCATTCAGAACATTAAAGGGCCAGCCACACGTCCACTAAAATCGCACGACTGTATCACGTGGTCTCGATGCGCCAATCACATTTGTTCTTAGAGACCACGTGGTCGAATTGTTTCGTACAGTCGTGCGAGTTTAGTGGACGTGTGGCTGGCCCTTAAGACAAGGTCTATACGACTAACATGGTTATTCGTATAGGCCTACTTGCGCAAATCAACAGACGTTTGAATCACTCATTCCAGGCCTATGAAGCACCGCCCCAATCACCCTTCGTTATTGTCAAGCTAATCCGGCTCCGTGTTATAGGCCAACAATATGTAGGCGATACATTTTCAAACAGTAAAACACTGTTTAAAAAAAACACGATTTGGACTTTATACTGAAGGGAAAATGAATGTACAACAACCAAAACGATGTACAGATGGTCTAACTGACAGATATAAACAAACCGAGAGAGGAAATAGACAAACGGAGACAATCACTTAAAGAGAGATGGAAATGGAGCCGTGGATGGATATGTAAAAGGCTTATATAAACAGAAGGTAGTTGAGAAGGCTGTACGTATACTGAAACATCTTCCATATTTTGAAATCAGTTGACATGCCCTTGCAATAACAACATTGGAGCTGTTGTGATTGAAGCAGCTTTACTCAAAATGCCTTCAGTGAATAGAACGTGATGAGGCCGATCCTTCACAGAGTCTGTGTGACAGTGAGAAGTGCTGGTCTGTGAGTGAAGGGAGGCGTGTTTCCTGTGCAGACACTGCCATTGGTCTCCATTCAGAGGTCTGTCTGTGATCTGTCTGACACCAGTCCTTCATAGTTTCATACCACGTCAATAACCTACTAACACGCTTCGTGCAGACCGCATGGGGAAATTAATACAATGTTTTTCTATGTGTTTGGCTTCGACTTTTGAATTGTTTTCTTGCAAATACTCTTCTGTTCCCATTAAAGAGTTCCCCTTACTGCTTAAATGCCAATTTATTTGTGGGTCGTTTCTCGAGGGATAGCAGTAGAACGTTTGCAAGGACACCTACATAACAGTTGTGGGGTAATTGTTATCATCCGTTATTTTTCGAGCATCGTTGCGTTGTCAAACTAAAGCGCAATATCTAAACCGACAAATAGACAGTAACTCGCCCCAGTCGTGTTCTGTTCAGGAGCCCACTTCTGGATGTGCCCTGCATACCAGTCTTACGTACTATTCTGTCTCGTGACCCTTTTCCTACTCTTCATTTAGCCTCTACCTTTTCCTTTTCTAGCTTTCATCTAACATTGTCAACCAAAGCCAAACATCGGGCAGGCACGTGACAAATACTGTTAGCGATGTGTACATACACTTTTCTTCGTCTCCACCTTTCCAGCAGTATACAGTAGTCCTTTCAGCAATAAAACCCCTGGAGAAAAGGGTTTAGTTCCGGTGTTCATTCCTGGCTGGCAACTCTTTCCTTAGGAAGTTATCAGTGTCGAGAGTTTGTACCGTGGATTATGGAATAAGAGTTGGGGGAACTGGGGATGGGAAGCGATGGGATGTTGTCAATAGGAAACGGTTTTGTCTGCGACTCTTCTCGGAAGAGGACGAGAAGAAGCATAGAAGGACGTTGGTGGTTTAACCCTTTCACCGCCAATGTCGCATTTATGCACCACAATGGTTTAACACCCATGTTATTAAAAGGCATCAAATCAGGACCTGTTATCTGAAGACCCCATTTTCTTAATTTTGGGAGGTAAGGATAGGCCTAATGTTATACATGTCACAGAGGAATTCCCAATATTGCAGATGCATTTGTTTTTCTCTACCCAGTTAAAGTTTAATGGTATTTTTTGGCTGAATAATGGATGGCGGCGAAAGGGTTAATGATGCCTCCCTAACTTTGACTAAGCCAAGAAAAGCGCCATCATGTGCCAGTGTTGACTGTGTGACTGTGCTTTACATTTCTCTCCCTAGTCTTCTTCTTAGCTGGACTAACTTTACCGTAAGACTGATATAGAAGAAACAAGATCGACCATTTCGTCTCTCTGTTTGTACAGCTAGTACTGACAGTCTGAGAAGGGGCACAGACCAAAAGACTGTTCGTTTGTTTAGTCTTCCTATTGTGAATCCGTAGTTAACGCAAAGAAGAGTATGTAAGTGTCTTTCCTTTTACTAAGCGCTAGCAAAATCGAGGTTTATGGAGGAATTTATCAACGTCCACTCACAGACTGTTCACCAAATTACGTACATCCTCATACCAAGAAATAAGCGTATTCGTCCAAGTAGGATTTGAATTTGTTTTAGCCCATAATATAAAAGGAAAGGAACAGGGAAGATAAACACCAAATACTTGATGAAGGCAGAAAGCAAAGACCACAAAACCTCCGCCAAGGACGTCTGCCCATCATTTGAATTTTGCACGAAGGCTAAAGTTACGTGAGTAACGCGAGAATCAGTTCTGTTTTGAAATGTAAGAAACATTCTGACCTTATAATTATTTTCATATTGTAGGATTTAAGTTGAGTATATCTACAAACTTTCAAAACTGTAAGTCTGTTCGTGCCAAAGAGAGATTTTTTTATTAGAAAAAACAAAGCAGCCTGTAAACAAGACGGACTTTGCCCAAACGTATTCACGATGACTAGTGTATTCTTAAACATAATTAAATAAAAGCCTACATTAAGCTAAATCTAGAAGCATAAATCCATGAAACATGATTTTTGGTGTTGTTTTTTTGGGTGTATATTATAGTCACATAGACGTATCTCTGTTAAATTCGGGCTGCTCTCCCTCGGAGAGGGTGTCGCCGCAAGCGCTGCGCCTACCCAGCGCCTGGATTGTATCCACTGGTTTCATGTCAAAGAACAACACTCTTATGTCATCTATATCTTTCAGACTTTTTTTTCTGTCCCATCTTCTGGGCCGTACAGTGGCGTTGCTCCCACGCCGCTCATTCCGAATCCCAATTCGCAGCCACACCCCAGCTTGTTCAGGTCGCAGACTTGATTTCTTTCCTTTTCAGTCGTACCTTGAGCAAGGCCTGGTGGCGATGACGTACGGGTCACGTGACAGTCTGGTGGACTTCCTGCACGTGGACAATCTGGTTCAAGGTCACGCGCTGGCCGCCAGGGGGCTCTCGGCGGAAAAGGACCACGTGGCGGTTAGTGTGTGTGTGTGTGTGTGTGCGTGCGTGTGCGTGTGCGTGCGTGTGTGTGTGCGTATGGGTGCGTGTGTGCGTGTGCGTGTGCGTGCGTGTGTGTGTGTGCGTGTGTGTGCGTGTGCGCGCGCGCGCGCGTGTGTGTGTGTGTGTGTGTGTGTGTGTGCGTGTGTGTGTGTGCGTGTGTATATGTGTATGAGTGTGTGTATACATGCATTAATGGTGTGTGTGTGTGTGTGTGTGTGTGTGTGTGTGTGTGTGTGTGTGTGTGTGTGTGTGTGTGTGTGTGTGTGAGTGAGAGAGAGAGAGAGAGAGAGAGAGAGAGAGAGAGAGAGAGAGAGAGAGAGAGAGAGAGAGAGAGACATCAGTACCTCATAGGCAATCTGTGTCGTCTGAACTTTGGTGTGTTTTGTCGTCCCAGTTCTACAAAAGAACGGGAGTGCATTGGGGTAGGAACGAGGGCCTGTGTATTTCTCTGTCTGTCCGTCCGTGTGTGCTGTGTTCGTGCGTCTGTCCGTGTGTGATCAAAGCATGACGCATACCATGGCGCCTACACCACTGAATCAATCTTAACAAGTCAAGTCGTTTATTTTCCAAAAAACCCTAGAGGCACAAGAAAATAATCACAATTCTGTTGCGACAATGAACAATATTTCACACATATTGGTTTTAAATAACATACCAGTGCACAATTCCAGACATATAAACTTGCAATAATCATCTGCAAAGGCACGTACACGCGCCCATACACACAAACTCTCCGAGTTCTTGAATTTCTAGAAAGATAAATTTTTAAAAACGTGGCAGACGAAGGTGTCAAATTAACCAATGGGCAAGCCATGCCAACGTAATCCCAGTGAATACGATTTGAATATTACAGAGACACTGATTATTTCAACGATAGGCGAATGGGTGGAATTAAGCCAAAATAGGTAGGCTCTACAGCAGTAAAATGTGTTACCTAAGGAGATGGTTTTGTAAAACAAATAACATTTAACTACTCAGCATTGCCATACTGGTACAGGAACTCATTAAAGACCCACCAGATCCATGAGTGACAATCACGGCTTTCACGTGTTTCCCTCTCTCGCTGGTAAGAAATCTTAGTTTGACCAGGTCTGACTCCCATGCAAATGCCCCCGAATTGAAAACGAGACAGAGACTTCGAAGAACAGCCTCAATTTGAAGTTGGGGGCATTTGTATGTGAGTCACACCTACCCAGAAAAAACCCCAAGGGACTTAATCTTGCTGGGTCAGTGTGTCTTTAACAAACAAAAATCCAAAATGACCCAAGAATCAAAAAAGAATCTTCCTTGACGTTCGTCAGTAGGTCTCTTGAAAGCAACAACTTTGAGCATAGCATATAGGGGAAGACGGGGTAAAAAGCGCATGGGCGGGTAAGAAGCCCACCCCAATTATCTCATGAAATAAAGAAACTTTCAGTCAAATTTGCCCATGAGACGAATGCTAGACATTAACGCTCGTTTCATGGGGAAAATGAGACTGAAATTTGCTTCATTTCATGAGATAATTGGGGTGGGCTTCTTACCCGCCCATGCGCTTTTTACCCCGTCTTCCCCTATCGTAGGGTGAAGACCACAAGGTACTATCCACCTTCTTTAGTCCTGTTGTTATAGTATCTTCTGGGTTTCACCTGACGATATATCCCCTTTGTATTTCCACTCTGCAATATAGGTATAATGTTATTTTGATGTTTACCCTTGCTTTCATCTTTGCTTCGAACTAGGAGTTCAAAGTTTATAATGTCTCTGCCGTTTTGTTCAGAGTTTGGATAGAAGTTCTTTCTTTAAGTTATTAGCCCTTTCACCACCAATGTCGCATCTTTGCACCACAATGATTTAACACTCGTGTCATTAAAACTCTTGAATCAGGGTCTATTATTCAATGATATTGTGTTCCTAAAATTGGGCAGTAAGGATTGACCCTTTTCTAAATGTGTCACAGAGAAATCCCACAATATTGCAGATGAAATCTTTTCAGTAACCAAATACATTTTATGGAAATTTTTGGTTCAAAGATGGCTGGCGGTGAAAGGGTTAAGGTGCCACACATATGCGTGTACAGGGCCGGATCTAGGGGGGGGGGGGTGTCCTGATTTCTGCCCCCCCCCCCCCCCCCAGCCCTAAGCATGTACCTTATGCAAGGGTGAAAAGTAAGAAAATGGCTCGATTTTTGAAAATCTTCCGGGGGCTTCGACCCCTGGGCCCCCAAAAGGGCATTGCAGCTCCCCGGACCCCCGGCGGAAACCCCCCCTTGCGAATCCCTTGGTCTGGCCCTGGTGTGGGCGGCCTTGTATTTTTACATGTGTTTGTGTGTGCACATGCGTAGGAGCATACGTATGTGTGTGAATGCCCGCGCGTACGCGCGCATCTATTCAAACGTTTGGAGATATGAGTTTCAATATGATAGGAGTGCTTCCCGTCCCTATCGTATCCTTTCTCAAAGAAGCCGATCCCCAGTATTTAGCAATGAAATGCGTAACTTCATCCCGTAAAAGCTTTGTCTGACATTTTTGATCGAGTTCCTCCAATACGTTTTATTAGCTTCTTGTGTAGAGGTTTGTTTGTTTGTTTGTTTGTTTGTTTTTGCTTTTCCCCGTAAAACCTTTCCAGCAGTGCCTATTTACTCTATGGAAAGGGAGAAGCAAAAGGCAAAGGGGAAATAGGGAACCGTGTTTGTCGGGACATGTTTAGTGTAGTGCATTTTCAAATGGATATGTTTATTCTGTGGGCTTTTTTAAAAAATATTGATTTGCTTTGACTGTATGTTTTCTATTTCTTTACGCGTGTGTGTGTGTGTGTGTGTGTGTGTGTGTGTGTGTGTGTGTGTGTGTGTGTGTGTGCGTGCGTGCGTGCGTGCGTGCGTGTGCGTGCGTGCGTGCGTGCGTGCGTGCGTGTGTATGTGTGTGTGTGCGTGTGTGCGTGTGTGCGTGTGCGTGCGTGCGTGCGTGCGTGCGTGCGCGCGCGCGCGCGCGCGCGCGTGTGTGTGTGTGATCATGTGTGCGCGTGCGTGCGTGCGTGCGTGCGTGTGTGTGTGTGTGGGGGGGGGGGGGTTGTGTTTGTGTGTGTGTTTACAGGGTGGGCAATGCTATTTCTTATCTGACGACAAGCCCATCAATAACTTCGAGTTCTTCCGCCCCTTGGTGAGTGCATTGATCAAAGTTTTGCTGTTTGGTCCAATATAAAAAATATGAAGGGTCTTTTGCTTCAAACGTCGTTGTTGGTTATATACGCGTTTTAAAAGGCATACATTCCGTGCTTTGGTAAAATGTTCTTTTCTATATCGTAAGAATATTGTCGGGTTGTTTGACAGTGTAATATTGGACAAGTATCGTTTAGTGTTATAATATAATAATTTAGTATTTTTCTTTTTTATATTGTTAGATTTTGTTTAGTTTGTTGTGTCCAGAATGTTTATATTCATGTTACGTAAAGTGTGTCGCTTAAATAATATGCTTTTTATCAGGGATCCTGTATAATGAGAGAGAGAGAGAGAGAGAGAGAGAGAGAGAGAGAGAGAGAGAGAGAGAGAGAGAGAGAGAGAGAGAGAGAGAGAGAGAGAGAGAGAGTGGGGGCCGTGTGTACGCATGTATTGGTGCATTCCTTCCTGCTGCTTGTTGACATTTTCATTAGTTTCTGCGAGGGTGAGGTGCTATCAGAGAGTGACAGTGCTGGTGAATGAGGGTGGATGTCTTTGTTGAGTGAGAATCATGTTATTTTTGTTACTTTATTTCTTTGCACTGGAATGTTGGTAGCATGACTATCTTGTTGATTGTAATGCATGTTTTTAATGTTGATTTTAATGTTGCTACTGTAAAGCGCATCGAGCATACTACTGTATGGATGTTAGCGCTATATGAAATACAATTATTATTATTATTAATAAGAGATTGACGACGAAATTCTTTCCTAGGAATGGTGATCTAGATTGTGACAGAAAGGGAAACATTTGGCCGATACTCTAACCCTTCACCGCAAAAGTTGATTGAAATCCGTTCATAAATAGTTGGGGCTGTTCAATTACTAGGCAAATAGACATGGAAATTCGCAAAGATTAATATATTGAAAACTCATTTATGCGAAACACGGTTAACGAAATTGTTTATTGGAGGGAGGTGACAATTTTGATTTCGCAATAAACAAGGTAGAGCATTGTCTGAGTATGTTTGATATGACAGTAATTTTCTATGTGGAACGATTCTTAGTTTTTGTAAAGCGCCATGAATAGTACACCTGGAACGCGCGCTATTTAAATATTCTTTATTATTATTATTATTATTATTATTATTATTATTATTGTTGTAATTTAGGTAGACACGCTTCAAAGAACCACGCGCAATGATTGTATTTTGTCCCCGTTTGTTTGTTTGTTTGTTTGTTTGTTTGTTTGTTTTTCTGCAATGAAATGCGAAGATTTGTTTGTGTCTCATTTAGATGTCACAATTGCAACGGCAGAGATGGCGACAGTATAATGTAATGTAAATAAACACATAGAAACAAAAAAAGCACGTGCGCTTGCGCGCCACACCGACACAAGCACCTCCGCGCTCCCGCACATACAATCACGTGCGCACATACACAGGTGCGTACATACGAAGGTAGGGGTAGCCCCTACTGTGCGCGCGAGCATACACAAACACACACACAAAACACACAAACATACACACAAAACACACATACACTCTCATGTACCCTGGGCCTCTTTTGGGGGCATTTTTTGCACACATCACGAACACACACGCGCACAGACGCACACGCAAACACACACTGAGTGCGTGTTTTTTGTGGGTTTTTTTTTAAATCTCTCTTTGTGTCTGTTCGTCTTTGTTTTTGTTTCTGTCTGTTGTCCGTTTTCTGTCTTGATGACTCTTTTCTCTCACTCTGTCTCTGT
>CM065680.1:81621053-81626053 GCA_017654935.2 Phymorhynchus buccinoides | reverse complement strand
TTGATGTAATCAATCACTCACTACTTATGAAGAAACTACGTGTTTACAATATAGGTGATCAAGTGTGCCAACTGCTTGAGTCATTTTTATCAAACAGACAACAACAAGTATGCACTGGTCTTCACCAGTCTTCTTCTCTCCCAAACAACTATGGTGTTCCACAAGGTTCAGTTTTGGGCCCACTGTTGTTTTTATTATATATCAATGATTTACCTTTGCTTGTTAAAGACAATTGCAATCTCTTTGCGGACGATAGTTCAGTCGAATCCGCTCATCCTTCATTACACGTTTTGTCATCTAATATTCAAGAAAATGTAAATCAACTGGCCAGATGGGCTGAACTAAATCACATGTGTCTGAACCCAAACAAAACTAAGTATATGTGTTTGACAACCAGACAGAAACGCCAAAATCTTTCATCTACTTCGTTCCCAATTCACATCTCGGGACAAACAATCGAGGAATCCAGTTCACACAAGGCCCTAGGTATAACGATTGATAACAAATTATCTTGGTCAGAACACATAGACATATTAAGTAAGAAGGTATCGCAAAGAATATTTCAACTATCAAAAATAAAACATTTCCTCAATCTCAATGCCAGGAAGCAGTTCTATTATGCACATATAAATTCACTTATCAGCTATTCCTCTACTTTGTGGGACTCAGCAAGTGCAAATGTTCTAAAACCTCTCGTTAGACTGCATAAACGAGCTGTTAAATTGGTGCTGCTCAAATCAACTTCTCTTACGAACAATGATTACAAAACAATAGGTATATTACCTTTTAAATTACAGTTGGAGCATAACAAAGCAAGGATGATGCACAAAATCATGACCGGAAATGCTCCTCAATCTTTAATCGACCGCTTCTCGATAAACAGTTACAGGCAGTCACACAAACTACTAATTCCAACCCCAAGATTAGACTTATTTAAAACCAGTTTAATATACAGTGGTGGATCTTACTGGAATAATTTGCCAGCCACCTTAAAAGCGACCAAACGCCCAGCATCCTTCAACAAACTAATGAAGAACTACCTAATGAACAAACTCCACTGACAATGAACAATGAAATCTCTCTCTCTCTCTCTCTCTCTCTCTCTCTCTCTCTCTCTCTCTCTCTCTCAATTTCATCAGGTACATAACATTAGCAAAACATGACTTATTGTATGTTTTACCCAACAGTATTTTTTATTTTTTATATTTTTTATATTTTTTTAAACAAATAGCATTAAGTCATTGCTGCCGACTCCGATGGACTAACATAAATAAATATTGAACGTATGCACTGTTATTTATCATGATGCCTACATGTGTTTACTTTTTAACTCATGAATATTTTGCGCATCTAACATTACCTTGTTTTGATCTGTCATGTATAAAGGTGTGCATGTTAAAATTGGCTATGTTAAACACAATTAAGTTTGATATAATAATGTGTATGTGTTTTATTCTATTTTTTGCATTTTACAGACAAGTGTGTAATGTTGGCTTAGGCTTGATTTTCTCATGTTATATATAAAAATATTAGTGTCGTTTTTTATATTTGTTAAAAATTAAGATGATATGTAGGATTTATTTTGTTGTTGACATGTGCACATGCTTACTTTTAAATTTGTTTTGTTAGTTGAGTGTATATTTGAAACTTGAGTGTATAAGGTAGGATTAGGTTTGATTTTGTCGAGTGTGTATGCTAATTTACAAATTGTGCATGCTAACAATAAATAAATAATTACTTATATAAAGTAAGATTAAGTTTGATGATGTTATGGATATGTATTTACTATGATTTTATAACGTGTGTGTGTGTGCTTACTTTAAGTTTATTTTTTAGTTGAATATGCGAAGTAGGCCTACAAGTAACTAGGCTCGACTTTGTCATGTATCGGTGTTTATCGGCTGTGTTTATAATGTTATGATTGTTAAAGATGAGTGTGTTAGATATGCTTCTCTCTCTCTCACTCAGTCTATCTATCTCTGTCTCTGTCTGTCTGTCTGTCTGTCTGTCTGTCTCTCTCTCTCTCTCTCTCTCTCTCTCTCTCTCTCTCTCTCTCTCTCTCTCTCTCTCTCTCTCTCTCTCTCTCTCTCTCTCTCTCTCTCTCGATCTCTCTCTCTCTCTCTCTCTTAGTGTGTGTGCGCATGCATGCGCGCGCGTGTATGTGTGTGTGTGCGCGCGCGCGCGAGTGTGTGTTTAGTGTCATAAAAGAATTATTTAGTATACACTATTTTTTTTTTTTTTTTTTTTTCTTTAGGCTTATATTGTTTTATTTTGTTTATTGTGATTTAGCCAGAATGTTTATATTTATGTAACGAAAAGTGTCTCTTTGATATATTGTATTGGGGATCCTGTATGATGAGAGAGAGAGAGAGGAAAGAGAGAGAGAGGGGGGAGAGAGAGGGGGAGAGAGAGAGGGGAGAGGGGGGAGAGGGGGAGGGAGAGAGGGAGAGGAAGAGAGAGGGAGAAAGGGGAGGGGAGAGAGAGAGAGGGGGGGGGAGGGGGGCGAGAGAGAGAGAGAGAGAGGGAGAGAGAGAGAGAGAGAGAGAGAGAGAGAGAGAGAGAGAGAGAGAGAGAGAGTATGGGCCGTGTGTACGCACGTATTAATTGGTGCATTCCTTCCGGTTACTTGTTTACATTTTTATTAGTTTTTGTGAGTGTGATGTGTAATGAGAGAGTGACAGTGCTTGGTGAACGAGGGTGGATGTCTTTGTGAGTGAAAATCATGTTATTTCGTTACTTTATTTCTTTGTATTCAAATGTTGGTGGTATGACTTTCTTGCTGATTTTAATTAATGTTTTCCATCTTTCATTGTTGCTTTTGTAACGTGCAACGAGCATACTACTATATGGAGTTTTAGCGCTATATGAATTATTATTATTTTGATTATTATTATTATTATTATTTTTATTATTGCTACTATTATTATTATAGGATTGGGTTTCATCTTGTTATGCATAAGTGTTTACTCCAAAATGCGTGCATGTTAAAGATGAGTATGTAGAATAGGATTTGGTTTTATTCTGTCATGTGTATGTGCTTACATTTAAGCTTGATGTATTTTTAAGATTAGTATGTAAAATGGGCTTAGGCATAATTGATTTTATTATGTGTATCGGCTTTAAATTTTAAATGTGTACATGTTACGAGTATGTAAAATAAGGATTAGTTTTAATTTTGTGATGAGTTAAGTTTTACTTATGTGCGTGTTAAAGATGAGGACTAGAAAGTAGGTTCAGGCTTGATTTCGTTATGAGCAGTATTTACTTTTTAATATGTGTATTCGCTTGCAAATAATATGACTAGGTTTGCTTTTGTTATGAGTGTGTGTCTACTTTTTAATATGTTCATGCTAAAAATGAATAATGGAATGTAGGAATAGGTTTCATGTTGCCATGGGTACATGTATTTACATTTTAAATTGCGCATGCTAAGATGAGTAGGTAAAGTAATACTATGTTTGACTTATTATATGCATAGGTTTCTTCAAATAAGTACATTTTAATGATGAAGTATGATTGAGGTTTTTTTTATTTTTATGTTTGTGCACTTCTCTATTTTGAATGTTTAAAGATGAGTGTGAAAAGTAGGATTGGGTTTTATTTTCCCGTGTGTATGCGCTTACTTCACACATTTTGAATGTTAATAATTAGTATAGTTAATAATAATAGGTTTGATTTTGTTATTGATGTGTTACAATATAGGGATGTTTTTTGCATGCTTTATATTACTTTGTATGTGTTTATTTTCGTTTTTCATTTTCTACTTTTATATATGTATTTTGTCCAGAGGGCTGGATGTAAAAAAGCATGTTATTGCTTACTCTATTACCCTCTATAAATAAAATTCAATCAATCAATCAATCAATCCCCGAGACTATTTTCGCATCATCACTTCGTAATAAAAGGGGAATAACTGCAGTGATGAGAGTAGATTACAACTGCTGCAGTTGTCCCCCATTCTTTTTTAATTTGTTGTGTGTGTGTATGCGTGTGTGTGTGTGTGTGTGAGATATATTATATTCTTATATTTTTCTACCTTTCTTTGGCTTTCTGTTTACAGGTGTACAAGACAGGAGTGACCCACTATTTCAGCACAGGTAAGTTGTATCATATTTTGTATCATATTTTGTTTGAGCGAAAGAGATTGCTGTTCTTGGAAAGCTCCATTCTAAACTCGCATCACCACCAGCTTTACCGTTACCAATTTAGAAACCTATTACACTTGTTTTTTTTATAAAGAAACCAAGTAATGTATAGAAATTCTCTTTGACATTCACAATAATGCATTTCCTCATCCCCTCACCCCCACCCCCCTCACCCCTCCCAAAGCAAGACTATTCGATTATCAGATAACACCCCTGATTATGTATATATGTGTTGTTTGAACATAATGCAAAAACACCATGTTGGGAATAAAAGGAAAGCTTTTGAGTATTTGAGATAGATAAATTACCGTTATTATTATCTTTATCATCATTATTATATTATTGTTTCAGACCTGCTACCCCCTACACAAGTCTTGAGTAGTCTGGATAGCTGAAATGAGTAGTTTTGGAGCAAAATGTGTAGTTTTATTCATTAAACCATCAAACAATGTTCACTGAAAATGAGTAGTGATCAAGAATTAAAGAGCATTATTTTCAGTTTTGAAGAGTAGTAGAGGTCCAAATTGAGTAGAATACTACTCGAAAAGTAAACAGGACTGTGTTATTATATTTACAGGTAAAGCACGTAGGGAGTTGGGTTACTCACCCACGGTGCAAAACGACCTGTCAGGCGTGGTTCAATTCTACAGAGGTGCCGGCCACATGAAGCAGGCAGGGGGTAAAGCCAAGTCTGTCCTCTACTACGTCGTCAATGTGCTCATTGGATTGGTCTTCGCTTTCGTCATCATGTCCTTTCTACCCTCGGTTAAGTAGGACAGTTGTCTTTTCCAGTCGATGGATGTTAGGTTAGGTTAGGTACTTTATATAGTCACAGAGGCATCTCTGTGAAATTCG
>CM065680.1:81596053-81616053 GCA_017654935.2 Phymorhynchus buccinoides | reverse complement strand
AGAGTTTCCATCAACAGCCTTGACAGAGTTCTGCTTTCACAACTTCATTTTCCACCATTTGATGTTCACAATCTAAATTACCATCGTTTCCCTTTATGAACAAAAAACATCGTAATGAATGGTTCCTTTCAATCCTGAACTGTGGAACAAATATTTATATACAAATATGAATTATCAATATAAATATTTACCTATGGTCTTATCTTAGTCAACACTATAATACAGGAGTTGTAAATATCATTTTGCAGATAGGTTATACATTTTATCACACAAACATGTTCACAAAAATTGGTGGAAAAGCAGTAAAAGTATGCAAATTAAAGAAGAATCTACGTATTATGTTTCTTCTATGCAATTTGATCAGGTACATGTATGCGACAAATTCTTCCTTTCACTTGATCAACGCAGAATGTGGGATTTTGTTTCCATTCATCCTTAAAACTCACAACACTAGTTCAATGTTAAATGTAGCGATTGTATTCTTAATGGGTGCTGCACACAAAGAATCATTCTTATTTCATCTGTACATAAAGTGTAAAAGAGAAACGAAAATTAATGACAATAGAAACGACTGAAATGTCTTCAGTGACCACGCAAATTGTCCCAGAATATGTGACTCCCACAATGATCCCCAAAACAAATGACCTTAGTGCACAAACATAAATGTTCAAATTTAATAGCCAGCGAATCAACAAAACTGATGTCTAAAACTTCATGCACTCTAAAATGATAGACACTTTGGCAAGATTTAGTTGAACACAACCATACAGCTATTTTTACTGCCTTTTCTTTTCGATTCAGCAAAGCTGTTCCAAAGGCAGATAATATAGGTACGACGCTCTAGACTAACAATGTACCATGCAGTTCTCGCATGAATTCCATTGTCGACTGTCATAACATTCGCTTAAACCATTAACACAAGGTGTTCTTGCAAGTATGTAGGTGCACGCGGGCGCACACATGCGTGTGTGGAAAAGAGGGGTGGGTAGGTGGGATATGGAGGTTGGGATGTGTTTGCATGTGTGCCTGTGATTTGTTTCTTAAATCTATGAATTTGTACATAAATATGGTGTAATATTGGCAAGTCGTCTTATATAATATTATAATTGATGTTTTAAACATAAATGTGTCTTTAACTATTGCATTTGTGTATTCTTATGTAGAGCTGTGTACTTTTAAGTCTTATTTTGTATTTAAGCATGATTTGGAAAATATTGTCTTATATGTTGAAATTGCGGGTGTTGCCATATGTAATTTCTCATTATGAGATAATAAAGATTTGTTGAAGCTGAAGTTTTGAAAGTGTTTTCCCCTCAAGCTCTGTCCTCTCACCTACAAAACATAACAAATAAAGAAAAATAATAACTGAGGTAAAAAAAATTTTAAAACAATTAAGAAGAAAATTCTGCAATCAGTTCCACAAGCAACTCAAAATCTCCAAGTAACCTAAAAGCAAATAACATTTATGAACAATTGAGAGAAAAGTTGATGAATGAATGAATAACACGTGCATCCAGAATTTGCCCTCCCACCAATGTTTCTTACAAATTGTGTCAAGACATATTGTAAAGTGAGATGCATTTTTAATGAAATCAACATTAATGCGGGTTGAACTTGCGCATATTTAAGCCATGGGGACAGAGGAAGACCAAGTGTGTAATTCCGCATGACAAAGACATTCAAAACCCCTGGACTTGAATCATGCCTCAAGTTGACTCGAATACAGCAACTACCGTCATCTGATGTGACACGTGATATCGACACCGGTGATGTCAAAAGAAATGTCATAACTTTGTACACATTTATGAGGGAAAACATTATGTACATTGCTTCGTCATAAAGTGAAAAGGTGCACATTTCAAAAAGAAAAGAAAAACTTGTAGCGTTTTACAGAATAAGTATCATTGGCATCATTTTAACATTCTTTCACTTGCTTTTAGTGCTCTTTAAACTGAATCAGCGCATTTAAATCTCTTCATAAGCCATATAGCTATAATACCTAAACGGCAAGCCAGAAATAACTATGAACCATCACATTCACTCTTTCTCCTGTATAAATGATAACTAATGTAAGTATTTGTAATGGGATCATTACATACGATAACTTCCTCCGAAGTCGGAGTGTGGCTGCCCATGTGGCGGGGTAATCAAAAACTATCACACACGTAATGTTCTCACCCATAGCTGATGCATTTGTACCATAGTGTTCAAGTGCTTCGGCTGTTGGGATGATGATCCCTGGAGTCTTTAAGCCAGGGTACGACAACAACAACATATGATAACTTAATTCTTTGCCTTGTCTAGACCAAGGTTTGAAACAGAAAGATACATTATTTCTTTTTTTTACAGAAGCATGCAATAAAGTTCTAGTACATGCCTTTGTTTATAGGGTGCGGTTAGTAAAATAGGAAATCAAAGACTGCAGGGGAAAAAATGATGGATGAGTCATAAAGAATACTGATAAATGACACCATTACCAGAAGGAGAAATGAGAGGAGTGAATCTGTCGGGTCCATCATATTTCAAAGAAAGTGAATATAGGGGTGTATCCTTCACAAGTGCTTGATAAAATAAAATGTAACTACTACACGTCTCAAGAAATGAGATATCCTGGATCCAGTGTTATATACAAAATTCAAGTAGAAGAAAAAATTCAAGTCAGGATTCCATTAACTTTTTTTTCTTTTTCTTTCTTTCAATTATTTTGTTTAATTAAAAAACAAAGTCTTGATACGTTCTCTCAGAATCTTAAAATGTGAATCTGGACTTGGCTAATAATCTCTGTGAACCGTAAACAGAAATACCTGTCATAAATGGTTGTGAACAGAAACATCCTTCTCGGGGTATTGTTGACAGTAAAACAATCGTTACCAACGATGAATGTCAATAGAAAACCTCACCACAAAATGATACCGTTCCCACATAGAGCAATGCACCCCACAGCAGTTGTCTGTACATCAACATCATCACTGTACGATAGCAAAAACCACACTGATGAATACTTTATCTGATAAATAATCAACATGAGATACACATTAGCGAAGCCAAGAGGTTTGTACAGCTGCTACATGATCACCACCACAAACAACACAACTCTGACAGCGGTGTGAACGCCGAGAAACACACAGAGAAAACGTTTGAGCAAGAGAGAGAGACGAGAAAAAGAAGGCAAAATTCCACATTAGGTACCTAGCCCACACCTTTAAAAGATGATTTTCTAACTACTCGGGGCTCCCAGGACCCCCATTTGGGGGTCTCTGAAGCACTAAAATTCTACAGGACCCTCTAAAAGAATGTGCAGGGGGTCCCAGGGATGCACTAGAAAAATTCTTTTTAGCATTCGCTATGCCACTGGGACCCTCTATCCCGCCTCTAGGACCCTCTATACTATAAGTGAAGGAGTCCCTGGGACCTCTTGTTTTGCGGGACAATTGGGAGCCCTGCTACTTATCCACTTTTACCTTCTTTGAAATGCATAACTGACAGTTATGCAGTGTTTTAATAACTTTCGTTGAATTGTCTTGGTTTTCACGATGTTTCCAGTCTTTTCACTAGTTATCGTTGCATTTTCAATGGTGAGTCACCTAGCAAACCTGTGAAGTGAAATAAAGACCTATTTCTAATGATGTTACATGGTTTGTACGGCTTTTCAGCTCTAACATGGTTCTCTATGGTCGGCATGGCCTTCAGGAATAAAAATAAAAATAGAAATGGGTGGCGCACCTCTGGCTGCGACACGCTCCAAGTGGGAGCGACCCGGATTTCACAGACGCCTCTGTGACTATAAAGTACCAAATACCAAATGAACACAGCTCTGAAATAGGAATACACGCTTAGGCCATTCAACTACTGTAACAATCCTAGAAGTTGTCGCTCCAGACAAGGATTCCTTTCCTTTAGGCTGGTAAAACAATTAAACTTGAAGCGGTTTACGAGTCCTCAAAGTAACAATGCAGAGGGGAAAAAAGTGAAGAGGTAGATCTGACCTGATGCAGTAGACAGTTGAAGCTTTCGAACGTTGTTCTTCTTCAGCGGGTGACAGGCAGGTGAGTTGACATGTCACCCGCTGAAGAAGATCAACGTTGGAAAGCTTCACATGTCTACTCCATCAGGTCAGATCTATTTCTTCACTTTGTTCCTCTGCATTGTTTCAAGACCTGGCAGTCACCTTTTCCTACCACCTCAAAGCAACAATTTAAAATAATAAGAATCATAAGAGATCTAAGCAAAAATATATCAAAACCATGTATCACTGAAGACAAGTAGAATCTGCCCCCCCCCCCCCAAAAAAAAAGGTACTGGGTACCTAATCTGGAATTTTGCTGTTGAAAAGGTGAATAGTAAAAACCGTCTATTTACATGTAATCAACAGAATCAAACTGCATCAGTCAAAATTCGCATAACACATCAACACCCCCCACCCCACCCCACCCCTTGAAAGTGGGGCCAACAAAGACAGACAACTATTGCTATGAGTCCATCACAAAACAGCAGCATGCTTCACCAAGGCAGTCAAACGGCGACCGTTTCAGTGAGAGGAGTATTCGCTCTGTAGACAACAAGTGCACATGTTCTTCTGTAAACCCAACATTTAGCGTGAGTACAATGTTAATGTTAATGTTAGTATCGACCTCTGAGATATAGCAGTCAAATATACGCCAACAAACAAGCACGGTCATTCAAGTCTTGAGATAAAATAAACTAATGTCTAGCTTCTGCAATGCAGTTATAACACCAAACACAGAATCTGTTAAATGGTGAAAACGAGATACAGCTGAACTTTTATACAAACTTCCTTGCACCATGGTACACCACCGCACAAAATTTGAAGCAATTCTGTTCACAAGTTCACGAAATAAAGCTGGGGGGAAATTACATAGCCCAAAGAAGGAAATTTCGGTTTTCAAGGTCAAACTTCAAGGTCAAGGTCAGCACGGTGTTGATTAACGAAAGGAAGCTTCCTTTTCAAGCTGTCTACCCCTCTGCCAATTTTAATAAAAGTCCAAACAGTAGTTTTTAAGATAATCGATACACAGACACACAGACACACACACACACAAACCGATCGCAAAACCCAGGCCTCTGGTCGGGTAATAAATAAGAGGCTTGGGGGTGAAAGGTTAAAGAGTTGGGAGGAGGAGCGTAATGGGATACAAAAGATGAAAAGGGGATGGAAGGGGAAAAAGAGAGAAAGCTGAAAAAAATCTTATTTTACATGATAAGGGTATGTAAAGTGTTGCTTACAAATAATTTTAAGTCAACCAGAACTTGCCAAGTCTTTATGAATCCTACAACAAATCTGATTTCACACGATAATAGACTGCAAGTTGTTTTCAAACTTGAGAATTACTTTTTTTTTTTTTTTAGTTAAACGAGAATTTTTTTCTTTCTTTATCAACAACATGACTCTTTATGAAATCATCTGAACCATTGACAAACAAAACCACCATCAGTAAAGATACTTTTATACTGCACTGAAACACGAATACATGTCATGATTTAAAATTGATTAATAATGTCAAAAAAAAATTCACAATACGCAAATATGCACATTGGTTAATATGCAAACCGTCGTACTAAGGAGAGATTAGGCAAAGAAAGATATATTTATCAACATAAGAATGATGCAATGTATCAAAACAATAATAACTGCGTTAAAACATGACAAGGACAATGTCTGCTATCAAAAGATCAGCTAGAATGTCCCAAAAAAATAACCACAATAAATCCAATGCCAGCTACTTCGTCAAATAAAAACAATCGCTAAATGAGTTTGTGGCTAAGCCCTAAAACAACAGATTTCTCCATCTGCTGGGGTTATTGTTGGGCGGTAGCTACAGCCAGGCGGAAATATTGCAGCCCTAAGTGCCAGCAAAACAACCAGGACTTTTTGTTTTCTTTCCTTCCCTGGTGTGTTGCTAGAGGGCGCCCTGGGCTCTACACAGACAGGGAAACGTAGCTGTTGTATTGGCCGATGTTGCGCTTGAGGATGTCGGAGCAGGGGCCCAGGACACGCTCGAAGCGGGCGCGGTCCAGCTTGACGCATTTCAGGGGACCCCGGGCCACCACAGTGGCTGCCCTTGGCCGGTCCAGCAGCAGAGCGATCTCCCCTGTGGGTTCACAAAGCAGACACATGTGTATATATCACACAATGCATGCAGTGACTTCAGCTTTTGACTCAACTTTCTTGCCGAAACCTTTCTTTGTGAACGTTTCTAAGTGTCATATTCGCTAAAATTGTTTGATGGAGGAGGATGCTGTGCGCGAGAAGATGAAGATACCCTTTGCACAAGAGCATGGCTTCATATTAACCCTTTTGCCACCAATTTCGCATTTATGCACCACAAAGGTTTAAAACCTGTCAGTAAAAGGCATCAAATCAGGGCCTGTTATTGGAAGACCTTATTTTCTTAACTTTGGGAGGTAAGGATAGGCCTAATACTATACATACATCACAGAGAAATTCCTAATATTGCAGATTTAGTTTCTCTACCCACTTAAGCTTAGTCGTATTTTTGGCTGAAAAAAGGCTGGCGGCGAAAGGGTTAAAGAGCATTTTCACCTAGCAGTCAGCTGCCCAAAACTGCATCAAGTTGCCTGAAGTCAGGCTTTAGACCTAGCCCTGCACAATGAGTTGATGTTCATACAACTGTCTTTATAATAAGTCAAAATTATATTCTTATATGGAATACTGTACAAGCAATAAGTGTGTGTGTGTGTGTGTGTGTGTGTGAATGTGTGTGTGTGTGTGTGTGTGTGTGTGTGTGTGTGTGTGTGTGTGTGTGAATGTGTGTGTGTGTGTGTGTGATGTGTGTGTGTGTGTGTGTGTGTGTGTGTGTGTGTGTGTGTGTGTGTGTGTGTGTGTGTGTGTGTGTGTGTGTGTGGCATGTGTGTGTGTGTATGAGCATGTATGTGCATGTGTGTGATCGAGCGTGTGTGTGAGTAAACGCTTGCATGTGGGTGACATGTAGGATGGGGGGGGGGGAGAGTGGGGGGGAGGGGTCACACACCCACAACACAAACATTACTCAAGGCTACCACAGAGAAAAGCATAACGTACCGAAGTAGTCTGAAGGGCCCAGACGCCCGACTTCCACTGAGTCCTCATTGTCGGCTCTCCTCTGCAGAACAGCAGCACTGCCCTGCACCACAGCACACAGCACAGCAACACTTCAACGATTAGCTGGCCCTCACAAAGCAATAGAAGGACTAAATACTAGAAACTATTGTAATAGTATATGCTACTAGCATTGACGCAACACAAAAGAGGGAGACAACTAGGCCTAGTGCTATTGCTTCCTTCTTCTTCTTCTGTGTTCCCAGGCCATATGGCCATATTGGATTAAATACGTATGTTTCCGTTTTTCAGTTTTCGCTGGTCTACGCCCCGCATTCAGCAAACACATTCCAATTTCGCAAGAGCTCAATGGAGCAAATCATTTGGAGTATTATTTTTTAACGATCCAATAAGGCAGAAAAATAGATGGCAGTAAGACAAAGAAAGGGCAATCAAAGAGAGTGACAGATAACAGGAAGTGGCTAGCACAGAACTTCCAGAAGTTGGGGGAACCTATTTGAACTGAAGGATCCCCTGGTATCACCACAGGGGGGGGGGGGGACATTAGCTTCCAAAAGATAAATAGTAATACAAAAGATCTTAACTTTCAAAGGCGGAAGCTTCCGCCTTGACACAACCTCTCCACAAGTATTCAACATCACATATCGCCTGTAATAGTGACTAGTGGGTATTTTTGTTTTTGCAAAATTTGTCTATTATAATTAGTCATGTAATTGGTATGTCGATGGCAGTATGATTTTATTTCAAGTTGCAGTATTGTATTCAAACTTGATTGGGAATGTGAATGTGGTCTCTATGTTTCTTCTTAGAATGTTCATGTTGTAACTATTTTACTCTTGTATAATTAATTGTGTGCGAGTGTGCGTGTGCGCATGCATGTGTGCGTGCGTGCGTGCGTGCGTGCGTGCGTGCGTGCGTGTGTGTGTGTGTGTGTGTGTATGTGTGTGTGTGTGTAAGGAAGTAAGAGAACATTGTGTGTAAGCATCGTGCTTATTTTACTTTCTAATGATTAATTATTTGTTTGCCTTTAATGTTCTTGTTATCAATGTAAAGCGCACTGAGCTCATGTGAGAAAGAGCGCTATATAAATTCCCATTATTATTATTATTATTAGTGAATTGGGTGAATTTTGTTCTTGAATTTCCAAAATCACATATGAGTAATACTGTCTACTTTAGTGCTTGGTGTGTCAGTGCAGTCGATCATAATATTGCCCGAGGAAGGTTAGTAATAAACAGAAAGCTAGCAATGTCCAGCGCTCGGTTCATTTTCATCATCTTGAAGTAGTAGTAATTTATTTCAAAGTCGCTGCATAAACAGGGTTTTAAATTGCTAAAACGGGTCAAAAAGGTATGATCACAATAGATGTACATACATCCACGATGATTGAACAAACACCGCACAATGCTACGATGATGAGGACTAAAGTGATGAAGATGGTTACCTCCAGAATGATGAAGAAGTCCTCGCCCGGTTCTCCCTGTTTGACAATCTCCTCCCCGTCCTCAAACTGCACCGGCTCCAAGGCATCCGCCACCGTCAGCCTCTCCCACTTGTCCAGGTTTTCTGGAAACACACAATAGTAACTACCGTATTTTTCGGATCATTAGGCGTTTGTGTGTATAAGGTGAATAGGGCAATTTTCAAGAAAAGTCTGAAAAAATTAAAGAAAAAGGTGCCCTCGTTTATGGAGGGGGGTTGCATAAAAAGCAAATTATAAACATGAGTCAATATTCTCAATAACGCTTGTTTATGACAAAGCCAAGCACCCCGCCACCTCCCTCTATCAGCTTATAGCTCCTCAGCCTTTCTCTAGACCCTCTCCATTCCCTTCTCCATTTTCTCTCAGATATTACTTTGTTTCCTCTTGGCAGGCACATGCTGAGACAACTGTAATGGAGGCTGGAAAGCAAACAGCTTCATGTGCTTGGAGCTCAAAAAGATAAAGCCTTTTCTTGAGCTTCATGTGCTTGGAGCTCAAAAAGATAAAGCCTTTTCGTTGACAGTAATGTTTTGTCACTAATTAGAAGGCTGGAACAATTTGGCAAGAAATGCCTAATTGAATCTGAGGCATGCTCACTTTGCACAGATAAATGTGGCCAATTCTGTGCAAGTAAACAATTGTCAATACAAATCGGCCACTTCAGCATAATTTTATGTCTTCTGATAAGTACATGAAAAGTTGTACACAGTTTCAGTGGTGGATGATTTTATCATATTTTATGACCAATGTCTTTGACAATCCTCTTAAAATATAGACATCTCATGTTTCGTCTGCTTGAGAGGAAACCTTTTTTTAATGCTTAAAGCATTAATATCTATCTGTATCAATCTATATGGTAAAAAACACACAACTTATTTCCATCTTTAAAAAAAAAAAAGTCTGTCACTTGTTTTCTTAGTGGCAAGTTTTTGCTAGCTTTGAGAGAGGTCTTGCGACTAGGAAACACTGCCCTGGTTTCTATTGGACCCCATGAGTGAAGCGTCAGACCTCACTCCATCATACTGCCTTCCCCGACGTGCCAATATTGCAATCAGAGAGTCAATGCTTCACAAAGCCAGCAGCATCGTGACTGGACTCCTTAATGTATGTGGATAGCCCACTGAATGAGGTTTTCCTTTTTCTTACTCCTTGTCTTTTTGTTGTGTGGTGTGGTTTGTTATGAGGTGATGTTGTGTGGTATGGAAAACAGTGGAGTGTGTGTGTGTGTGTGTGTGTGTGTGTGTGTGTGTGTGTGTGTGTGTGTGTGTGTGTGTGTGTGTGTGTGTGTGTGTGTGTGTGTGTGTGTGAGAGAGAGAGAGAGAGAGAGAGAGAGAGAGAGAGAGAGAGAGAGAGAGAGAGAGAGAGAGAGAGAGAGAGAGAGAGAGAGAGAGAGAGAGAGAGAAACGCTGAGAAACGCTGAACGCTGAACAGTTTTAATGAATAAGCCTTTGGCCCATGTAGAGAGAGAGAGAGAGAGAGAGAGAGAGAGAGAGAGAGAGAGAGAGAGAGAGAGAGAGAGAGAGAGAGAGAGAGAGAGAGAGAGAGAGAGAGAGAGAGCATATGCATGCTTGCAAAACTGCTTCAAAACATGCACAGAGAGAGAGAGAGAGAGAGAGAGAGAGAGAGAGAGAGAGAGAGAGAGAGAGAGAGAGAGAGAGAGAGAGAGAGAGAGCATGCTTGCAAAACTGCTTCAAAACATGCACAGAGAGATTTATTTTTAGGTTGTTTTTTTCCAAAGGATTTGCATATATTTTGTTGCTTTTTCCCTGACATTTTTCCCCAGGGAAACTCACCCAGTATGGACACTTTGGCGAGGAAGTCCTCATAGATCTTTCTCTTTCTGATGGTGCTTCCCTGTCACACACAGATGGAGAAAGCACAGACCCATCGATCAGTCAATCAACCAAACAATCAACTAATCAATCAATCAACCAGTCAGTTAATCAATCAATCAATCAATCGATCTATCAGTTCATCTGTCCATCCGTCAATCAATCAATCAGTCAACCAATCCATATATTAATCTATCCATCTCACTCACTCACTCAATCACTCAACATACACACAATCTCTATCCAACTCACTCACTGGCCGATCGGTTCATCTATCTACCCATCCATCAATTACGTGTAATCAAGCAATCTATCCATCAATCGATCTTCAGTCAATATATATTAACCTAACAGTAAGGAAGTCTGGCTTATCCCAATAAAACACACACACACACACACACACACACACACACACACACACACACACACACAATGTAGAAAAGTGCATAGAACATGTGATTTTATAAAAACAAAGTTTTCAACATATCTGGGATCAAGAAAAAATGAATGACTGTATACTGTTAATCCTTTCACCGCCAATGTCGCATTTTTTGCACCACAATGATTTAACACCCATGTCACTAAAAGGCATCAAAGCAGGGTCTGTTATCCAAAGAGCCTTTCTTCTTAATTTTGGGAGGTAAGGATAGGCCTTACATTATACGTGTCACAGAGGAATCCCCACTATTGCAGATTTTGTTGTCCTCTACCCTGGTAATTTTAATGGAATGTTTTTGGCGAAAAATTGCTGGCAGTGAAAGGGCTAAAGCACAGACACAAATGCACAAATCTATCCCCTACTGTACAGGTCAAAGTGGGTTTTTTATATATCGTCGGTGAAATCCAAAAACCTCATATCTCGATTTTTGGGGGATTTTGAATTAGATACATAGTCAGCTCTCTAATTTTTCCCGCCACCTTCCACCAAAACCTTGTACCTCTAATGACTTTCTATCTGGGGTAAATGAGGTTGTGAAAATAGAAGAAAAACTTGTGTAAGTCCCAAATTCAGATCTAGTTAAGGACAAAAAACTTGTACCTTCGTTCTTTTCAAGTCTAAAAAAACTTTTTAAAAGTGATTTTAACGAAACGCAGGAATAAAGTCGCAATGTCTTGAACAACACATTCATCATAGTTGATAAATTGTGGTCAACGTGGTTTGGTTTTTTTAAAGTTTTTTTCATTTTTCTCAAAACTACCAAAATTGAGATACGAGATTTTTGAATTTCACCGACGATATAATAAATGCATGGAATGTTCTAACTCATCTTTTCAAACCTTCATACAGCAGTTTACAGCAATTTGCAGCAACTTTAGTTCTGGTTCTGCAATAGACGATTTTCGGGAAAAAACTAGGGTAGAGCACTTCGTCAAAATTAGAGTTGCTTACCTCCATTACTCGGTCAAATACCATAGCAACAATGCAACAATGGCATTGAAGCTTGAAACCGCAGGATGTGAGTCAGCGACTTGCAAAACATTTTTTTTAGAAAAATGAGAGGGGGCCAGTGGCCACAAACTGATAAAACTTGCAAAATGTGACGTAAAAATATAAATGACATCAATTTTAGAATGACGCACAGTGTTCTAAGTGCTGTATGTCTGCTCAAACACACGAGGCGAGAGCTGGGGATCTACCTGATGGTAGAGTAACTTCCCCTGTTTGACCAATTGAATTAGGCAAGATCACTCCCACACACCATGAAATTACTCCCCTTAATTATTTCCGAACAATTCCTATTGACATTCTTGATGACTAGCTAGTTCACTTACCATCAATATCCTTCGGTAGCTGTCTCTGTCAATGCCCCACAGTTTGACATCACTCTTGGCCTGTTAACACAGAAAAAAGCTTTCTTTTTACATCATATTAAACACTGCGAACATAACTGACTGCTAAGTAATGACCTCACAATTTATATATCGTTTGTAGACATACAACAACGAGGGGTGAATGCCAGAACTGCCTATCTGTGTTCTTTATTCCTTTTGAGATAGACCGTTCTATGACCAAGGGATAAAGTTTGTGTTTGTTACAGCATTGCATGTCAACAAAATTGTTTGATGATTTTTTTTGGGGGGGAGTTTGGCTTGGTCTAGTTTGATGGGTGTAGGGGGGTGCATGTGCGTGTGTGCATTAGTCTGTGTGCGTGTGTGTGTGTGTGCGTGTGTGACAGTGTGTGTGTGTGTGTGTGTGTGTGTGTGCGTGTGCGTGTGTGTGCGTGTGCGTTCGTTTGTGGAATTGCCCTAAAATTCTGAGATTTTTAGCTAACTGTGAATATAATTAGTATTAAGATAACCCCATTCCATTTACAGGGTACTCAATATGCACTGACCCTCACAGTGGTTGTCCTAAAATTCTTAGATTTATATTTAACTTGCAAAACGTTTTGCTAATGAACTGTGTATTAAGACAGTCCCATTTCATCTACAGGGGGTTTATTTATGCACTGACCTTGACGGTGGCTGCCCTGGGTGTGCCATAGATGAGGGCCAGCTCTCCAAAGCTGCCCCCCTCCCCAATGGTGGTCACATGGTCGTTGTTCACGTACACCTGGTCACAGAACACACCAAGCAACACTTTTAACCGCAGCTGTAATGTAACTGAAATTATACACTTCTTCTCTCTCTATCCCCCTCTCTCAACCAGGTTCGCCCTCCCCACTCCTAATACTCCTTCCGCCTGCTTCCTTAAAGAATTGTGCAGAAGTGGGAAAACTGAAAATGAAATACAGTGGAACCTCCCTTATAAGACCTTCAAAAATCATCCAAATCGAGGTCTTATACGGAAGGGGTCTTATAAGGGAGGTGATTTTAATACTTACAAAGAAGGCAATGTCTCAGACGCACGCACATGCACACGTACACGCACACGCACACACACACACACGGATACATGCATGCACACATACACAATCTTTCTTAGCCAGAAACAGGCAGTGATAAATCCCATGCATTGTCACTGGCAATCCCCCATGTTTTACTCTTCTTTTTTTCCCCATAAAATCCAAAAGACAATCCTGCTCAGAAAAGAATTTGGAAATATGACAAACTTTCATTAAAATAATCCATTTCAACAAAATCCATATTATAGCAAGACTTCACAATATACTTAGCATTCTAAGTAGAAAAGTAAACTTTGCTTACACACACAAGCCTTTTTCATATATGGAGAATAACTGTGCAGCATTTAACCCTTTCACCGCCAACGTCGCATTTTTGCACCACAATGATTTAACACCCATGTCACTAAAAGGCATAAAATCAGGGTCTGTTATCCAAAGACCCTATTCTCTTAATTTTGGGAGGTAAGGATAGGCCTTACTTTAAATATGTCACAGAAGAATCCCCAATATTACAGATTTTTTTCTCTGCCCAGGTAAGCTAATGAATTTTGTTGCTGAAAAATGGCTGGTGGCGAAAGGGTTAAATTTGCTCATCCAAATTGCCATTCTTTACTTGGTGTGGATCCAACTACAGTCTTCAGCTTTCCACTTTCTTTTACTCAGTGTCTTAGTCCAAACTTAAACAGGGCTTCTGAAAATGTAGACATTGTGCATATTTACACACTAGAGCTCTCAAATCACCCCCTAGAATGTGAAACCATGCGTGAGATTTACCCTTTAAAATCTCAAGTAGGGGGTGAGGTGACGCATTAAAACGATGATCTATGCGTTAACACAGCCTTTAATTTTCAGTAGGATAACGACGTTGCTCATTTTAATAGTCTGCCAGGTCAAACTAGGCTACTGTCACAATCAGGAGATCTAAAATTCTTTAAAAAAAGATCACACAAACTGCCAGAATGCAGTAAACATTGTTCATTGTTCATTGGCAGACCCTTTTCTCACAATCCAATAAAATCGTTTCAAACACCTGATATTCCTTCCATCAACATGCCACCAGTCTGGCAAGCGTTAAAGAAAACTTGAAGACAAAGAATAAGAAACAGGTTGTTCGTCAAAAACAAAAACAAGCACCAAAGAAAAGTGATCAGTAGGTGTATGAGTGAAGAGAGTGTGTTGTGTGCACGTGTGCATTTTACGTGCGCACATGTGTCTGTGTAAGTGCCATTTACTTAGGTAGGAAGTAGGGTCTTGACCCTTTACAATTTGAAACTGGGGGTGAAGATACTCCTTGAAACTGTAAACAGGGGGTGAGCATACCCCTTAAAGGCACGGCTGGAGTATAAAAGAGGGGAAACGCTGAGCGCGCGCCGCATTTGAATCACAGCTGGCGAGACAGACGGTTTGCCCTTCTTTGCTCCCTGTTGTGCGAGCCACAGCGAGGCAGAGTTTTTTTGACAAGAACGACCCGATCCCTGGGATCGGTTGTTTTCCCTTTAAGAGAAAAGAAAATCAGAAGCCCTGTTAAAAGTTGTTGTTTTTCTTAAGCCTTCTTCTTCCATAAAAGTTGCAATAAAACACACACTGACAAACTTTTTGCAAGAACTTATAACTGAGTCAGGAAAAAACCCAGGCTAGTGTTTGATGTGTGTGCATATGTGAGTCCGCCCATGTGTCCCGATACCACCTTAATACTCTCTGTTTCAATCAAACCTTTTTCGGATCAAACCAACGTGACCAGGAATACCAACCAAGTCAGTCCTGACTTTCAAAGTGAACCCCAATCAATATAGATTCCGCCGCTTTATCCAAACAAACTGTGGACACAAGCCAGGGCTTAGCTTGGAAAAGTAAAAAAACACCCACTGGAGTTTGATATATACATAACAAAAAGTAGAGCAATCCAGAGTTACTTAGAAGTAGAATAAAGAACACACTCACACAACTTGAAACTAATCCAACAGAACAAAGCAAGACTGAATTAAGTTTTGTAAAAATTAAAGATTCTTTTTTTAATTAAAACCCTGCATCATATACAGTGGAATCTCCCTTATAAGACCTTCAAAACAATCATCCAAAATGAGGTCTTATAAGGGAGGGGTCTTATACGGGAGGTAATTTTAATACTTACAAAGAAGGGCAATGTCTCGGAGAAGAATGTCTTATATGGGAGGTCTTATAAGGGAGGTTCCACTGTATATAAAAGAAGATGTAAATCACAAGTATTCAGTTAAACTTTGTGCGTTACAATCAAAGCCGCAGTTATCTTTTTATGGACAGAAAAGGGGCGGATATAAAAGGAAAAAGAAAAGGAGTATAATTTCCCTGGACAATATTTCAGGGGCTGCTAAGATTTACCCACCCCTGTTTCTCCGGAGTTCCCTCCCCAGCCTCCTAGCAATAATTTGGAAAGACGAGACTAGTGCTGAATAGGCTAACTATAAATTTAAAAAATCTCTTATTTCCACTGCCACGCAAAACAAAATAAACTGAGAAATGAATAAATAAATAAAACATGGTTGCAAAATCTCCTGGGGGTGGGGTGGGGGGGAAGAAGTCTATTGCTTTAGATCTCTGTGTGGTGTTTCACACTCATCTTCCTCCTTTCCTACACCTTACCATGTCCTCTTTCATATTCTGTTTCTTTTCCAATGCATAAAGATGATGTGCACGTGAGAGTATCCACACACATGCATGCTTGCACACATGCATCATGATGCAAGGAAGCGTGTGCTTGCATACATGTGCACGCATGCACGCATGCACGCACGCACCCACCCACCCACCCACCCACCCACACCCACGCAATATAGTCCATGGGGTTGTTGTTTCGTTTTTGTTTTTGCTGTTAATTGTTGTTGTTTTCTGAAAGAATGAATGGTTCAAATTCTGGTGAGAAAAGAAACCACAGTTATGCCCAACAGAAATATCCAATCCAATCCAATCCAATCTAATCCAATCCAAAATTTTATTGATTAGGCCTTTCTGCATATAAGCCTAACAGATCTTCTTTCCTTCCGCATAGTGACCACAGTCACTTTTGACTATTCTGTCGCTGTAGTATAAAAAAAAAAGTGGGGGGAAAACTTCAACTAAAATGCCACCCTAAAAAATCAACCTTAGAAATCGAGAATGGTCAAAACATCTAAATCAATAATGGCAAAAAAAGAATATTGTGAATAAAGCAACAACTACTAAACAAAAATAAAACCCAAAAAATAAAAAGCATTTCCAAAGACGAAATTTTCTTTTTCCAAACAATGAACATGTCTACAATTCTATACAAGCACTTTCAAACTGTAACACTCTCAGACAAAGCACATGGTAAAAGCATGCAAGATTTAAAGCAATTCTCAAAAATCAAGATGGCAGAGAAAGACTGAACATAAAACTTCCACACAAAAACACTCAAGACCTTTTTTTAGTACAAACTGCTGGAGTAGAACAATAGCCCTTGGTAGGGTTTGGGCTTTACAACTGGCAATGAATGGAGTTCAATCTTCCAGGAAATGAAGTACTATTTGTAGGGCCCTCAGCTGGATTCAGTCCCATAGTTTCCTTTTATGTCTCTGCCTTTAATGGTGATACTCTTATCGCCCATCTCCGTCCTGGGTCCATTTTTGATAGAAAGAAATAAGGAACTGGGAAGTAGGGTGGGGTGGGGGAGAGGTAGTGACGAAAGGGGGGAAAGAAAAGGAAGGGAGTAAAGAAAAGGAAGGGGGGAAGGAAGTGGTGGTAATCGATTTTTGGTGACCAATGGCCTAAGCTGTTCAGCCGTAAAAAGAGATTTGCAAGGAGCAAGGGAATTCAGAGAGCAGAAAGATACGGGCAGAACGCATATACTTGGTCTCTATTGTTTGACGGAACCGAATTTCCATTGGTTAATGAATGGGAAATGGAATTTATTGAAATGGCTCATTTGAATTTCAGAATAGAAGAAGTTGAACGAAAGCATCCCAGTGGCAAGAGTTGCATTTGTTTTCTTCTTCATCTTGAATTAAGAATGGACTTTTGGGGGTCACATTTTTGCATGTACATGTATCACTCAGTTATAATTCCTTAACCTTTTCCTATTATTTTGTTTTACTATTATTATGTTATCTACTGCATTAACGATAGACATAAAACCATATATCTAAACACTGGCATGAAGCACTAATGCTTCTTCAATTATAGGCAAACATGTCTCACATCTAGTTCCCCTTCATCTAACAATGCAGAATACATCCGTCATTTTGACAGTACACACAAACAGACATCAAGCAGATAGACAGACAAACAAACAAACAGACAAAAAGACATAAAAGCCAACAAGATGGACAATCTATATCCCTAATTTTAATAACTTTGCTACAATCATGCTTAGCTAAAGCCTATGCTGGCCAGGAAAGAGTGCTGAATCATGATCATAAAGGGGGCATTGCAGAGATTCTTTGATAAATGCCGTTCATCAACAGCGCGGTAAAGAAGTAAAACATGAATAGTCAAACAACATCAGAGACAAACAAACAATGACGATTGTCAGATAGGCCAACAACAAACTACATGTTACAACCAGTTCTCAATCAGATCTCCCTGGTCTGTGATGTAGAATGCATGCATACCCCTTCTTTCAAACATGAACGTAAATCACGCAGACAGAGAGACAAACAATAATTGTTAGATAGGTCAACAACAAACTACATGTTACAACCAGTTCTCAATCAGTTCTCCCAGTTCTGTGATGTAGAATGCATGCATACCCCTTCTTTCAGACATGAACGTTACTCACGCAGACAGAGAGACCAACAGACAAAGATGCAGACAAACTAAACCACAGGCCACTCACATCCACTTCTCCCTGGTCTATGACGTAGAATGTATATCCCTTCTTTCAGACATGAACGTTACTCACACAGACAGAGAGACCAACAGACAAAGATGCAGACAAACTAAACCACAGGCCACTCACATCCACTTCTCCCTGGTCTATGACGTAGAATGTATATCCCTTCTTTCAGACATGAACGTTACTCACACAGACAGAGAGACCAACAGACAAAGATGCAGACAAACTAAACCACAGGCCACTCACATCCACTTCTCCCTGGTCTATGACGTAGAATGTATATCCCTTCTTTCAGACATGAACGTTACTCACACAGACAGAGAGACCAACAGACAAAGATGCAGACAAACTAAACCACAGGCCACTCACATCCACTTCTCCCTGGTCTATGACGTAGAATGTATATCCCTTCTTTCAGACATGAACGTTACTCACACAGACAGAGAGACCAACAGACAAAGATGCAGACAAACTAAACCACAGGCCACTCACATCCACTTCTCCCTGGTCTATGACGTAGAATGTATATCCCTTCTTTCAGACATGAACGTTACTCACGCAGACAGAGAGACCAACAGACAAAGATGCAGACAAACTAAACCACAGGCCACTCACATCCACTTCTCCCTGGTCTATGACGTAGAATGTATATCCCTTCTTTCAGACATGAACGTTACTCACACAGACAGAGAGACAGACCAACAGACAAAGATGCAGACAAACTAAACCACAGGCCACTCACATCCACTTCTCCCTGGTCTATGACGTAGAAGTTGTCTCCCTCGTCTCCTTGCTGGATGATCACCTCCCCTGCGTGACGGTGCACAGGGAACATGGCGTCAAAGATGTCACTGCACAACACACACAGACAAAAATACATACAGTGGAACCTCCCTTATAAGACCTCTCATTATAAGACCTACTTCGCTGAGACATTGCCCTTCTTTGTAAGTATTTAAATTACCTCCCTTGTAAGACCCCTCCCTTATAAGACCTCATCTTGGATGATTTTTGAAGGTCTTATAAGGGAGGTTCCACTTTTCCCTGGAGCAGCGGGTGGATACCTCATGCTTCCACATAGTGAGATGAACAACACCCCCCCCCCCCCCACACACACACACACACACACACACACACCCGCCTCTCCCCGCGCGTTCCACAAGTCTCTCATTGTGGGGATACCAGGGGAGTCTTTCAGTACAAGTAGTTCCCCCACCTTCTGGAAGTTCTATGCTTGCAAATTCCTTTATCACTCTCTTTGATTCTGCCTTCTTTTCATACTATCGTCTACTTTTTTTTCTAACATATTGGCCCATTGCCCTGCCTTTTTTTTCCAAACAAAAATCTTCCAAATAAGTTTCTCCTTGCAGCTCCTCCGAAATCAGAATGTTTCAGCTGAATGCAGCAGGGAGACCAGCAAAAACTGAAAACTGGACACATACGTCCTTCATCCACTATGGCCATGTGGCCTGGGAACGCAGAAGAAGAAGAAATACAATTCACTCTCTGAACGTGTGTGTCTGTGTGTCTTTCCGGACTGCTAAGCTTTCAGCAACAAAACATGAAGTTAGAGTGGAAATCTGCAACAAGGGATGTAAGCCAATGCAAACAACGCAATGTGGCCACAACACTAAACACAGCAAGCTGGTAGAGGTACTAGTGCAATTAATACAAGGGTATAATTGTTGAGTATGGTAACAAGCCCACAACAAAAACAGTAACCCACGTGGACATGTTAGCCTCTGATAATATACCACTGTACAACATTTGAAGGTAGTCTGTGCAACAGTTCACAAGACATTGTGTGGACAAAGGAATAGCACAATTAACAGCAAATAGATATATACACTCACCATAGTCCTTCACTAATGGATATAAAGATGCATAGCTAATCATTATGAGACAAAGTTGTTTAGAAAGACATTCAGATTTA
>CM065680.1:81591053-81593553 GCA_017654935.2 Phymorhynchus buccinoides | reverse complement strand
TATCAGTAATAGTAAGATAGTAATAAACAAATCAAGTTATATCATACAAAAGTATCAAACACATATATGTTATCAAATTTTATAACAAAATCAGCAATCATAAATATCATCATTCACATGTTTTCTTTTAATCTCTGAAATAGAATATTTTGATACGCGTTTTTGAAAGAAGTAATGCTGCTTTTCTGCTTAAGATTAGTTGTTAAGGAATTCCAAAGAGTACCACCTGAGTATGTTAAGCTTGTTTTGAAAAGATCAGTTCTAGGTTTTGGAATAACAATATTGTTAGTATATCTAGATTGGTTGATTGGAAACTTTTTAATTAATGTAAAGACGGAGACAAAGACAAAGGCAGAGAAGAAAAGGGCAAAACGAAGAAAAACAGAACACACAGGAGCGACCATGCACTCCCGCATATATAGCAAGAGAGAGAGAGAGAGAGAGAGAGAGAGAGAGAGAGAGAGAGAGAGAGAGAGAGAGAGAGAGAGAGAGAGAGAGAGAGAGAGAGAGAGAGAGAGAGAGAGAGAGAGAGAGAGAGAGAGAGAGAGAGAGAGAGAGAGAGAGAGAGACAGACAGACAGACAGACAGAGCATAAACAACATAATTATGGAGACGCTGGGTGAGTGGGTGGCTGAGCGCTAACAACTATTATGGGGCATTGCTGCCGACATCGTAATGCACAGGCCGGAGACATTGCCTCAGGCATCCCTAGTTAATCTACACCCCACATTGTCAGCGTTGAGGAGGAGGAGAAAAAGAAGAAGAAGAAGAAGAAGAAGAGAGAGAGAGAGGGAAGGGAAAGAAGAGAGACAGAGACAGAGAGAGACAGAGAGAGAGAGAGAGGGGGGGGGGGGGTAAATTCAAATAATGGCTGGGACAAGGGAAAGGGAAATATGAAAAAAGTGAGAAGACAGAAAGAGATTGAGAAAGAGGGTGGTGGTGATGGTGGACACACAGACAGATAGCCGGACACGGTCAAACAGACATACAGAAGTGGGGTGTGGGGGTGGGGTGGGGGGAGGCAAAAGAGGGACGTTATCATGTAAAGACGGAGACAAAGACAAAGGCAGAGAAGAAAAGGGCAAAACGAAGAAAAACAGAACACACAGGAGCGACCATGCACTCCCGCATATATAGCAAGTGCACTCGCGCACGCATATACATGGGGAGACAGACAAGCAGGCACGTAGACAGACAGACCTGAATAATAAATGCTAAAGAGACAAAGACAGGCTGTCAGACAAACATTACTACAGTTGTCTGCGGTCCATCCAGAGTAACTCACTAAGTGTCATTTCAACACCAAGTGCAGGACCCTGATCAGAAGATAACCAGACCTCGTTACCCCTTACACAAGTCTTGAGTAGTCTGGATAGCTAAAATGAATAGTTTTGGTGTGAAATATGTAGTTTTATTCATTAAACCATCAAACACTGTTCACTGAAAACGAGTAGCAATCAAGAATTAAAGAGCAATATTATCAATTTTGAAGAGTAGTAGAGGTCCAAATTGAGTAGAAAACTACTCGAAAAGAGTAGAGTAAACAGGTCTGGATAACGATCGTAAGCACACTGGATGTTGGCTCTTCAAACAACACCCAAAAAGAAAAAGCAGGAAAGAAAAGATAACGTGGTCAACTTCCTAAGTGTCATTGGTCATCTTCCTAAGTGTCATTGGTCAACTTCCTAAGTGTCATCCTTCCAACCAACAGAATACAGCAGATAATGCGCGCACCCCCAAAATGGAGTGCCAGAAATGAGTTCCCATTTGTAAACTTTTCCTTACAAATTACAATCCCCGCAGATTCATCAACGCTGCGATTCAGCATCACGTGACAAGTGCCAGGAGATCGAGCATAAGACATAATGCAAAGCAACACACGAGTTTGACAAATAAGGCTTGCACAGACTGTCCCAAATCAAAGGTAAATCAGCAGACGCTAATTCAATTGCAAACTAGAAAGCACTGAAAGGGTGTAAATCTCCGCCAAATTGTTTTTCCAGACCCGAAAACGTTGGTATATTTTTCCTCAGTAGTGGCGAGCTTTGAATTGTTTTGTTTTGAAATAAATAGCCAACAAAATGTACCTGTTTCACTCCAAAATGTAATGGGTTACCATTTCTAGCAGGATATCCAAACAGATAATAAAATTCTATCAAAATCAAAAATGCATTAATCAAAACAAATCTGTCAACCATCCATGCGACACTACCACCATCACTACAACCTCAAAAATGATTTTTTAAATATAATCTTATAGCCAATCTACAGTCTACATTCACTCCAAAAATACATATGTGTAGGCTAGATGAATTTGTTGTCGGTGTTGTTGTTGTTAAATGCTGACCTTCTCTTTCCTACTCTTATCAAGTAAAAATGTTCAGAGACAGATACACAGACAAACAAACAAAGAGAAAGTAGCCTGCAAAAGGGCAGGTAACAAGTTTTTAGAAAAGGATTGAAAATCACAATCTGACATAATGGGGCAAGAAGTAAAAGG
>CM065680.1:81578553-81586053 GCA_017654935.2 Phymorhynchus buccinoides | reverse complement strand
ACAATGATTTAACACCCATGTCACTGAAAGGCATCAAATGAGGGTCTGCTAACCAATGACATTATGTTCTTAAATTTTGGGAGGTAAGGACAGGCCCTTTTTATGCATGTCACAGAGGAATCCCCAATATTGCAGACAGAATCCTTTCTCTACCCAGGTAAGTTGAATGGAAAGTTTGGGTTGAAAAATGGCTGGCGTTGAGAGGGTTTTAAAAATCCACCAGATCACGTGTCAAAATCACGGGTTTTCCCTCTAATAGCTGGAAATAAATCTTGTTTTGACCAGGTCTCACTCCCATACAAATGCCCCCAAATTGAAACCGAAACATCATTTTAAAGAGCAGCCTCAATTTGAAGTTGGGGACATGTGTATGTGGGTCACAGCTACCCAAAACAAAACCAAGGGACTTAATCGTGGTGCGTCAGTGTATCTTGAAGAGGGGCTGCAGCACTGTATTGCCGCCACGGTGTGCTCCATTGTATACTAGTTCAGCCCCTGAGTTGCAAGACAGCACAAAGCCTTGCTAAAGGGACCGCTACACTGCATAGGTTTCGATCCCAATGCGATACGATTGAGACATTTGTGAGGCATGATTCTCGTGAAATTCTATTGTCTAAATGAAATCTGACGATATCCTACTTGCATGGGTGCAACTCCCCAAAGGCAGGGGTCCAGGGACCCATGACCCTGGCAGGGTACAGGGGCAGAGCGCCGTCGGACAATTCAAGGGGGCAAGTTGAGAGAGAGAGAGAGAGATAACGAGATAGACAGACAGTTAAAATGATAGACAGAGACAGTTTGAGTCTGATAAGCCTTGTGAAATTATTACATTGCCTTTGTAAACTTCCAAGATAGAACAACCAAGTTCAAAGCGCCCCAAATCGCTTGTGGTCAATTTTTGTTTTTTATAAATTAAAAATAAAACTGAAGTTCAGTTTCTGGTAACATTTTAAACACTGAAATCAGTGTAGAAATGAAAGAGTAGCACCCATGTACTTGTTATGTTCACGATATTTGTAGGGCACGAATCTGATGAAATATCTGTATCTTTGTATCCGGCATTTAACACATTGACTGCCAGAGAAAATAAAATAAAAAATCATGCCATGAAAAAGACAACTGATAGAGAAAATCTGGAAAAATGGTCAGGAGATATAGATCTCTTGATTGTGCAAGAGCATAAGCCAGCGTATCAGGGTTATTCCTCTTCATCTCATGACATCAGTGATGTCATCAGGTACGTACGTAATACGTTGGTGGCAGTCAAGGGGGTAATTTGATTCGTGCATTGGAGTCTACTTGAGTGTAGTGAGCGAAAACAGTAGAATTATTTGTAGACGGAATAATTTCACGTGAATCATGACTCACATGCTCATGGGTGCTACTCCCCAAAATGAAAAAAAATGAAAGGCAGGCAGGGGTCCAGGGACCCATGGCCCCGGCAGCCCCGCCGGACGATTCAGGGGGGGCAACTTAAGAGAGAGATACAACGAGACAGACAGACAGTTAAAATGAGAGACAGAGACAGTTTGAGTCTGATAAGCCTTGTAAAATTATTACATTGCCTTTGTAAACTTCCAAGATAGAACAACTAGACTAAGTTCAAAACGCCCCAAATCGCTTGTGGTCAATTTAAAAAAAAAAAAAGTTTTATGAATTACAAAAAACTGAAGTTCAGTTTCTGGTCAAATTAAAAATACTGAGATCAGTGCAAAAATGAAAGAGCAGCACCCATGCATACTGTGTCATAATCGGATCGCATTGGGAACGACTCGTATGCAGTATGGCGGCCCTGTAAGTGATAATAAAGGGAGCAATACTTAATGATATGCAGGGTCAAGCCGTATTGACGCAGTCCCGGTGAGTTTGAAGTCTTTGATGAAGTACCAAACTTCAAAGGAAACGTATTCTTTGATGACAATGTCAGAGAGAGGCGGGGGGGGGGGGGGGGGCAGAGAGGGAGAGAGGGAGGAGAGATAAGCGTGCACACACACAAATATGCATGCATGCGCATGCGCTCATGCGAACAAATAATAGGCACAAAGCCAGACAATAACAACAGAAAAGGTTTATTATATAGATATATAGATATACTTAGTTTACAGATAAAATTGTTTTCTCATTATGATTTGTTGACATTCATCCCACCTATCCTAACAGTTTGACTGGTGCTGTATTTCCCTAGCATTTTTGTTTGTTTGTTTGTATGTTGTTGTTGTTGTTTTGTTGTTGTTTTTCTTTGTTTTTGTTTTTTGCCTTTTTGTCAATTTCCATTTAACATATGACGAAGGCAACGACAATAACGGTTGTCATCGTTCAGATAATACGTGTGGGAGTGGGAGATGGAAGAGCGGGGAAACAGGAGGCATGGGACAGAGGTTACAGGCATCTAAGCCTGGGGCTATATCTAGAGCTTCCCAAACAAGCCATATTGGGGTTTTTATCAGGCCAAGATTTCAAAACTCATCAGCGAATGATTTCCGCACAATCCCCCCTGGCTTCATTGAGGCCGCAAGCTGTTCACGGCAACAAGAGCTTTTCTGCGATGTTCTGTTCTGTTTTTTTCTGTAAGGGATTGGTTTTTTTTATACTGTTGTTGCTGTTGCCGTTGTTGTTGTTGTTGCTTAACGTGACGTTATCTTTTGTCGACCTAAGACCCGAGGCTGTTTTTGCCATCCATTTTGAAAGCAAAGCACGCGCGATCTCGCCACCACTCGTACAGTAATCGATTTTGGAAGACTGGCCAGCTGAAGGGTTTGAATCCCATCACATAGGTTAATTTATGTAATGCTTGTTTGTTGTTGTTGTTGTTGTTGTTTGTTTTTTTGTGTGTATGTGTGTGTGTGTGGGGGGGGGGGGGGGGGGGGGGGTCCGTCCGAGCCATTCCTACTCATCTCTCACCCACACCTGCGTAGTCTCTGAGCTCAAATAGGAAGGCAAAAAGGTTGTGTTGAATCCACGTGATAGAGCCATAAAGACAGAAAAATAACTTTCCTTTTCTTTCAAAGACTTTCGACACACAACTCCACGCTCGTCTAAAATCACTTCCTACATCAATGAAAAGACATTACATCAAACAAAATACAGAGACAGTCAGATAGGGGTACACACACGCGCGCGCACGCACACGCGCACGCGCGCACGCACACACACACGCGCACACACACACACGCACACGCACACGCACACACACACACACACATACACACACACACGCACACACACACAAATAGACCGAGAAGGCAGACATATGGAGGAAATATTTTCACTTTATTAACAGACGATGGTTGGTTGATGGTTCGTCCCATATGTGTTGTTTCGCAGCCGAGCGGACGTAAATCCTAACTTTCACAGGTGGAGGGAAAAACAGGTGGATACACGGACGACAGCAAAACTGGAAGCTGACTAAATTGAAACTAACTGAAAGGCATGGGTCCAGGGGCCTGTGCAGGTTACAGAGGCGCCCGTTGGTAGGTTCGTGGGGGGGCACGTCCAACAGAAAAAGACTCTGTTGCCCTCTTTTCCTTTCTTTCTCATTACCCCGTTTGAGTCCAAAAAGCTTTGCCTAGTTGCGTTTGAAAACAATATGGCGTCACTTGAGGGTGGTAGCACTTCCGGGCTAGAGCGACCATATTCAAAACGCCCGGAATCGCTTGCATGGGTGCTCCTGGGAAATTTCAAAAATCCTGCAAGGCAGGGGTCCGGCCGGGGGCTGCCGAGGCCCCGGCGGAGTGCAGGGGGTTTCCTGGGGGCAATGTCCCCTGGAAGCTGAAGGGAAACAACAGTTTCCAATGTAATTGACAGGCTCTTGTTGCACTTTCACTTCTGGTTAACCCTTTCGCCGCCAGCCATTTTTTAGCCAAAAAAATACCATTAAACTTAACTGGGTAGAGAAAATAAAATATCTGCAATATTGCGAATTCCTCTGTGACATTAACATTAGGCCTATCCTTACCTCCCAGAATTAAGAAAATAGGGTCTTTGGATAACAGGTCCTGATTTGATGCCTTTTAGTGACATGGGTGTTAAACCATTGTGGTGCTAAAATGCGACATTGGCGGTGAAAGGGTTAAACTTCATGACTTCTATAACCAGCAAAATGCATCTTCTCAAATTCTCATAATCTAGGCAATAAAAAAAATCCTTAACTTCAGAACATCCTGGACAAAAAAAATCCTGAACTTCAGGACATCCTGAAAGCAGGAGCATCCATGCGCTTGTAGTCAATGTGCCGCTGCTTTTTTATTTTATTTTTTAACCTTTTTTTTTAAAGGAAGTTTAGTTTCAGGTAAAAATCCCCCCCCCTCCCCCCCCCCCCCCCCCCCCCCCCCCCCCCCCCCCCCCCCCCCCCCCCCACCCCCCCCCCCCCCCCCCCCCCCACCCCAAAAAAAAAAAAACAACCACCCCAGCATAAATCCTTGTGAAAAGGAAAAAGATGCATCCATGTTAAATAGACAGACAGTTAGTCAGGCGGATGGGCAGACTGATGGACAGACAGATAAACAGACAGATATGGAAAGACAAATGGATGGACGGACAGATGGGCTGACAGACAAATGGAAAATCGAATGGGCACACAAACAGACAGACAGACAGATGGTTAATCAAGCGGATGGACAAACTGATAAACAGACAAGGGCATCGCCGAGCGGCAGATATGTCCTTTGCCGGTTACGCCCTGTACATGCCCCGCCCTGTACCTCCCTTCCCCCTCACATCTTAGGTCCCCGTCCTCCTTGTGACCTTTGGGTGATGCACCTACAAAACCCTTGACTGGGTGCAAATCGTTTTCCGGGATGCACACCCTTAATTGGTGGGGTGCACACCCTTAACACTGAGACATGTCTGCCACTCGGCGTCATTTAAGCCCCACGTAGCACACTTTGTGCTAGGATGTCTTTTATTTTTAGTATTAGACCCCCTCCTTTACTGGGGATGTCGCCGAGCGGCAGACATGTCTCCGAGTTAAGGGTGTGGAAGTTATGGCCCCTTAAAGATTTTCGGTTTTCAAGGTCGTACGCCAAAGTCAAGGTCACGCGCGGATGCCTTCCTCTCATGGTGACACAGCACCACACAAAATTTGAAGCGATTCGGTCAAGCGGTTCGGGAGATATCCTTGGGACAGACAGAAGAAAAGAAAAGAAAAGAAGAAAAAAGGGCATCGCCGAGCGGCAGATATGTCCTTTGCCGGTTACGCCCTGTACATGCCCCGCTCTGTACCTCCCTTCCCCCTCACATCTTAGACCCCCGTCCTCCTTGTGACCTTTGGGTGATGCACCTACACACCCTTGACTGTGTGCAAATCGTTTTCCGGGATGCACACCCTTAATTGAAGGGGTGCACACCCTTAATAGTGAGACATGTCTGCCACTCGGTGACATTTAAGCCCCACGTGTCTTTTACTTTTAGTATTAGACCCCCTCCTTTACCGGGATGTACACCCTTAATTAGTGGGGTGTACACCCTTAATGGGGTGTACACCCTTAACTCGGAGACATGTCTGCCGCTCGGCGACATTAAAATCCCACGTGGCATAATTTGAACTGCAATGTCTTCTACTCTACTTTGTACACCCCCACACAAAATTTGGAGTGATTCTATACAGTATTTCACGAGATATAGGAGGGTGAAGAAAAACGGAAACATGTCTGCCGCTCGGCGACATTGTATTTCCTAGGGATAATTTATATACGAATGTGTTATACTCTTAGTGTCACATCCTGACACAAAATTCGAAGGGATTTTGTAAGCTAGTTCACGAGATACAGCTAGGTTATACAGTACCACACATCATCTGAAGCGCTTCTATCAAGTACACATGTGGAAAATATGGCTTAAAACCCAATTTGTAGACCCCTACCACTTTCAAGGCCTACCAATCTCCCGGACCTTGACCTTGACCTTGATCGGTATGCCATCATCAGAACGGCCATAAGCTAAAGAACCTACATACCAAATTTGAAGACTCTAAAACCAACGGTGTGGAAGTTATGGCCCCTTAAAGATTTTCGGTTTTCAAGGTCATACGCCAAGGTCAAGGTCACGACTGCGAAAACTTGCGCGGATGCCTTCCTCTCGTGGCGACACACCACCACACAAAATTTGAAGCGATTCGGTCAAGCGGTTCGGGAGATATCCTTGGGATAGACAGAAGAAGAAAAGAAGAAGAGAAAAAACATACACGAACGAAAACTTACTCCTTTACGATCGTAGATCGGCAAAGGACAAAACAAAACAAAAAGAAAGAAACAAACCGGAACGAAAACCAAAAAGGACAAAAGACACACTCAGAAAGAGCAAAAGAGAAAGAAGGGTACAACCGTCAGAAAAGGTACTGATTGGGGCGGACTGACAGTATGGAACAATAAACGCATTCAAACAAATGTGCGTGTGTATCCATCCATTTGCGTTTGCATTTACATGTAAACGTCAAAGTGACAGGCGTTACTGTTTTACATGTGAGTCATAAAGGTCTATGAAAGTATACAATATTCTGTTATGTGACCAACTTAAAAACGTGAATTGAATTTTACGTCCATCTGCGAAGAGAAACGTTTCAAGTACGTGGCTGTAGATCCATGAGCGTGCTCGCATAAGGGATCGAATGCGTGCGTGCGTGCGTGAGTGAGTGTGGGCATACGTATGTCTGTGTCGATCTGTCTGTCTATCTGTCAATCAATCTGCATGTACTATCTGTCAGCCTGCCTGTCTTTCTGTCTGCCTCTCCGTGCGGCATGCTTGAGTGCAGTGTTGTTCGTGACTTTGACAAAATTAATGTTAATATTTGACAAGGATTCGACACCAACTGAACGTTTTGATTTGTATTGTGTCACGATTAAGATTAAGATTAAAATTATAGCCCCGTCGACAACAAAGGCCATTTCAGGGCTGTCACCACGTTGCATTGTGTCGCATATTGTGTTGTGTTGTGTTGTATAGTATTGTGTTGTATTGCATTGTTGTGATTGTATTGCATTGAACTGTACTGTTCTATACTACACTGCACTGTACTGTTCTATACTGCACTGCATTGTACTGTGCTGTATTGCATGGTACTCTGCGGTATTATATTGTACAGTGCTTTATTGTTTTGCACTGACCTTCTCTCGTTGTCGTCCAGATGGGAGAAGAGGACGTTCTTGGCGATGGCCTTGGACAGAGAAGCCATGGTCTTGTAGTCTTTGGGCACCACCTGTGGGAGCACACAATTACATCATCACCTGTGGGAGCACACAATTACATCATCACCTGTGGGAGTACACAATTACATCATTTTAGTATTACTAGAATTCCCTTTGAACTCAAAGATATTAATTATGCAAATTATCGCCACGCTAGTCATTTTGAAGATTAGGGAACTAAACGAAAGGAGGTAGTAAGGTTTTTATTTGTTTGTTTATTGTTCTTCAAGGCATGGCAATGGAGGAAAAGCAGTTTTCTCTGAAAATAGTTGGGGTTTGAGGAGACATTGTTTCATGGTGGAGTTAATAGATAAAAGCC
>CM065680.1:81568553-81573553 GCA_017654935.2 Phymorhynchus buccinoides | reverse complement strand
ATGCGCGTTTCGCGCATTTGCCGAACCGCGCAAATGACACGGCCGCCTCGGTTGCCGTTGCCATCGGCCCGTTAGGGCTCACAGCAAATTTGAAGCGATTCGGTCAAAAAACGGCGGAGTTATAAGGCCCGTTTCGTGTTTCAGACACACACAGACACACACACACACACACACACACACACACACACACACACACACACACACACACACACACACGGACGGACACTTGGCTTTTTACTATATGATGATGATGGGGAGTCAAGAAGAGGGAGGGAAAAGATGTGGCCAAAACTAGAAGAAGAAGAAGAAGAAGAAGAAGATGATCATGATGACAGACACAAACATAGACAGAGCAAGACAGAGAGAAATAGAGATATATACTCCTGTGACGTAAGTGTCCCGCGCGACCCGCTTTCTTTATTTCTTATCTACACCCCCCCCCCTTCTCCCCTCCCCACCCCCCACCCTCTCTCCTTTTCATTTCTCTGTCCTCACTTGATGCTAGTCAGGTAGCCGCGGCACTCAAAGCCATTTTCACCCGAATCGGCCTACCAAACCACATCATCAGCAATGATGAATCCAGGCTAAAGGGGAAACTCAGGCAAGAGGTGTTTGCTATTCTGCAATCAACCTTGGGACAACTCAACACAGGATTGCCGCACCAACCTCAGTCGGAATCCATTCCACTGATCTCTAACCCACCTGCTCCTTTGAACTCTGTGTTGCGACCAGATGTTCCACCATTCCAGCCGACCCAGTCTCCCCACTAATTTGTCCCTGTCGCCCAAGTCGAAAGTGGAGTCGGCGTTCCACAGGAAGATTCCGGTACCAGAATCTTTTCTTCGGGGGGCCTCTGTGACGTAAGTGTCCCGCGCGACCCGCTTTCTTTATTTCTTATCTACCCCCCCCCCCCCTTCTCCCCTCCCCCCCCCCCCCCCTCTCTCCTTTTCATTTTCTCTGTCCGGCCGCCACGTTAATTGCCACCCACCATCTAAAGAACGCCGAATAAGGCAATTATCTCTTTGAAGCAAGATCTATCTACCCATCACAAGAAAGTGACAACCACGGTTATCTCCCTTTGAAGACGGTTTTGCCTTTCCAATCACAAGGTTAGGAATGTCCGGCATGTGATAATGCTGTAATCGGCGCGTGATTGTTCTGTACACTCTGAACATCATCTTGTGACGTGTGGACTGTAATACACCAATAGCAGGCTTTCATTGTTTGAAAGTGAAGGCTATAATTGGCGTAGTGAGAAAAAGTTTTTCACACAAGACGCTGAAACTGACTAGAGCAACACCTCTCCCAGCCAGAATAGCCCACCTAGTAAGTCTTATTGATGACTGGTGATTGAGACTGGTTGTTTGTTTGACTCTAGTTTTGATCTAGATCCTATGTTCAATAATGAATAAGGAGTAGATAGATATGTTATAGAAAAGAAGTGGTAAACATTCTATTCTATTTATGTGCACTGATTATTTGTGTGTGTGTGTTTCTGACTTTGAACACTTTTGGTACCAGAACCGGAGTTTATGCCTACTAACCCTTTTGTCTATTTTTAGTAGGAAACCTATGGGCCGCAATCTTGCACTTTATGATACCATTCCTTTCCAGGTGTTGGATGGAGAGTGATGTTGTCTTGATCACCTTTTATGTTTTACTGATCTCAGTTTGTTAACTGAAATTCAGTTTATTTATTAATTAGTGCTATTGTACAAGGGAAGCCTTCTAGCCGGTTGGGATTCACTAATTCCCTGCCGACTGAAGCCCCTTGTCTCTAAGCCATAGAGATCTACATCCACCTTCTCCTGTGATTATCAGCAGGGCATCGTGGGCCGGACGATCATCCCGGACTCCACCAAGCACCAAGACGGGTCCGTCGCCAAGACAACCCGCACCCAGAATCCGCGAGGAGACCACGCTTGAACCGTGCCATCCCGCGAAGCCGTAACCGGAACGACTGGGAGCTACTCTCATCTGACGAGCAAGCCCAGCCACACCAGCATTCGCCGATCACTACGGAGGAAACTGACCAAGAGCTAAGTTTATAAAACCGCGCAAATCACTGGAACTTTCCTACGGACACTGAAGATAATTAGTAACCCTTCCGGCATGGGGCGAACCTTATAGAAAAACACAAGTCTTGTAAATCCTTTCGGATTCCATTGTTTTTTATCCATATTTTGTTTTGGCGCCATTGAGCTGCTTTATTATTATTGTTGCATAATCTTATGCAGATTTTGGGAGTAAATAAAATACAAGTGTCAAATAATCCTGAACCCTTTGGTCAGACTGATGAGAGTGGGAGTCTTGTAATTTCATGTAAAACCCTACTTCTCTCTGTCTGCCATTTAGAGCAATTCAACCACTTGTATTTCTTACAACCATACGAGCCAGAACCCGGGCACAAATATAAATTTATTAGATGAAAAGGGGCCGGGAAAGTTGCTCATCTCCCATACCCTAGAGAAGTGGGCTAAAGGCAAATTTTCTAAAGTCTTCCCTAGGGACTTAGCCTTTTAACCCATTACCTCGTCACAACTCCTCACAAAAAGTCAAGCAACAAAATCAAATTTAGTCAGCCTTTTGAAAAATGCACGGGCTAGCTTTTAATGTGAAATAATGCGTTTGGATTTTAATGATGGGTGTCAGCAACAGTGAAGACGGCCTGGGGATAGTTGTTACCTTTGCTGTTGCTGAGCATGACCGAAATGGAGGTGGCAGTCTGATGGTCTGGGTGGCATTTGAACTGGAGGACGTACCGACCTAGGGGTCTTCCGGATGGGCACTGTGAACGCTCTGCACTACTTGAATGACATCATCAGACCTCACGTGATCCCCCTGATGAAATAGCAAGGTGCTGGCTTCGTTTTTGTGGACGACAATGCGCCATGTCATAGGGCACGTGTCATCAGCAACGTGTTGAACACCCACAACATCGCTGGCATGGGACATGCTTAGGTGAGCTGATTACGGCATGCCCGCCAGTCCCCAGACTCTGGATGCCATGGAAGCAGACCTGGTTAGGAAATGGAGAGCCATCCCATAGATCCAGCTGGATAGACTCATTGCCTCAATGCCACGCCGCTTCCAAGCCTGTATTCATGCCTACGGAGGTCACACTCGCTAGTCATGACGTTATGAACTGTTTGCGCACTGTTATCTTTGAATTTGAAATTGGCAGTTGGCTTTATTTCACATCTTTTGTTGCTCAGTATCCTGAGATTGAGATGACTCTGCTATGTGATTTACTCAGTTTCACTTAATGAAATGTTGAAGATGACATCACAACAGTAAAAAATGGTACCTACGAATTATGATTAAAGTGCAGTTGCAGTGAGAAGTTTTGTTGCTTGACTTTTTGTGGGAAGTATATATACATAGAGAGATAGGGACAGACTGCGACATAGAGACAGATAAAGAGACAGAGATAGACGGTAATGCTAAAGACGGAGAGGGGTGGGAAACAGCCACAGCCACAGATAAAACAGAGGCAGACAGACAAACAGACAGGAAGAGATGGGAACATCAGAAGCAGATTGGGTGTTGGGATTTGCTAGTCCTTGGGTACAATGCTTTGAACTATCCATTCATCATCTCCCAATTTCCTACGAGGAAGAATAAGCACAGCGCAAGACAGGGGGATTCGGTACATGAAGCAGCAATCAAACATAGAACCAAGTCACACTGCCTTCCCCTTCCCCGTGGGGGATACCGGGGGTCTTTTGTACAAAATAGTTCCCCCACCTTCTGGAAGTTATGTGCTTGTAGCTTCCTCTAACTGTCGCTCTCTTTCACTCTGCCTTTTCCCTTAGCTTCCTGTTATCTTCTATCTTTCTGCCTTATTGGTCCATTCTCGCTACATTTTTTTTCGAGAAACACAAAGACGTATAATCTCACATGCTGTGCCTATCTATTTCTTAGTTAGGTGCATGACGTCAGCATAACGCATCTGCGCTCATATGACAAAAAACTGGGCGATCGAAGAAGAAGAAGAAGAAGCCTCACTGCCAACTTATCATGAATAGTAGCAACATTGCAAGCCAGTAACATGGATAGTAATACTCTTTGCCAGCCAGTATCATGGATAGTACAATTGCCAATACAGTAAATAGTAATAACATTGCCAGTCAATATCGTCAGTAGTAATATTTTTTTGGCCAGCTAATGTTGTAAATGCACTATTTTCAGTGAACCTTGGCAATAGTAGTATTGTGCCAGCCAATATCATGGGGAAAAAATACTTTGCAAGCGTCAATATCTTGGACAGCAATATTTTGCAAGCGTCAATATCGTCAGTAATAATAGTTTGTTAGTGCTAGCGTCGTCATCGTGGATAATACTGTATTATTTTGCCAGGCAAAATATGGAATTACCAGCCAATGTTGAGAATAGTAATCGTGAATCGAATTGTGAAGTGCGTACGTGCGTGCGTGCGTCCTGTGTGCATTCGTGTGTGTGTGCGTGTGTGTGTGTGCGCGTGTGTGTGTGTGTGTGTGTGTGTGCTGTTGTGACGTCATTATTAGTAACGAACCGTAGCGTCATTAAACGAGGGCTGATATTTTAAAAAAAATCTCAGCCTATCCATGAAGTGGTTTAGTAAGACAAACAAAATTTGGCACAAACATGCAACTGTGCTGTAGATGATGTTGTTTAAGTTGTGGGCGCGCGCGCGCGCGTGCGCGCGTGCGTGCGTGCGTGCGTACGTGCGTGCGTGCGTGTGTGTGTGTGTGTGTGTGGTTATTCAGTTTAACATCATTTGACTAAAAGTGAATCAAACAGATGTGTGTGTGTGTGTGTGTGTGTGTGTGCGCGTGCGTGCGTGCGTGCGTGTGCGTGTGCGTGCGTGTGCGTGTATGTACGCGAACGCACGCACACACACGCACACGCACACACACACACGCCCACGCACACACACACACACACACACACACACACACACACACACACACACACACACACACACAAGGGGGAGGGGGAGGGGGGCAACAGATAACAGA
>CM065680.1:81548553-81551053 GCA_017654935.2 Phymorhynchus buccinoides | reverse complement strand
TGTGTGTGCGTGTGTGCGCGCGCGTGTGTGTGTGTGCGCTCGCGCGTTCATGTGTACATATGGGAGTATTTGAAGATGTGCTTTAAAAAAAATTATAAAAAAAGGAAAGAAACAAGGAAATTAGGGAGGTCAAGCGTAGAAACACAGAAGAAAGAATAATAAGTGTGCATGAATTAGGAGAGGGGGGAGCGGGGAGGGGGGAGAGGAGGAGAGGAGAGGAGAGGGGGAAGGGGGGAAGGGGGAGGGTGGAGAGGGGAGGGTGGAGAGGGGAGGGTGGAGAGGGAGGGGGGAGAGGAGACTGAGGGGGGGAGAGGAGAGGAGAGGGGGAAGGGGGGAAGGGGGGGGGAGGGAGGGGAGGGGGAGAGGAGAGGGGGGAGAGGGAAGGGGGAAGAGGGGGGGGGGGGGGAGAGAAGCGTGTGGTGAAAGGATGGGAGAGGTGCAGACAGATAATCCCTCAAATATCAAGGACGACAGATGTGCCACTGCCATGCATGTCAATCAATCACTGATGATGTCTTATATTACTCTAACTGTCGTGTCAGATCATTAAACCGGATCATTATCAAGCCTGTTTTCAATTATCCCTAATTACAATCAATCAAAGAAATAAGTCGACAGTAAAATTATAATTTAAAAACTATACTAATCGCTTAAAAATCCCTTATAACAGGGATCTGTTCTGGGTCCCATTCTTTTTGTTCTATACACTCAACCTATTTCTGACATTGTGGCCTATCATGACATTTACCATCACTGCTTCTCTGATGACAACCAAATCTACACCTCTGGTGATATCTCTATACTCCCCTCCATCATTGAACGTACACAGCTATGTATTTCTGACATCAAGGCATGGATGACTTACAACAAGCTCCAGCTAAACAACGACAAAACTGAACTGATTTTCATTCTATCAAAAAGGCTCATGTCTACAATCTCTGTCCCTACTTCTGTCCAACTTGGAAACTCTCTCATTCAGACCTCTACTACCGTGCGCAATCTAGGCGTTGTACTGGACCAGACACTCTCTTTTCAAAGTCAAATTTCTTCTGTCTGCCGTGCTTGCTATTTGGAGCTTCGGCGCATCAGTTCTGTACGTCATCTTCTGTCTGAAGAAGCCACCAAAACCCTCATTTCTGCCTTTGTTCTTTCAAGACTTGATTACTGTAATTCTCTCCTTGCTGGCTGCCCACAAAATCTCCTGATTAAATTGCAGAAAGTCCAAAATAATGCTGCTCGCCTCGTCCTGAAATGCCCGAGGACCTCTCATGTTTCTCCTTTGCTTCAATCTCTCCACTGGCTCCCTGTTGAAAAGCGCATAGAGTATAAACTCTCTCTATTATGTTACAAGTCGCTGAATGGTTTGGCCCCATCATATCTCTCTGATCTTCTATCGATTTATACTCCCACTAGACTGCTTCGCTCCTCCTCTGACACTCACGTTCTGCAGATCCCCCGTTTCCGTGCCAGAACTCTTGGCGAACGTTCTTTTTCTTTCCAAGCTCCCTCCTGGAATGGCCTCCCTTCTGCACTCCGAACCTCAAACAGCCTCTCTTCTTTCAAGTCCTCCCTCAAAACAACTCTCTTCAAAACATAATCTTTCTCATCCTCCTCCTGCAAAGGTTATCCGTTGAGTCATGTGTGTGTGTGCGTGTGCGTGTGTGTGTGTGTGTGTTTTGTTGGTGTGTGTGTGTGTGTGTGTGTGTGTGTGTGTGTGTGTGTGTGTGTGTGTGTGTGTGTGTGTGTGTGTGTGTGTGTTTGACCTTAAGTTCGTGTGAGTGTTTTGTGTGTTGTCCAGCTTTTCATTTTGTTAGTATTGTTTTTATCATGATTGTAAGCGCTTAGGGCTTTTGTTAAGATTAAGCGCCCTAAATATTCATTATTATTATTATTATTATTATAAATCAGATTAAAATGCTATATGCCTAATAAGTAATTAGGGCAAAATCTCTCTAAATTTCTCTCTCTCTCTCACTCTTGATATGGGCCTATGGCCTATTCATTAAACATTCCAGTGTCCAGTGGCCTCTCTCTCTCTCTCTCTCTCTCTCTCTCTCTCTCTCTCTCTCTCTCTCTCTCTCTCTCTCTCTCTCTCTCTCTGCTTCTCTAATATGTTTAATAACGTCTAATCCTCTTTCTCATATAAAAAGCTGCGCAGGTTTCCCTGAGGCAATTATAAAGCCTATGAGGAAATCATCAACAGCAGACCACACACACACATACCTGCGCGCGCGCAGAAAGAGATATATCAGATACATACACGTGTGTGTGCGCGTACGCACGCACGTGCACATATGCATCCATTCACACGTGTAGCACACAAGCACAAAGTGTCACATACATATACACACACAAACGCGCGCGTGCGCGCACACACACACACACGCGCACGCACACACACGCGCACGCACACGCACACACACACACACACGCACACGCACACGCACACGCACACACACACACACACACACACACACAAGTACGCTAGTGAACACTGGTA
>CM065680.1:81526053-81543553 GCA_017654935.2 Phymorhynchus buccinoides | reverse complement strand
TAAATTGTCAAACTGCGAAAGATATGACCAGGACAAAAATTACATGTTAAAGGTCAAAGGTCAATGTCATTGGTCTTTTTTATGCAAATGAGGTTTCTTGAAAGCTTGCATAAACATCTATATGTATGCAAAGTTTGGACATTGAGCACTTCATACATCCCGAGAAGGAAAAAAACGTTAAAGTTACCACAGACAGACAGACAGACGGGTAGACACCCAGAAAACCGAACAAGCATGAGAATATAGACTCACTTCGTTGAAACGAGTGAGCCAAAAAGAAAGAGAGGGGGGGTCATGAGAACGAGAAGGGGAGGGGGCGTAGAGAGACACAGACTGACAGACAGACAGACAGAGAGACTGAGAAACACAGGCAGAGACAGAGGGAGAACATAATGAACAAGTGAGTCGCTGAGCGGCGGCAGGTTCCCGAGCTCTTTACGCCCCCTCCCCTCCCCATCATATCTTATCCCCCACCCTGTTTGCGTTCTTTGGGTGATACACTTTCACACAAAATTTGAAGCGTGAAGCGATTCCATCTCTCGAGATATAAGACGGTGAAGAAATCACACACACACACACGCACACGCACGCACACGCACGCACACGCACACGCACACACACACACACACACACACACACATCAAGGTCAAGGTAAAAATATTTTAAAAAAAGCTTCAAATATCAGCACTGCATTCCTTAAGTCATGCTGATCAAGAATATATAAGGTTATGTGGATGTATGGTGTTTGAACTATAGCCACTGCTACAAGAGATTAGTTCAAAGTTCAAGGTCAAGGTCATGAATCTGAGCAATACTCTGCACCACACATGACCTTGACCATGTCTACCAGGCTGCCAAATTTGAAGTCTGTAACTGTATAAATGTGAAAGATATAGAGTAAACACCAATTTCAAACCTCCAAGCCTATTGCCTTAACCTTGACTTTGATCAGTACTAAAAAATCAAACTTACCATAAACTAACGCACCTGCATATGATGTTTGAACATTGAAAGTTCAATGATGTAAAAGATATGGCTACAAGAAGAAATTTCGGTTTTCAAGGTCAAACCTCAAGGTCAAAGTCAGCATGGCTATATTTTTTTTTTTACAGAGCCATTCCTGCGCTGTGATACACCACCACACAAAATTTGAAGCGATCGAATTCACTGGTTCATGAGATACAACTCGGAAAGAAAATATAGCCCAAAGAAAGAATTTTCGGTTTTCAAGGTCAAACTTCAAGGTCAAGATCAGCACAGTCATGAATATCGAAAGGAACCTTCCTTTTTAAGATGCCTACCCATTTAGCGCGCGAATGCGCGCGCCGGTCACAATCCGTTTCCCGTTGGCGCTGCTCTGAGAGTGATGCGCTCTCCCTAGTAACGGTAACGCCTAGTAAAGGTAACGCCAATTACTGGTAACGCTGAGTACAGCAAATTTGAAGCGATTTCGTTAAGAAACGGCAGAGTTAAAAAGCCCCGTTTCCGATTGGCGCTGCTCTGAGAGTGACGCGCTCTCCCGAGTTTCTTCAAATTTGCTACCAGGCTTTGCCCCAGTGACAGCAAGCCTGACAGCAAATTTGACGCGATTCGGTTGAAATCCGGCGGAGTTATAAGGCCCGTTTTGCATCATGCTGCTGTTATGCACCTAAGTAATCGATTCACTTCCGGTTTGGCACATCGATAGTCACCGTCCCCAGTCATCTATCTGCCAAATTCGAAGGCAATCGGCCCAGAAACGCCGGAGATACGGGCGCCGAGAGGCCGGCGGATGCGCGTTTCGCGCATTTGCGAAACCGCGCAAATGATACGGCCGCCTCGGTTTCCGTTGCCATCGCCCCGTGAGGGCTCACAGCAAATTTGAAGCGAATCGGTCGAAAAACGGCGGAGTTATAAGGCCCGTTTCGTGTTTCAGACACACACACACACACACACACACACACACACACACACACACACACACACACACACACACACACACACACGGACAGTTGGCTTTTTACTATATGATTATCAGTATTATATGTACGACGAGACGATTTTTTTTCGTGGTTTCATTGTGAATCGTATTACTGGTGTGTCCTTACAGGCAATTCAACAATTACTGTATCATACACGTATTATATTGCAAATACTGAAGCTTCGATCGCATATATATATAATGCATCTATATCTATGACCATTCATTAAAAAACCAAGACCAATAATGGCGATGATAACACAAGGAAACCTAAGCAAATAAGTAGTATGCGTGCGTGTGTGCGTACGTGTGTGTGCGCGCGCACGTGTGTGTGTGTGTGTGTGTGTGTGTGTGTGTGTGTGTGTGTGTGTGTGTGTGTGTGTGTGTGTGTGTGTGTGCGTGTGCGTGTGTGTGCGAGTGTGTATGTGTGGGTTTTGTGTGTGGGTTGGGTTTTGTGTGTGTGTGTCCGGTTTTTTTGCGATGACCTTTACAGTGTCAATGTTCTCCCCCCACCGTTCCCGTCTCCCTACCCAGTGTGACAAAATGACCATGCCGGGCGTGTCCCCTAGAACAGTGTGTCCTGTCACTAAAGTGATGAATGCGTACTGCCCAGGGAGACACACAACAAATCCGCACCCTGCACTGTATAATAATGGTTTGCTTTAGCATAGGATCTCTCTCTCTCCATCTCTCTCTCTCCATCTCCCTCTCCCTCTCCCTCTCCATCTCCCTCTCTCTCTCTGGGAGTGAGAGGGAGATAGGCACACAAACAAGTGTGCGCATGCGTGGCTAGGATTTTATTTTTAGCAGTATCAACAATAATACTATTACTAACGGCTTACCATCTTGTTCCCGGTTGTGCTAAAATAGATCATGTCCTGATGCCACTGTCACTTTAAAATAAACGAAACCTATCCATGTCCCTCAAACAATATAAAGCACACAGCACTTTTGTCCATTTCTCCCTTTGGGCTCAGCTATGGGACTCGAATTGCTACACCAACACCAACACTGACGGTTTAGCCTCAACGTTAGCCCCAGACACCAAGTCACAGCATAAAAGATCTTGCAGATATCCTTTCTTCTTCTTTTTTTGAAGGTCACGTGATGTTCCCTACTCCCGATATAATCCAACCCATTTTGTCAAGTCACCTTTACAGAAAAGGGTGTTATCGTTCCCCTTTCTCACTATCCTAGCGTTGATATTTAACATTGTTGGCTTCTGTGTTTACCTTTAAAGTGTTCGTTAATGAGTTCGTTTCAAGTTCACTTAATTTTTTCCTCAAAATATTCCCGCCAATTTTTCAAACTACACCACGCGTACTGGATGTAAGCGTTTTATCCATGGCAGCATCGTTACACTGTTGAATTCCGCAATGCTCTTTGGCATAGATGCTAAGGTCCTTTCAAGACAGAGTTGTCCATGTTCTAATCCAGGTTCAGTTGTGTAACTCCCCCTCTCAACATGATTCTGTCCATTCAACCAAATAAACAAGAGAAGAAGAATGGAAGCATCTCAGCCCTGTCAACGCCAAAATGCTGATGACTTTCGCATTCTTCTACCAGGATATAGGGCCTGTTGGTGTTGTTTACATTCCAACTCCAACACGTGGGATCAGATTATCCGGTTGATTGAAAACTGATAGAAATCAGGCAAGACATCAGCGGTCGTCAATATTCTCTAAGGGCCCTCGGAGCTGCTCTATTGCCCATAGTTATGGGGCTAGTATCTTCTGATCCGCATGCTAATGAAGCTCGCACACGTGGGTCTCAAACCATCCTTCTGCCCTGAACCGTAAACAAGAAAATGCAGCGCCAAAGAAAAATAAAATGCACGGGTTTCAAACTCGTATTGTAGAGGGTTTCACTTTAGTCATAAGCTCCATCACAAAGTCTTCAGCAAATGTTGCCAATATCATTTAAGTTGATGGGGAAATTATAATAACAGAAACCTTCACTATTGAATGCCGCTCTGTCTCGAAGCAGCAGCAGTTGAACTTAGGACGTCCCGCGTAATGTCGAGGGATTAATGGAGATTAACTGTATCGTTCGTTTATGTTTCACAACAGCCGTACATCAACACATACAGAATCCTATCTGTCAAGCTTACATCAAGCACTGGCATACGATCCACTGCGTCTAAAGTTGAACACCTTTCTGATACGTCAACATTGCCACTGGCAGACAAAAGAAGAATGAAGTGAAGCACTGAAGAAGCAGGTTTCACGTAGTGCAGCATTGACTGTAAAATCCCTGGCTCACAAACCGATTTTCAAAGTACAGATTATACAGCTTGTACACACTCGGACGTAATCTTTTATACAGCAAAGAGTGTTTGCCTGTTAAATCTCTGTTGACACGTACACACACAAAGTTTAAAGGGTTGAGCTGAATCACCTGGCAAAATCAGAAAAGAAGAGATACGCTCGTGATAAACACACACAGACACAACAGTGACTGTCATCCGCAGACTGTGGCAAACTCCTTCCCGATTACAGCCCTCGTGGAATAGCATGCCAAGTCATCGGATGATAGCACTCACTGTCTGTCTGTCTCTCTGTCTGCATGCTGGAGGAGAAAACTGTTGCTGCTGCTGCTGCTGCTGACAATCAATACCAGTGAGAAAGAGCCGACACTGATTGAAAGGTCTACAGCGGAGCCATCCCGCAATTCATTGTGACGGCGGCTCTCCTGCCCGCCAGTCTTCCCTGGCTCTTCGCATCCATCAACACTGTCAACAATAGCACACCGCGTGCTTTTTCCTATCTCTCCAAACTAGCTATTGTTTCTGGGGATCATTCCTATTATCACGTAGCATCTCCCATGCTTACTGTCTCTCGGGTGGTTTGGGTCCCCACGCACATGAAAGACGTAATTTGTAAGTCATGGCAGGCAATGCAACGCAAATGGAAACAAGGGCATCGCCGAGCGGCAGCAACGCATTGTGACAATGCAAACCCGGCCAGAGTTATGTCCTCTCCCCCCCCCCACCCCCACCCCCCAATAACCCCCACCCCCACCCCCCAATAAACACACCACTTTCCACCCTTACAGAACGCATAAAATACATAGCCCAAAATTTGAAGCGATTCTGTTCAGTAGTTCACGAGATACAGCTGAACATTTATACAAACTTCCTTGCACCATGGTACACCACCACACCAAATTTGAAGCGATTCTGTTCACAAGTTCACGAAATAAAGCTGGGGGGGGGGGGGGGGGGGGGGGGGGGGGGAATTACATAGCCCAAAAAGGAAATTTTTGTTTTCAAGGTCAAACTTCAAGGTCAAGGTCAGCATGGTGTTGATTAACGAAAGGAAGCTTCCTTTTCAAGCTGTCTACCCCTCTGCCAATTGTAATCAAAATCCAAACAGTAGTTTTTAAGATAATCGATACACAGACACACAGACACACAGAGAGACACACAAACCGATCGCAATACCTCGGCCTCTGGCCGGGTAATAAACTTTATTTGGCAAAAACCGAGTTATAGTTCGTGGGTTTAACTACGTGCAGTTGGAAAAAAATGTCTTTCAATCAAAACATAAACGCAGTTGAAAGATGTATCGTATTTGTAGTAGAGTATGAATAAAGGAAGATGTATAAATTATAGAAGTAAATACATATGGAAGATGTCTAACTTGCAACAGTAACTTAAGGTTAAGGATGGCTACAATATAAAAGAAAAAGCCGACTGAAGTAATTTAAATCAAGCGAAAAAACGCAGATACAAGATGTCTAAATGCTGATAGGATTAGGATTATTATTTATTTTTTTATTTTTCAAATGTCTAGATTAAAGCAGAAGTAATTGTGTAGCCAAGATGCCTGAATTAATTATACGAAAAAGAATAGCTGTAAATATAAGATTAATATACTTTAATTACAGAAGTAAATGCATAACACATGACTAATCTGGACAGGGGTCTGACTTGCAGATGTAAAATGTCTTAACTGTCAAAAATGCCTTTTTTGTCATCTTGTATGACTTTAAAATGCCAGTCTTCAAGCCAAACCATGACAACCCAGTACATATACCAACGCAGCAGTAACGACAAATCACTTATTAGTCCAGCTAAACCGACCCCCCGTGACAGATCGCCCTGGTATGATCGCATTAGGGGGAACTAATCAGGATTTGCGTGAACCAATAAAAAGAGATAACAGACAAGACAATAGATAGGGAGAGAGAGAGTAGGAGTGACAGGGTAAACAGAGAGGAGGTAGACTTTGCGGAATATGCGGCTAGACGGAAAACCAAACGGAAAAAAAAGAGTTGATAATGTTTCCTACGTAAACCGTTTATAATGTAAGTAAACAAATCAGCTTTGTTGTATACATGCTGAAAAGCACGTTATAACCGTAAAGCTGTCAATGATATAACGCAACAGATTGTGTGTGTGTGTGTGTGTGTGTGTGTGTGTGTGTGTGTGTGTGTGTGTGTGTGTGTGTGCGTGCGTGCGTGTGCGTGCGTGTGCGCGTGCGTGTGCGTGTGCGTGCGTGCGTGTGCGTGTGCGTGTGCGTGTGTGTGTGCTTGTGTGCGTGCGTGTGTATATTCTTCCCTCTCGCTCCCCTGTATCTCAGTATTTCCCTATCATACACTCTCTCTCTCTCTCTCTCTCTCTCTCTCTCTCTCTCTCTCTCTCTCTCTCTCTCTCTCTCTCTCTCTCTCTCTCTCTCTCTCTCTCTCTCGTCTCTCTCTCTCTCTCTCTCTCTCTCTCTCTCTCTCTCTCTCTCTCTCTCTCTCTCTCTCTCTCTCTCTCTCTCTCTCTCTCTCCCCACACACATACACACACTATCGACGCAGGAATCCCAATAATGAAAAAAGAGTGCGCCCAGCTGTTGCGCTCTATAACAAATTACAAAGTGGGCTTAGCTTACAAGCTTCCTTTTAATTTTGTTCTGAATTTCCTTCTTATTTAAAGAAGCCAATGACGAGCAAAACAGTGAACCAAAGAAATAAAGAAAAAAACAAGATGGCAGAGCACTCCAATTCTAAGGCAAAGATCAAAACAAGCAAAAATCAAAACAATGTTGCATACTATTATAATGGAAATAAAAACCGAAATCAAATTTCATGCTTGTAGTTAGGTTGTAAATTTCAAATTATCTCCCTTGATTTTCACCAGTACTGAGTAGGTTTTACTTCATGAAAGTCAAGGGAGATAATTTATGACTCTTGGGTAATTGCGGGTTTTGGTGGGGTTTTGCTTTTTTTGCGATTGTGTTAAAAAAAAATCCTGTGTCGGTATGACAGTAATGAACAATTAAATATTTTACACAATAACTCCCTAGGTGACATTTTTTCATTACACATACTTTCGTTCAAATCTATCCATTATCATTCAAATGATCAGAGCCTTCCATGTAATATTCACACCTGATTCCCTGGTAGTACGTTGATATGGCTTGCTATTTGGTAAATCTGACATCAAGGTCCGCAACTATAAAAATAACTAAGGAACCATTCTGCAAATTTTCGTTAAGATGGGTTCAGCGGTTTAGGCACTGTTTAGAATGTTTTGTATGCACATACGCGCGCGCGCGCACACACACACACACAGACAGACATGCGCACGCACACGCACACGCACACGCACGCGCACGCGCACGCACACACACACACACACACACACACGAACAGACCGAGAGAGAGAGAAACTCTCAGGCCCTCGTTCCCATTCCAATGTACTCCCGGTTGTTGTTTTAAAGGAGAGTACAAAGCTCAGGAAAAGTGTGTGTGTGTGTGTGTGTGTGTGTGTGTGTGCGTGCGGGCGTGCGTGCGGGCGTGCGTGCGTGTCTGCGTGCGTGCGTTCGCGTGTGCGTGTGTGTGTGTGAAAACTAGGATGGAAAGGGATGGAAAGAACAACGATCAGAACAAGGAAAGAATGTTATCCCAAATCCACACGGAGGGCTTAATGTTTCAATTTTACACTTCCTTCATTCTTTCATCATGACGACAAAATTGCAACCACACCTTCCCACTAATAATATCCTCAGCGATTTTGATTACATTAATGTTAAATACATGCAAAGGCATTAACACAAGCAGAGGCATGCGCATATGTACACAAGCACGCGCGCATGCACAAATAGCGCCACGCACGAACTACACTTGGGCGCACGCACGCACGCACACACACACGCACACACACGCGCGCGCGCACGCACGCGCGCGCACGCACGCACGCACGCACGCACGCACGCACGCACGCACGCACGCACGCACGCACACACGCACACGCACACGCACGCGCGCGCACACGCACACACACACACACAGTGAGTTCTTAGCCATCACCATTTACCATTGATTACCAAGGCACGTTCCTATGGCGACTATGCATGATCAATATCAGAACAATATATAAGAAAACAAAATGACCCATAAACTCTGATTCATTTTTTTAGGAGGTGTTCTTCCAAGCAACACCTGGATGCTCTTCCAAGCAACATCTGGAACAAAACTGGATGAAAGCTTGTAAAGTAAAATTAGCCCAATTAAATTATCCTCTCCTTAGTCCCCAGTGCTAAATCATTGCATCTGGGTGCCGTTTCACAGGGGTTAACGCTACGTTGCGCTCGCTCAAATCGGCGAAAACGGTCTAAGAAACACACTTCGTTTGCCGATAGTTCGCGTGGCGTTTTGTTCTTGCCAAACACCGAGCAAGCGGAGAACTATCCGGAACTAGTAGGGGGTGAATACGTTTCTTGTTGTTGATTGGGCCATTAAAGTGTGTTTAAAATAAAATAAAAATGCTAACCAATCAGACAAGAGCTTGTAATATTCTTCCGCAAACGTTTTCTAAAGTGTTTCTTAGGCCCCGTTTGGCGTAAGCGTTATTCGCGCGGCGACCGTTATCTAGAGAAACTCGACCCTGGACACTGAGCCGGGATGTGCTTCTATTCGATTAGTCTAAACCAATAAATGATTTTTTTTCAATAAACATTATTATATGTTTGTCCAACAAACACAATCTTAAACCTTTGTGGCCTCTTTTCTTTTCCTTTTCTCCGACATTTATAATCTATCAGCGAATCTTCCTTTTTGGCACACAGAACGATAGTTTTATTTTTCAAACCGACGGGGCGCACACACGTGCGCACACGCACACAAGAATACCAATTTCCTCCTCCGTGTCACTGCATGTTGGAAGATAACGAGTTTGGAACCAGTGCAGGGCTAATACAGCCAGCAATGGGAATCCATCCATCCCCGGCCACATGCTACTCGCAATAGATTACAGGCTAGGGGGCAGTGGGTGATAATGCGGATGAGACCACACACACAATCAAGATAGACACTCACGCGCGCGCAAACGCACGCACACACCAACGGATCCACGCACAACGTGCGCTCGCTCACACACGCATAGCATGATACACATGCATACGCAGCAAGTAATGGAGAATGTATCCATGCCCTTTAGCTATATGGTTGATACCCCTCTCTCTCTCTCTCTCTCTCTCTCTCTCTCTCTCTCTCTCTCTCTCTCTCTCTCTCTCTCTCTCTCTCTCTCTCTCTCTCTCTCACTCTCACTCACTCACTCACTCACTCACTCACTCACTCACTCACTCACTCACTCACTCACGCACGCACACGCACGCACGCACGCACGCACGCACGCACGCACGCACGCACGCACGCACGCACGCACGCACGCACGCACGCACGCACGCACGCACGCACGCACGCGTACACGCACACGCACACACATACACAACGACAACAACAACAGCAACAACAACATACAGCATGCATACGGCGCTAAATCTTGAGAGAAATCAAATCGAGGCGCGCACACATGTTAGCATTTATAACGCATTCAAACAAAAACGCTATACTAAAAACGAACACACACGTTTGACTTGAATTGAATATAACGCACGCACGCACGCACGGCACGCGCACGCACGCACGCACGCGCGCGCACACGTACGCACGCACACGCACACACGCGCACGCACGCACACGCACGCACGCACACACGCACGCGCACACGCACACACGCACACGCACACACACACACACACACACACACACACTTCATGGAGATGCTAGGCAACAACAGAGTTGCACCAGAATCAGGGAAAATAAACTACAGGCCAGCAGTCTTCCAAAAGCTCTTCTTATCTCGGTCATTTAGGCCTACCCTACAAGTCCAGAACGGAGAAGCCAGAGAACCCCCGATCAATTTATTCTACCTCCTCAGACTTGGGACTTGGTAACTGCTGTTTCGCAGTCTCTCGGCAATAGGCACTACATCAAACACGATCAACGCTGTCATCAGCATCTTCCTCGTCAACATTATCTCATCGCCCCATCATCATCATCATCATCATCATCATCTTCATCATCATCTTCTTCATCATCATCACCATCATCTTCTTCTTCATCTTCATCATCATCATCATCATCAACTTCTTCTTCTTCTTCATCATCATCATCATCATCATCATCATCATCATCATCATCATCATCTTTTTCTTCATCATCTTCATCATCATCATCATCATCATCTTCTTCATCATCATCATCAGTAGCAGCAACTGAAGCAATCTCCTCCTCCTCCTCTTCGTCGTTATCATTATTGTCCTCCGCCAAAATAGTGTCGGGGCGGGGTGGGGACTCTTTTTGTTCGTGTCCTTCTGTTAGTTTGTTGAGGGTGTTAGTTCAAACTAGCTTGTTTGTTTGTCTGTGCGCGCGTTCTCTCGGAAACTACTGCCTGCATGGAATCACTTCAAATGTTTGTGGTGACCACGTTGTTCCATCGTCTTCGACGACGTTGCTATCATTGAGGAGAAGGAGGACATGGGTGGGTGATTCTACAAAATCCAAACAAAAACTGAAAACCAGTGGTACAGGGGCCGCCTAGTCCCCTAATTCCCCGGGGGAGTTCAGGGGCAGCATCCTTGTTGGGGATCAGGGAAGCATTCAGCTCAAGGGAAAATGCTATTCTAAAGACCTGCCACGTCACGTGTATTTGCCCTCTCTCCCTCTTAATAAAAAAAAGTCTTAAGATTTCTTACCAGCGAGAGAGGGAAAACACGTGAAAACGCCGATTTGCACTCATGGAGGTGGTGGGTCTTTAAAGACCCCGCACGTCACGTGTCACATTCCCTCTTATACTAGGAAGCTTTCTTTAGATTCCTTACTAGCTATAAGAGGGAAAACACGTGCAAACCGTGATTTTGACACGTGACGTGCGGGGTCTTTAAAGGGATCTGACAGGTTCTCTTTGAAGCAAAATACAAAGCTTAGCCTTAGGCATGACATGGGCAGTGACAGGTTGTGGCAGGGACATAGAAAATGGAAAATGGGTGAGAACGGGTGATCGATCCCTAGTCTTTTAAAAACAATACAAACTTATCTTCAGGCAAAGGCTATTACAAAATTGAAAAGAACGTGAATTCAGGCATACTTATCAGCATAAGAATTGGTAGAGGGAAAGTAGCAGAGGATTCATAATGTAATGGGTTTCTCAACAAACAAATAAAAGAAGCGAAGCAAAAGTCAAAAGGTTGAGAAAACAGACATGGGAAGATAAATGGGAAAGTCAGAGGAAATAAGTGTCTGGAAGGGGTTGAGCGTGGGTTAAAACATCCCAAAATGTAATGGAAAAACGGTGAAGCGGATAAATAATGCATGTTGATCTAATTCGTGTGGTGACTCAGGCAGAAATGGAAATTATAAACCCATATTCCCCCACCCCCCTTCATTAACACACACGATCGCATGCAAGCACGCACGCGCGCTCTTGCTCACACACACACACACACACACACACACACACACACACACACACACACACACAAAGCCCAACCCAGGAAATTATTCAAACCAGTATCTATCATCTATGTCAATGTGGCTCCAAGCAATACAAGCCATCGATCACAGTTTTAACTAAAGTATTCATGAAAAACAGAGCCGTATAGTTTACCATTTCTTCTCTCGTATTTTACATCTGTAACATTCATGGAAAACACATACTATCAATTGATCTTACATCTCATTGTTAACGGCGCCAGATTTCGTCAGGACAGCGTCCATGTCCAAACTATATGGCCTATGGCTTTAAAGAAACAAAATCAAGACATTTAAGAAAGCAAGCCATACATATGTTCTCCCGGTGGCCTGATACAGTCGACTGAGGATGTCAATGCAATGCGTATATTTAAAATTAAAAAATTAAAAAAATTATTATACAAATTACATGGCATGAACTGACGAAGACAAAACTAAACATGAATACTCACATAATGATTGATGAACTTAGTAGCATATGTGATGGAAAAGTAAAAAAGGATAACTTTAACAGCAAATGGTAGTAAGATCTACAATAGTGATAATGGAAATAAAGATATCAATGTACAATAGCAATAATAGTTATCAGCGCTATCATCCACATCATAATCACCGTCATCATCATTTCGACAATCTGTGTGTATAAATCTTAACGCTTGTTCTCAAGTCTAACAAATTAAAGTGTTGTTGTTTTTCTTCTTCAGTGTCTCTTTATTAACAATATGCAAAGTAAAGCGAGATGGCCTGTAAATTAAAATGATAATGGTAATGTGGGTCGGGGGGGGGGGGGCAAAGAGAGAGAGAGAGAGAGAGAGAGAGAGAGAGAGAGAGAGAGAGAGAGAGAGAGAGAGAGAGAGAGAAGTGTTTCTAATTAATTAAATAAGTGTTCATTGTTCCATAATCAAACAAATCCTCTCTCTCTCTCTCTCTCTCTCTCTCTCTCTCTCTCTCTCTCTCTCTCTCTCTCTCTCTGTGAAATCTCTCTCTCTCTCTCTCTCTCTCTCCATCTCTCTCTCTCTCTCTCTCATGGTTCCATATTCTTGAGTGATAAAAAAAACCCACAAGAAGATAGTCTCTCTGCGGTTCGCCTTTGTAATTGTCGTAATGCACGTTGCTATTTTTCGTCCTTTCCCCATGGCAACACAGGGATACCCTAGTAATAATGACCAGAATACCACTATGTTGCCATGGGGGAAAGAGCAACAAATAGCAACGTGTATTATGGTCATCAATCACCATATGTACGATAGCTGGTACCCATAACATCATGGTGGGTGTCTGTCTAACTTCTTCTTCTTCTTCTTCTGCGTTCCCAGGCCAAAAGGCCATATAATGGGTCAAGTACGTATGTGTCTGTTTTCAGTTTTCACTGGTCTCCCCGCTGCGTACAGCCGACACATTCCGATTTCGGAGGAGCTCAAACGAGAAAAGTTATTTGGAATATTTTATTTTAGGAAAGAAAGGCAGGAGAATGGGCCAATAAGTCAGAAAGATAGTAGATCACAGTAAGCAAAGGAAAAAGGCAGAGTCAAACAGTGGCAGATTAGAGGAAGTTACAAGCACATAACTTTTCCAGAAGGTGGGAACTATTATTACCAAAGACCACCCTGTATTCCCACGGGGACACTCGTGGAGGGAGCGGCGGGGTCGTCCAGCTCCCCGTATGGAGGCACTAGGCATCCACCCACTGCCCCAAGACGTCTAACAATCTCTGACTGGATTCAGCAATAAAAACTCAACTATCCATTCGTCTTGTTCGCACAAATTGTTGTCCTGGGGTAACTTTGTCGCACCGAGAGCACCATCGTCTTTAATGGGTCTTTAATTTGTTAAATGTCTTTGTACAAGCTGTACTTTAAAATAGGGAAAGGAGGAGAACGCATACACACACTCCTGCATGCGCGCGCGCGCGCACGCACACGCACACACACACGCTCACACGCACACACACGCACACACACGCACACACACGCACACACACGCACACACACGCACACACACGCACACACACACCGCCAGGAGCGCTGGCGAACCAAACATACATGAGATTGTCAGTGCAAAAGAAAATTGATCCCCATTTTGTTTATCCCCCCTCCCCCCTCTAATATGCATGTTGTATAAACCCTAAGGAATCGAATCATATTGATTTCCACCGAACTTTGCATAAACGCTCGTTGAGGCTTTAAAACAAAAACAGTGGCTAGAGGTACGGCATTCTTGCAACACTCAGACCATGTTCAGGGATAGTAACTCTTCCTAGTCGAATTTTTCGTCAACAAATGCATGTTCTCATTTCGTATATTTAACGCATCTTGGGTTAGGAACATGTCAGAGTTAATGTTAGTAGGTTGTTTTTTTAAGACATTTGCGCACAATTTAAGCGTCCCGTGATTGAGCGCCGTACCCGTAGCCTGGAGAATGTGAGATACGGGTCCGTACCCCGATCCTCTGCCGGAGCTATTATGTCCAAAACTATGTTGTTATTGTGGGAACACTTTTTATCAGACAAACATTGAAAGGGGTTTATGTTATTGAGAATACAAGCGAGGTGTGTGCGCACCCAAAGCAGGTGCTGCAATCTGAAGAAGATCATGTAATAATGACTATGACTATGAACGATCTTATATAAATGTCTGGGCTATAATGTACTTTACGCATCCCACCCACTCCCCTAAAAATACCTTCAAGTACAAAATTACCCATGCTTGCTAAAAAAAATATATGAACTGAAAAGTGTGTACGTGTGTGTGTGTGCGTGTGCGTGTGCGTGCGTGTGCGTGCGTGCGCGCGCGTGTGTGTGCGCGCGCGCGCGTGTGTGCACGCTTGAATACGTATATACGCGCGCACAGCTATGTGTGTGTGAGTACATGTGTTTGAATGTACGTGCGTGTGTACGTGCGTATGCCGTGTGTATGTGCGTATGTGCATGCGTACGTGCGTTCGTGCGATTATTTAAGCTTCCAAACTGTCTAAGAACCACACTCCCAACAATTCGTATAATAATTATATCTATCCATAGATATATCAATGCGCATCTTCTTTTACAATTATATCATTATGTTAACAGTTATTTCAAACAAATGAATAATTTACCGATTCCGTGGCAGCAGAAGGGTCAGTCTTCATATTGCACAAAATAGAACCAGAACCTCCGTGTCCAAAAAGGAACAGTCACAATTCATGTTCTTCTGAAAGAACCATCGGTGCACAGAGCACACACACACACACACACACAAATTAAGCCCTACACAAACGCACCACCGCACACACAAAAAAGGCAAACGTCTTTCTAGCAATTGCAATCAGATCGATCGAAGCTGTGTCTCAATTCATAAAAACGCATGACACCTTTGACTCTCGTTCATGGAATACAATCAGCATACTAACGCCAGACTGAGTGGAAGTTCACATTTCAAAAGCTCGCTTTGTAGAACGTTTCTGCTCTGAACTTGCTCTGTTGGGGTTACCAAGCTGGCTGAAACCTCCAGAGAACATAGCTTACTACCAGTACTGCTACTACTTCAAGAGAGGTGGGGGGGGGGGGGGGGGGGGGGGGGGGTAGAAAAGATCAACGTCTCCCCCCGAGACGACCTAATCCCATTGTAGGCAATCGTCAATCATAACGTAATACAGTCACACTGCCAACGCAAAGCCAGAAAAAAGCGAAAGCCGCTCCCAGCCCAAGGCCAAGAAAGCCACACGACCTTAACTTGCTTAGCTATAATCATAATAATACTCATAATCAGTTTTCTCTTACCTGGCGCCAACGCCGGTACATGGTCGGTCCAGCCAACCTCGGGGGCCTAGTCCTTGCTCAATCCCCGCTAATACCTGACCACTGGCCACTGGCTAAACACCGCTCATATTCTCCACACTACACCGCACATAGTAGTGTTTGTTTCAAACGCCGCCTCACACGTTGGAACCGAGGATATCCGCTCGTGCCTAGGAACCGAAATAACCTACTCCTGAAAGTCGGTTACAAACCCCCCACTGAGTTCTATTCTCAGTATTGTGTGACGAGTACGACAAGTTGTGGCAACAGTAACAACAAACAAACAATATGAAGCGATTGACTCTAACCGTATGTCAACTTCTCCCTCTCAACAACAAAAAGATGGTTCTCTGTTGTGCCGAAATTGTGTCGTGTGCGTACAGCCTTCCTTGAACCGATCGGAAAAGGGGCCTGCAATCAATGACAATATAATAGGCAGCAGCAAGGTCGCTGCAGGTGGAGGGCAGGGCGGATTACACGGCGTTAAAGCCCCTCTTCTCCAGTTGAGCCGCCCCTGATCCCAACAGAAAGAGCCACGGCACGACACACAGACATATAGGCCTATACGGAGACTGAAAGAAATCCCAGCTCTGGCACTTGGCTTGTCACGATCACCGCAGTTATTCTTTCTGGAACCCCACAGACAAAGACAGACAGCCCGGCCGTGAGTGACACAGAAAGATTGAGTTCCGTGCCGCTCTGTGAAAATCAGTCGTGTGTGAATGAATACTCGGGCTGCAAAAGCACGTAGCGTAAACAATAAAGGGCCCCACTGTCGTCGATATAAACATGGGAATACCGGTAAATACAATAACAGACAGTTGGAAAGACAGAGAGGGGGAAAAGAAGAGGGGGGGGGGGGTAAAGAAAGAACAAATAAAAGAAGAAAAAATAACAAGTGCAACGCCGAGCGGCTGCAAAGTCCCCTCGCAGCATCGCCGAGCTACTCCGAAATCGGAATGTGTCGGTTGTACACATACATAAAAACGCATCAAAACAGTACGTAACTACATAAAAACGCATCAAAACAGCACGTAACTGAATAGTTTTTTATATATAGCCTTGGGGTTCGGACCCGTGATTTGAGCGCGCGCGATCATGCGCACACGAGCGCACAGTAAAATTCATGACAACTGTGTTATAAACCATTCATCAAGAAACGTGAATGAAAAAAAACTGCATTGAAATACATGCAAAACTTCGCGAGATATTAGCGATTATGTGTTTCGGAGTTTGAACCCCGTAACTGGCGCGACCTTGACCTTAATGTAAAACTAAATACATCAGTGGATAGCTTGCATCTTGGCAAACTAGTATTCCAAATTTGATGATGATACACTGAATAGTTTTTGAGAAAAACGGACGGACACCGGACGGACGGACCAGACAAAAACAATAGCTCCCCGAGCCGAATGTTCGGGGACTAAAAACATACAAGCAAAGAAAAGAAGACTGCGCACACAGTTCTACAACCAATGTTTTGAAACGTGTCTTCGCAACCATGCCCTGTCCCCCAAACAGACGGCATTCATTATTAAAAGATCTAAGGACTCGGCACGAGTGAGCATTCAGCGCTGGTCACAGAACACCTAGGCCTACTTCATAAATACTGCAGGCTTGAGGAAGTGTAGGTCCCAGCATTCATGCAGTATTGCACTTAACAAAACTTGGTCGCTTCATAAACAAGGGCATCGCCGAGCGGCAGCAACGCATTGTGACAATGCAAACCCGGCCAGAGTTATGTCCTGCCCCCCCCCCCCCCCCCCCCCCCCCCCCCCCCCCCCCCCCCCCCCCCCCCCCCCCCCCCCCCCCCCCCCCCCCACTCCCCCCCCCCAATAAACACACCACTTTCCACCCTTACAGAACGCATAAAATACATAGCCCAAAATTTGAAGCGATTATGTTCAGTAGTTCACGAGATACAGCTGAACTTTTATACAAACTTCCTTGCACCATGGTAC
>CM065680.1:81496053-81511053 GCA_017654935.2 Phymorhynchus buccinoides | reverse complement strand
ACATTGGACACTGCCCGTTTCTAATGCTATGTTACGTTGGACACTGCCCATTTATAATGCCATGTTACGTTGGACAATGGCCCTTGCTAATGCTATGTTACGTTGGACACTGCCCCTTTATAATGCTATGTTACGTTGGACAATGGCCCTTGCTAATGTCATGTTACGTTGGACACTGCCCGTTTCTAATGTAATGTTACGTTGGACAATGGCCCTTGCTAATGCTAATTACGTTGGACAATGTCCATTCCTAATGTCATGCTACGTGGGAAACTGCTCATTACTAATGCCATGTTACGTTGGACAATGGCCCTTGCTAATGCTATGTTACGTTGGACAATGGCCCTTGCTAATGCTATGTTACGTTGGACAATGGCCCTTGCTAATGCTATGTTACGTTGGACAATGGCCCTTGCTAATGCTATGTTACGTTGGACAATGGCCCTTGCTAATGCTATGTTACGTTGGACAATGGCCCTTGCTAATGCCATGTTACGTTGGAAATTGGCCCTTGCTAATGCTATGTTACGTTGGACACTGCCCGTTTCTAAAATTGATTGCTACTCAGAATTCCTTTTTACCTTAATTCCAACTCAGTCTTCTATGTATATTTTGTCCTCTTACTATCTGCTTGCTGTCTGTCAGTCTTTCATTTTAATTTTTACATTGAAAACGTATGTATCACACGAAACGTCTGTCTGTTAAGCCCCAATAAAAGGACCAAATACCACCTGAATGTCTTGTGTTTCATCGCGCGCGCTCACACACACGCGCGCGCACGCACCCACACACCAGCGAACGAATTAAATTGCCATGAAATTGTCAATGGACAAAATGATTTCCTCTTCCCAGCAGTTTAAGCTTCCTCATCACATGCACCTCAATCCCCCACCAGCACCCCCAAACAAGCACTAATATGTCATTTGGGGGGGGGGGGGGGGGGGGGGGGGGGGGCTGACAAGATCCCAGGATCCCTCTAAATCCCCTGTCAATCCTCTGAATGGCGTCAGGAAATGAACTGCTGGCTTGCAGGCCTGCACACCTTCCTCGCCACTCTCATCTGTCGTGGCGCTATGTGCATTCCGCTACTACAAAAACCATCAAAACTATTCACAACAGAGGAAGGGGGGTTGGGGGGGACAAAAGGACAACATCGGTGTCAACTATGTTTTAATAGAAGATTTTCGGAAGAAAACAAAACTAGGGGAGAGCACTTCGTGAAAATTAGAGTTAATTACCTCGACTGACTCGGTCAAAACCATAGCAACAATGGCGGCATGGCGTCGAAGCTTGAAACCGCAGGATGCGAGTCAGCGACTTGCAAACATATTTTTTTAGAAAAGCGGGGGGCAGCCAGTATCCGCAAACCGATAGAACTTGCAAAATGTGACATAAAAATATAAATTACATCAAATTTAGAATGACGCACGGTGTTCTAAGTGATGTCAGTCTACTCAAACACACGAGGCGAGAGCTGGGGATCTACCTGATGGTAGAGTAGCTCCCCCTGTTTGACCGATTGAAAATGGCAAGATCACACCATGAAAATACTCCCCTCAATTAGTTCCGAACAATTCCTATTAAGGTCGAGACTATTTTCAATTCCCGCCAACAGCCGAGGTCCATTTTCTTTATGATTTCTTTCGTTGGTTATTCTGCACGAAGAAACGCGAAATATGACAATTTTGTGTTAAACGTTAAGGTGAATCAACACATTGATTCACACACTACGTTATAATATTAAGTATTGTTGACTGTAAGAATTTGGATATGTGTACGCATCGTTGTTGAAAACAACATTTTAGCCGATGTCTCTCCCTCTCGCAGCACTCTCCAATGCAAAGCAATCGCAAAGCTTTTAGTCTTATACTCAGGCAGAAATGGAAAAAAAAAATTAAAGAAAGGCCTTAACCATTTCGCCGCCAACCATTTTTCAGCCCCAAAATATCATTAAACTTACCTGAGTCACAGAGAAAAATCTACAATATTCCTCAGTGACATGCATAACATTAGGCCTATCCTTACCTCCCAAAATTACAAAAAGTAGGGTCTTCAGATAACAGGCCCTGATTTGATGCTTTTTAGTGATATGGGTGTTAAACCATTGTGGTGTAAAAATGCGACATTGGCTGTGAAAAGGTTAATACGTAATAGGTTTGTTTGTAATGTAGTATGTCAATATTATATCAATCAACAATTGTCTGGGCTTTAAACATTTGTTTTAAAAAGTCATACTGCTAATTTTGTTACGTAGTTAAATGGTAATTCCATTCATTTCGGTTTTACTCAGTATTCAATCATCTTCACCAGTAATCATGAGTGCGTCCTAAAACGGTTAACACGGGTATCGAAAAATGCAAATTAGAATAAACTGCCAAAACGATTGTCTGTTTATTCTAATTTACACTTTACCACCCGTGTTAATTGTTTAAAACGCACTAATGATTACGGTACCTTGCGCCTACACAAACCCCTGTAAGTGACAAGTTTCTATTTAAGGATTTAAAAACCCACCAGATCACGTGTCAAAATCACGGGTTCCACGTGTTTTCCCTCTTACAGCTGGTAAGAAATCTTGTTTTGACCAGGTTTGACTCCCATACCAATGCCCCCAAATTGAAAGCGAAACATCATTTTAAAGAGCAGCCTCAATTTGAAGTTGGGGACATATGCATGTGGGTCACAGCTACCCAGAAAACAAACAATCAAGGGACTTAATCGTGGTGGGTCAGTGGATCTTTAAGGCCTTCACATCGTATCCCTGTCTCCCAGGGAGTATCTCATTAGTGATTACTGGGAGGTTGGGCCCTTCCCTGGGGGAATCTGCACTGGAAGAACTGCACTGTTCCCACAGAACAGTGTCCAGTTCACCCACCACGCAATTCGAGAAACATTCGCTCCACGCTAAAATGATTGGGGAAGAGCATTAACCCCTTGACTGCCACCAACGTATCACATACTGACTTGATGACATCACTGATGATGTCATCAGATGGGGAGGAATAACTCTGATATGCTGATTTTTGCTCTAACACAATCAAGAGAGTTATGTCCCCAGACCATTTTTGCTAGATTGGCTCTATCAGTTGTCTTTTTCATGGCATGATTTGACCAATGATTTTTTCTTTACTTTTCTCTGGCAGTCAAGGGGTTAAAGTGTGTGTGTGTGTGTGTGTGTGTGTGTGTGTGTGTGTGTGTGTGTGTGTGTGAGAGAGAGAGAGAGAGAGAGAGAGAGAGAGAGAGAGAGAGAGAGAGAGAGAGAGAGAGAGAGAGAGAGAGTGTGTGTGTGTGTGTGTGTGTGTGTGTGTGTGTGTGTATGTGCGCGCGCACGCGTCTACATTAATTCTTGCATATATCAATAAATACGCCCGCGGCCGCATGTATGTGCTAGCATGTACAACTACAGAACATTAATTTCCCGTACAGTTTACTGTACAATTTATTTCTTATATCAAATGTACGTGCTCGCGCGTAGAAATATCGAATATCATAAACTTCCCGTACAATTTTTTTTTTTTGCATCTTCATTTTGCTATATTTATTCATCCCATACACATCAACAAAACAAAAACCCTTCGAATCCAATAACACAAACACGGAAGAATATTTGTTTTACGTCTTCTCGACCTAAGTCATATGAGACATTACTTTAAATTTAGTTGGGGTAAGGATGGAAGTTCACTTTAACGTCGCGTATCGGCTTTCGCCATGTACGACGGGCTGAACAAACAAACCATGGTATAAACAAAAATTTATGTTCCTGAATCACTGTCTTAGCCAAAAGGCCGAGAAGCGATCAGGATTTTTTGTTCTTCGAAGAAAAGTTTTGTTTTACGTCCTCTCGGTATTAACCATGTGGGACATTTCTTTAAATCAAGTTTAACTCTTTTTTTTTTAAATAGTTAGGAAAAGAAAGGAGAAAATTTCTTAGTACTTTAGATTTGATGGTTTAGGTTTTAATTTGAAGTTATTAAATAATTATGCCATGTCTGGCCTGGCGCTGCGTTAAAATAAATTTGTTAGACTAAAATTCTTTATTTTTAAAAAATTTCCTAAGTTAGGCTTAGGGGAATAGGCTAGGGTTAAAATTTTAGGACCACGCATTTTTGTTTGTGGCTCAAGCCACAAACCTATAACTCACTTTGTCGGTCTGTCGGTCCAAAATTGTCGCACATTTTGACAAAATTGTCGCACTTCAAATCGAGGCTACACTTCTGGCCGCTCTTTAAAATGATGTATTTTAAAAGCGTACAAAATAATAAACATACGTAATACAGACACTACAACAGACACGACGAGTATGCGGTGCTTCTTTCGATGAGTATAAGTAGGATACATAGTTTTAAATGTTTTCCAAAAGATATAAAAAGTTACGAAATGGTGCAGAGATAACATTCTGGTTTACAGATTAAAATTATTGAAAAGCCAGGGGAGGTAACTCATGATTGGAGTGGTAAAAATAGACCGCGTGCCACAAACTATTGCGATTTCGCGCTTGTTTAAGAACAATAACAAAGTTTTAAAGTTTTCTTCGTTAAATACACAACGTTTTATGCTCACAAACACTACTCTCTTGTTTTGCTCTTGTCCTTACCCCACCCACCCACCTCCCAAATCAATAGCAATTGACCAGCATAAGCAGTGCACACAATCTGACCTACTCGTGGGTGAGTTTGCCCTCTCTGCCTATTGGATTGCGTGCAAGCTAAAAGCTACCAATTCGTATGTTAAAGACACCCCCCCCCCCCCCCCCCCCCACCCCACCCCCACGTCACGTGTCACATTCTCTCTTATACTAGGAAGATTTCTTAAGATTTCTTACTAGCTGTAAGATGGAAAACACGTGAAAACCGTGATTTTGGCACGTGACGTGGTGGGTCTTTAATCCTCTTTTTTATTGTCTGTTGTGTTTCTAGACTCTTTCCACAGTGTTTTGCTATTTTAAACAATATTTTCAATAAAATACACACCAGCCTTTATTACCCCCAACAAATCAAATTTCTTCAATAGCTTCTTTACCAAGGGAAAACAAGAACATCACATGTCTGAGCTCTGTGCATACATATATCCTCCTCCGCTCCACCACCCCCCTCCCCCCCCCCTCCGCTCCACCACCCCCCTCCCCCCCCCCCCTCCGCTCCAATCGATTGCCCCAATTTCATCCCCTTCCTCAATACCAACTCACTCTCTCTCTCTCTCTCTCTCTCTCTCTCTCTCTCTCTCTCTCTCTCTCTCTCTCTCTCTCTCTCTCTCTCTCTCTCTCTCTCTCTCTCTCCCCTCTCTCTCTCTCTCTCTCTCTCTCTCTCTCTCTCTCTCTCTCTCTCTCTCTCTCTCTCTCTCTCTCCACTCAGTCTCAACTCAAAGCCCATTTAAGCCCCATTTAAATTATATGTGAAATTTAAACAAAAAACATGAAGAATATTACATGCATTTCAATGGTATCCAAACACTGGAAAATAGCCCAAAACTGAATTTTTAAAATTAAAATAAAAGGTTTCTTGGAAGAAAAAAAACCACGAAAATGAACGGGTAAAATATCAAAACTTAATTGATAAAATCTTTTTAAAGGAAAAAAACTAATCCTTTGCGATTTCTGTCAATTCCCAGTCTGATTGCTAAACGAACAAGAAAATCAAAAACGTTAACATCAAAAAAATATAAAAACAATTTATTGATTTCTCAACATGCATTGTCTTTTGTTTGTTGTAATTCTAAAAATAAAGCATACCAAATACAAATTGTATTCATATTATACACATATCTGTATTGTTAAAAATTCGGGACTTTACTGGTGTTGCACTGCCTCCGGGCATTGCCTCCAGGATCGTTCCCACCATCCATCAATGTCCCACATGTGTCTGTTCCAGACCGTAGGACGTTAAACAGATTTTCATTCATACCAAATACCAAAACAGTTCAAATGATGACAGAAAAAGAAAAATGGGTAAAGGTAAAGATGTGCCACCCCCCATGCATTTCTCGGTTAATTGTATTTTTCCGTTTTTGCCTTTCTTACCATACATAAAGCTGTATTTTAGGAACATTTTTAGCTAATTACCTTTTTGGAATACTAACCCTAACCCTAACCCTACCCCTAAACCTAACCCTACCCCCCACTATGTAGATTTGTCACAGTTGTGGTTCGTTGCGTTTTTCCGTCTTATACGGTGGGGGGTAGGGTTAGGGTTAGGGCTAGGGTTAGGGTTAGGGTTAGTATTCGAAAAAGGTTATTAGCTAAAAATGTTCCTAAAACACAGCTTTATGTATGGTAAGAAAGGCAATAACGGAAAAATACAATTAACCGAGATAGGTTAGGGGGGGTGGCACATCTTGACCTTTACCGAAAAATGTAACATAAAAATGTAACAAGTAACGCTGAGCAGAGTTTGTGTTCTCAAGCTATGGTTGAAAATCAGAGAGAGAGAGAGAGAGAGAGAGAGAGAGAGAGAGAGAGAGAGAGAGAGAGAGAGAGAGAGAGAGAGAGAGAGAGAGAGAGAGAGAGAGAGAGAGTATGTATGCGTAACTGCGTATGTGTGTGTGTGCGTAACTGCGTATGCGTGCTTCTTCGTGCACGTCTCACGTTTCGAGGGCGATTTCGAAGTGTATGTTGCAACAATGTTTTCGTGAACAAAAAACCCCCAGAGAATCAAATTATCTTACATGCTTATTAAAATGCCACAGCACACCAAGACCATGCCTTCAAAAAATTCTCCCCTAAATTCCCCACTTCTAATAGTTTTTCTTTCCCACAATTTTGTTTTCAGTTTCGCTCACAAATCAACCTTTCTGAACATTCCGCGATGTTCCCAGTTGTCTGCTGGAAAAAAAGCTTTTCTCCTTTCTTATTCCTCTGTGCTTTTTCTTCTTCTTCTTCTTCTTCTTCTTCTTCTTCTTGTAATTTTTTGGTAACTTTTTCTTTCCCGAATGTATTTTCTTTTAATTTTGTGTGTTTGTCTTCACCCTTCCTTACCTTTATTCTCTACTCCTCTAATCTGGGTGAGTGTGAGAGAGCGGGAGAGTGAGGTTGTGTAGTATGTGTGTTTGTGCGTGCGTGCTCACATACTAACAAACGCTTTCGCAAACACACACACACACACTTCTACACTCTCTCTTATTACTTATACAGTGCAGTCCTATCCATTCATATTGATTGTGCATACACCTGCATGCACATACTTTGATATTTCACACACACATGCACAAATTCACATGCACGCAACCACTTTAACATGCATAAACTTTTTTTTTTTTTTCTTTTTTTTCCTGTCTAATATCACGAGAAGTGGATAGACGTTAAATGACAACACACACACACACACACACACACACACACACACACACACACACACACACACACACACACACACACACACACACACACAGCATATTATTTGCTTACACAATGTTCCCATCTCAAAATAACATTTTGACTTATTGGCTTGACATACATCCGCGCGCGCGAACGTATGCGCACATTCACATGCATTGATGCAGATATTTTGGACAGTAAAATATGACACATGAACATAGAGACAGAAACGAAAGATAAACAAACAGTCAGGTTTGGTAGAGAAACGTATTTAAACGGAAGTCACACACTACGCCACGCACTAACTTAAGGGACGTAACTCGTTTCATTTAACGCCCACTCGAGCTTGATGGAAAACTTGAGTTTTCTCTCTTAGCAGCAACACCAAAACTTTTAATGTCCTCTCCTCTCACTCCATAATCCACAAACCTCGGAATTCGCCTGGCTCCAGACACATTTGGCGATGTTTACAAGACCTTTACACATTTCTGCCCTACTATCGATCCAACAGCACAAGCAAACGAGTGGGAAGTGTGAGTTAGCAGCGAATCAAAGTACAGTAAGTACAGTTGCCTGCGAACTAGAAATCGGTTCTGGCGGGAGCTTCACTTCGGTTTTTGTCTTCTTTTTTTTTCACCTTCTTCGCCTTGTCAGCTTTGTAGAAATCAGAGTATTTTGTAACCAAAATATGTAACATTCGGGTTGCTCCCACCTGGAGAGCGCGTCGCAGCCATAGGCGCGCCACCCACTTTTCTTCTTTTTTTTTTGCATGCGACTTTTGTGTGACTGATGATGAAGGAAGGTGTGTAAATTTTCACCAAATGACTTTTTCGTTGCCACTGGGTTTAAGTGCATGGGCACACGGGACTTCGGTTTATCGTCTCATCCGAAAGACCATAAAGTTCAGACCATAAAGCCTAGTGCAGAGTAAGAGGAAAAATACCCTGTAGTGGCCTGTACCCAGGTTCGAACTCGGGTTTATTGCGCACGAAGCGAACGCTTTACCTCTGTGCCACTCTACACCTCGTGTGTGCGTGCCTACGCGCGTATCTTTCTCCTGTGATTGTACTTCTGTCCTTTTGTGTGTCTGCCCATGTCTACGCCTGTACCTGTGTGTGAATGCATGAATGTTCGCCCGTCTGAGTGACACACACACTCTCTCTCTCTCTCTCTCTCTCTCTCTCTCTCTCTCTCTCTCTCTCTCTCTCTCTCTCTCTCTCTCTTCTCTCTCTCTCTCTCTCTCTCTCTCTCTCTCTCTCTCTCTCTCTCTCTCTCTCTCTCTCTCTCTCTCTCTCTCTCTCTCTCTCTCTCTCTCTCTCTCTCTCTCTCTCTCTCTCTCTCTCTCTCTCTCTCTCTCTCTCTCTCTCTCTCTCTCTCTCTCTCTCTCTCTCTCTCTCTCTCACTCTCTCTCTCACACTCACACGCACACGCACACGCACACGCACACACACACGCACACGCACACGCACACGCACACGCACACGCGCGCGCGCGCACACACACACACACACAGCGGAATCAAACGCAATTTGGACAGAAATTCAGCTAACAATGTTTCACAGTTTGTAGTACAGACGGGGTTTCGCAAAATTATGATGCGCCTTTCTTCCCCCGCCCCCCAAACCCACAAAGCGTCCATCCAACTTTTAGCATGCTAATCTATCACCAGATTACAACCACACGAACCTCCTTTATACTAAAACTTTACTACAGTTGTTCTTTGTCCTCTATTCTCCTCTCAACATACTTTCTTTGTTCTCTTTAACTTGCAAAGAACTTACGCTGAAACGATACTTTATGCATTAAAAAAAAAAAAAGCGCATCAAGTGCATGCGTGCCTGTGTTTCTGCGTGTGTGCATAGTGTATGTATTTTTCGTGCGCATGCATACGTGCGTACATGCATAAGTGCGTGCGTGTGCGAATGTGCACGTTGGCAAGTTCCCTGGGGGGTATGTGTGTGTGTGCGTGTATGCGCGTGCGTGCGTGCACATTCACACTCAAGGGACAAGAGAGCGCGACGCACGCACAATAACACACTCAGAACGGGACGAAAGGAAGAGAGTCGGTGGACGAAGACTATTATTATTATGGTTTCAGAGTTGGCCTATCAATCGATTCGTAACAAGAATCTCCTAGATTTCAAAGTAAGCCCCGGGCGATAGCCCCGGGCGTGGCCTTCGTGTATTTTAAATTGGACACTTTCCCAAAGAAATGGGGCATTCTTGAATTTCTCCTGATGTCCTTTCAAAAAGACCGGTAATTGAATGTCAGACCACTGTAAAAAGCACGCCAGAATACTGGACACACGTCAGGACACATTGAACGAAGGCAAGAAAATTGTTGTAGTGTTTGCACCAAATCTTGTGATTTTAAAGGTATTATGATTCATCCTTCCCTTCACCAACTCTCTCTCTCTCTCTCTCTCTCTCTCTCTCTCTCTCTCTCTCTCTCTCTCTCTCTCTCTCTCTCTCACACACACACACACACACTCTCTCTCTCTCTCTCTCTCTCTCTCTCTCTCTCTCTCTCTCTCTCTCTCTCTCTCTCTCTCTCTCTCTCTCTCACTCACTCACTCACTCACTCACTCACTCACTCACTCACTCACTCACTCACTCACTCACTCACTCACTCACTCACTCACTCACTCACTCACTCTCACTCTCTCTCTTTGAAATTTGCTTTTCTTGTTTTCATTTAAAAATCGGTATTCCACACACACACACACACACACACACACACACACACACATACGCGCCCACGTGAGTACACACACACGCATACACACACATGCACATAGATGCAACTGGAGAAAATCCAAAAACAGGCAAGGCAGGGGTTGAGGGGCCGCCCAGGCCCCTGTTGGGGGGTCAGGGGGGCAACTCCCCCCCTGAAGCTGAAGAAAAAGCAAAATCATACTCTAACTCAATTTGAAGCTTATTCCAGGCTTGTAAAGTGAGATTTCAACACTTTTTTCCCTTGAACTTTGAATCGATTTTTTTTTTTTTGTGTGTGGTCAACATTTTGAAAAACAGGCGCCGCCTTGTATGCGAGGCAAGATTGCATCCATGTATACACACGCGCGCACGTGTGCGCGTTCTTTTTTCATTCATTATTTTTTATTGATGTTTGTTTTCGGTTGGTTTTTTTGTGAGAGCCGGATGGAAAAAAACGTTAGCTTATTCTTTATCCCTCAATAAAGATCATTTTGACTTGACTTGATACACACACATGCGCGCGCGCGTTTCAAAGACTTTGTTATCACTTTAAATATATTTCAACAGTAGAGACTGCCACTTCAATTAAAAGTATTTGAGCGGGGAAATGGCGCTGAAAATCACCCTTCATCCCTCCGCAACACACGGTCATACAGCTTTTGAACCATCTTGTCTTCAACAAGATTCCCTTTCCACTAGCACTCAAGTGCCCACCCATGAGCAAAGTAGACCCATCAACTCTTTTACATGACCAACCAAGCACCGGGCCAGTTTCTCTTTCTGTCTTTATGGGCCTGCTACACTACATGTGATCCGATCTCAATGCGATGCGATTGTGACGAGATTCACGTAAAATACTTCCAAAAATAATTCTGCTATTTTGAAATTTTTCGCTAACTAGCTACCTCAAGTAGACCCAATACTTGAATAATAAAAATTGTCAAAATCGCATCGCATTGAAAGCAAATCGTATGTAGTGTAGCAGGCCCTTTAAGCTGTTCAGTGAAGTTCCGATGTTGAGAGCTTCCACTTTTCACACTATTTGTCAGACAATTACCACGACCATAAATGTCGACGTTTGTCAAGCTACTATCTGATGAAAACCTTACTATTATTACTACTAACTGCTGAAAAAAATAGTAGTCTTTTCATGGGTTAGTAGTAATACTAAGGTTTTCATCATATAGTAGCTTGGCTTTACGACTATCGAGTGAAATGATTCCTGTGGGAAATTATGTCCTCTCTCTCTCTCTCTCTCTCTCTCTCTCTCTCTCTCTCTCTCTCTCTCTCTCTCTCTCTCTCTCTCTCTCTCTCTCTCTCTCTCTCTCTCTCTCTCTCTCTCTCTCTCTCTCTCTCTCTCTCTCTCTCTCTCTCTCTCTCTCTCTCTCTCTCTCTCTCTCTCTGTCTAACCACTGACACTGGTCACTTTGGCCTACTTTTATCGTTTGAATGCTAATTAGTGTATTATGAGCTCATATGAACAATTGTTGATGTGGTTGACCAGTGGTCAGTGTCGCTGATCAGTGGTCACTTTGGCCTATTTTCACTGTTTGACTGCAAATTAGTGCATTAGGAGTTCAAATGAACAAGGTCTGATGTGGTTGACCAGTGGTCAGTGTCAGTGTCACTGACCAGTGGTCAACCACCTTAAAAATTGTTCATTTGAACTCCTAACACACTAATTAGCTGTCAAACAGTGAAAATAGGCCAAATTGACCACTGGTCAACCACATCAAAAATTGTTCATTTGAACTCCTAATACACTAATTTGCAGTCAAACAGTGAAACTAGGCCAAAGTGACCACTGGTCAGTGACACTGACCACTGGTCAACCACATCAACAATTGTTCATATGAGCTCCTAATACACTAATTAGCATTCAAACGATAAAAGTAGGCCAAAGTGACCAGTGTCAGTGGTTTAGAGAGAGAGAGAGAGAGAGAGAGAGAGACAGGGGAGAGGAGAGAGAGAGAGAGAGAGAGAGGGGAGGGAGAGGGAGGGAGAGAGAGAGAGAGAGAGAGAGAGAGAGAGAGAGAGAGAGAGAGAGAGAGAGAGAGAGAGAGAGAGAGAGAGAGAGAGAGAGATAGCCGAGAGAGAGAGAGAGAGAGAGAGAGAGAGAGAGAGAGAGAGAGAGAGAAGAGAGGAGAGAGAGAGAGAGAGTGAGAGAGAGAGAGAGAGAGAGAACATAATTTCCCACAGGAATCATTTCACTAGATAGTCGTAAAGCCAAGCTACTATATCATGAAAACCTTAGTATTACTACTAACCCATGAAAATACTACTATTTTTTTCAGCAGTTAGTAGTAATATGACTAACTGCTGAAAAAAAGTAGTCTTTTCATGGGTTAGTAGTATTATAAGGTTTTCATCAGATAGTAGCTTGACAGACGTTTGTATATTGGGTAACTTGGCCACGTAACTATTTTGTCTGTTTGACAGACTACGATTGCCACGTGCCAAATCGACTTGTCAGAGTGTGTCAAAAGCATTCATGTCCTCGTCTGCCACGGTATAGAGGTAGAATGTTAGTGCTGGCATGACAGCACAAATGCATGTCATATTGTGTTTCTACCAAAATGAGCATGCGTTTGCACTTTTCTTTCGTATTTACGATGTTTGTTTGTTTTGGGGGTTTTCCCTTACGTAAACCAATTTGAAAAGTAGAAGAAAAAAAATGTCCTTTCATCTACTTTTCTTTTTTTTTAAATACTGGGTGGGCTTCTTATCCAGCGCTTTTTACCCCGTCACGCTAGAAGAAAAAAAAGTCCTTTATTACTTTTTTTTTTTTTTAATGCTATTATTATTATTATTATTATTATTATTATTATTTCCCTTAAGATTTTTTTCATGAAAAATGGAAAATATTGTTCTCTTTTTAACAGCATGTTTATAAAAAAAATTAAATTAAAGTCGACTTTTCGAACAAATCGGACAGCAACGGGTTTTTTCCTTCTCATAATAACAAGGTGTTTTTTTGTTTTGTTTTGTTTTTTCGGGTGGGTATTTTTTTTGTATGTTAAGGGTGTCGGGGGTCTGCATGCAACATCACGTTCGAGACAGTGCAGTCGGGGCATTTTGATGTGAACAAGTCCAATTCTTGTCGGGAAATGACATTACCCCACTACCGTCTGCTCCGCTTTGCAGTTAATGCCATTGCCACGTTAAAAAAAGAAAAAGAGAACATTGTAAAGTGCAATTTGTTGGCCCACACCACGCACACATCCTACCCCCACTCCTCTCCCCCCTTAACCCTCCATCTCTTTCTCTATCTTCCTTGCTGCAAATCGGACTTTTCAGACCGTCCTTTCGTATTATCATAGTTATTATTCTTTCAATACTTATTCTGAAAGCCAAAAGAAACGCCAGTTGACACTTGTACATCAAACTTTGCCCAAGTTTATGCGCAACCGGTACTGTGGAGAGAGAGAGAAAAAAAAGAAGAGAAAAATGTTCTCATACGTCACCCATGTGTCACTTGAAAATGACGTGCATGGCTTAATGAAGTGCATGAAGCGCCGTGAGCTCTAGAGAGTAGGGGCGCTCTATAAATGTTAGTTATTATTATTATTATTATTAATAATAATAATAATGGTGCCCCACTTGCTCCCACTTAAGTCGGCTAGGGTTTTCCGCACGTGCAACACTGAAAAAAAGCAGGAATTATTATTTTCCGTCAACAGAGTTCAGCACTCACTAGCAACAAAACCCGATGCTTCTACGCTCCAAGACAGCCCGCGTAGAAAGGTGCCAAGACTGAACCCTACTGATCGGGAAAGAGTGATCGGACGACTGCAAGCGGGAACCCGACCACGCGTCGTCGCTAATGCTCTTGGAGTGGCCGCAATATCCACGATCTGTCGTCTGTGGGCTCGTTTAACAACCCAGTGGAAGCAGTCGGGATGGAGCTAGAAGCGGAAGACATTGTGTAGCAAACGGTGAGACAGGACAGGTAAATCTACCGCCAGCACCTGCGCCAACCGGCTCACCCAGCAACTCAAATGAACAATCAGTAGTGTAAGACGGGGTAAAAAGCCCATGGGCGGGTAAGAAGCCCATGCCAATTATCTCATGAAAAAAAAGCACATTTCACTAACATTTTGCCCATGAGACGAGTGTGAATGTTTAGCATTCGTCTCATGGGCAAATGTGACTGACATTTGCTTTATTTCATGAGATAATTGGCATGGGCTTCTTAACCGCCCATGGGCTTTTTACCCCGTCTTCACCTAATACAAGACTCATTGTACCGGTTTTCTGTTAAATCGTTCGAATCAAACTTGTTCCGATGAATTTGTGTTTTTTTAAATACAAAAGAAGCAATTAACGCCATTGCGTTTCTTTTGGTTTTCAGTATATAATTATGGGCTGGGTTGAGCTGGCATTAAGCTAGCATCGTAATTGAATGTAAAGTCGTTCTCGTTTTACCTTCTTTGTGCAGACCCCTATTTATTTCATCCCCAACATATTTTTGTTTGTTCTTCGTTTGTTGTTTTTTCTGAACGTTTTTACAAACGGGAAGAAAGGAAGGACGCTGTATATGCATACAAACTACTTCTGTCCTATGCTCTGACATCCAACACAGATTAGATCCAGGAAATAGAGGAATTAGTTTAGTATAGGCCTTAAAATCAACGCTGCAAAGGTCTCTATACACGAGAACAATGTTCACTCTTTCCCTATGATAGCACAGCGATGTGTAAGTCATATTATGACTGGCCTATCACTGTGTTGCCATGGGGAAAGAGTGAAAAATGGTAACGTGTACTCCGACCATAAGCTGTGAAAAAGTCAAGTGTCAGTACTGTTTGTTAAAGACACCCTGACGCCCCACGATTAAGTCCCTTGGATTTTTTCTAGGTAGCTGTGACCCACATACAATTGTCCCCAACTTCAAATTGAGGCTGCTCTTTAAAATGTTTCGTTTTCAGTTTGGGGACATTTGCATGGGAATCAAACCTGGTCAAAACAAGATTTCT
>CM065680.1:81488553-81491053 GCA_017654935.2 Phymorhynchus buccinoides | reverse complement strand
TCTCTCTCTCTCGTTATTTGAATGCGTAATATTATTAGGATAATGTTTAATACTTTGGAATGCTTTGTTTTGCATGTTGACTTATTTTTCGAGTTGCTTTCGTATTACTTTTCATTCTGAGGACAGGATGGGAAAAAACGCTGTCAAGCTTATTCCTTTATCCTCAATAAAGATCATCTTGACTTTGACTTCATAACTGATCAGTTTTTTAAGAAATTGGCATAATACTACAGTTCTCTCTGTCTTAAAAGTGATTCCCGTCGTTTCAATTTATCCGATATTCAGTATGACGTGAACGAATAAAACTAGCAAAAACTGTTGTTCTTTCTTGAAGTGCTAGACTACATAAAGCATCTGGGTTAATATTTCCTATGTCTGGCCTCTCAAAGAAAATACAATTACTATTCAAAATGATGGCTAAAACTATCGAAAACTTTTCTTATTTTTTTATTATGCACTGCAACCACCAAGATGAGCTGTACAGAATTCGTCACACTTCAATTTCCAGTAAAGCTATCTTAGTATTTCTCTCCCTCTTACTCCTTCTTACTCGTTAGGAATAATTATGTTAATGGGATTGCCCACGCTGTGAGTTCAGGGGCATTCATGGGATGCACTCATTCGTACAAATAGCAACTGAAATAGGACTGGCGAGCTAACCTTTTCGTTCTCCATTACAGCATTTGAAAAAAAAAACCTCTTTATTCTGACCCTGTGAACTTAAAGAAAGAAAGAACAAACGATTTTTTCTTGTTTTATTTTGGTTGGCATTGTTGCGGTGTGTTTTCCTCAGTATGCAATGCACTGTCACGGGTACATCGATTTGTTGAGTGCGTTTGCATAAATTATGTATGCGTGTGTGAGCGTGAATACGTGTGCACGCGCGTCCGTGCCCTTATCTTTCCCTCGACCCCAACAATCAACTTATTTATCTCCCTTCTCCTCCTGGATCCGTCAAAATGATAAGTAAAATGAAAATAATTCACATTTGCCCGCTCTTGGCCTACTCATATCCAAAAATGTATATATATTAGAAATTCGTGACTTTCCTGGCATCACGATACCTCAATGAGTGTCCCAATCCCACGTGTGCCTGTTCCGGGTCGGAGGACGTTAAAAGGATTTTCAGTTCTAAGCCTACTCATCTACGTACTCATTACACACACGAATTGCGCGCAAGCAAACACATTGTCACTTGATACTTGTTCCTAAACAACTCTCTCTCTCTCTCTCTCTCTCTCTCTCTTCTAGGGGAAGGGAAGGAAGGAATCTCTCTTCTCTCCTTCCTCTCTCTCTCTCTCTCTCTCTCTCTCTCTTCTCTTCTTTCTCTCTCTCCCTCCCTCTCTCCCTCTCTCTCTCTCCCCTCTCTCTCTCTCTCTCTCTCTCTCTCTCTCTCTCTCTCTCTCTCTCTCTCTCTCTCTCTCTCTCTCTCTCTCTCTCTCTCTCTCTCACATTACAATGTCCTACCCAATGCCCTCGTGGACGTTAAACTAAGGCCCAGGGACCTCCTAATAAGTCGCAACTAATCGAATTAGTTCCCAAGGACTCTACTCGGGACACACGGTCAAAGTTACAAATTCACTTACAAACGCGCGCGCGCTGTCCGCAATCTAATGAAACAGGGAGGGTAGGTATGAGGGCTAAATCAATCCCAGGAAACTAGAAGCCCTTTCGAACACGCGGTTCAATGAGCAGCTTAGGACGCCCATTTCACCGCCAGGTGGCAATCAAACCAGTAGGGGCTTAGCGCGTGATATTCTTAGTGGGGGGTAGTGAGAGAGAGAGAGAGAGAGAGGAGAGAGAGAGAGGAGAGAGAGAGAGAGAGAGAGAGAGAGAGAGAGAGAGAGAGAGAGAGAGAGGGGAACTCATCTCCCTCATCTCCCTCTCTCTCTCTTTGATTGCCACCTGGCGGTGAAATGGGCGTCCTAAGTTGACCATTATTTTCCTAACCTCAAGAGTCAACATTTGTTCTTCTTCATCCTTGGTGGCGACCAGCTTCTATTTATAGAAGTATACTTATGTAAGCACTTTGGGGTGTGACCAAGGAAAAGGGAAAAGAAAGTAGATAAGGAAAGAAGGAAAGGGCAAAAAAAAAAAAAGGAAAAAGAAAAGAAGAACGAAATGGGGGGGGGGGGGGAGAAAGAAAAAAAAGAGAAGAAAAAAAAAAAGGCATAACTGCAAGAGACCGCCTTTACCTTAAATCGTCTAGGCTCAAGGTCTGTTTTAAATTAATTCATGCCATAAATTACTGACCAGCTGGTAGCACAGTATTGGTCTCACAAAAATGTATTAACAGCAGCAGACTCGTAATTAGGTCGTAATTAGTTGTAGATTAAAAACTGTTGGGTCCTTTCTCCCCCCCCCCCCCCCCCCCCCCCCCCCCCCCCCCCCCCCCCCCCTCCTCCAAGGATTAAGAAAACTATGGCTATGTTGTACTTTATCCCCGTCCCCTCCCTCGAAACTACCAAGTGTGTGTGAATGGGAATGTTTAAAGTTTTAT
>CM065680.1:81476053-81483553 GCA_017654935.2 Phymorhynchus buccinoides | reverse complement strand
TTGGTAGTCTGGCCGTAATACAACCCTCCCCATTGTTCTCTTATCGTAAATTTGGGTTTAACGTCCTCTCGACCTGGGAAGGCACATATGGGACATCCCATTGTTCTCTTCTTTCCACTAGGAAACTATTACAGTAGCAATATTTTCAACAAAACAAGTATATATCTATAGTATACCGCAAGTGGTTTTTTTTTTGGGGGGGTCACAACTCAGAAACCCTCAATTATTTTATTTCTTTTTTGTGTGTCTAAGTATATATTTTTTGCTTAAGTAGTTTAAGTTTTCTAACAGAACCATGAAAATGATGATGGCAGGTTGTGTAATGAACGAAGAAGAAAGAAGGGAAGTAACTAGCCTATTTTCTGTAAGATAATAAATTTGTTCTTTGAACTAAAACTGTTTTCTTGAACCACTGCAAAGATCTTCACGTAGAGCTCTCCAAGTTGGCTTCTTTTTTTTTTTAAAGTACACCACATAACTATGTTTATTGCATTATCAAAATAATGGAACTCATCATTTCGCCAACCCTCTCTCTTTAAAGCACAAATGGGACATTTGTTAATATGGGTGATGGGGGGGAAAGAAATGGGGAAGGGACAACCATTTTTACTTCAATCTCCCGTTCATTTATACTCTCTCTCTCTCTCTCTCTCTCTCTCTCTCTCTCTCTCTCTCTCTCTCTCTCTCTCTCTCTCTCTCTCTCTCTCTCTCTCTCTCTCTGTGTGCTCTCTCTCTCTCTCTCTCTCTCTCTCTCTCTCTCTGTGCTCTCTCTCTCTCTCTCTCTCTCTCTCTCTCTCTCTCTCTCTCTCTCTCTCTCTCTCTCTCTCTCTCTCTCTCTCTCTCTCTCTCTGGAGAGAGAGAGAGGGGTCTCGTTACCATAGTTTCTTAATTAATGCACCTAGAAAGTACAGTATTCAAGAAGACAGACTGACAGACTGGCAGACAGACAGGCAGACAGACTGGCAGACAGACAGGCTGACAGGAAGAAGGAAACAGGCGATGCAGGGTTCCTTCAAGCTTGACACACAATTGCCGAACAGCGCTGTGTCATTACCAACAATGTTTGTCCCTAAACAAAAATATATAAAATCTTCAACTGTGAGCAAATTTACCGTCGAAATTGTGTCACATACAATTCGAGAAAATCGATGCATTTAAAAAAAAAAAAAATATCTGAGTATAATAAAACCAAAACAAACAAAAAACACAAGCACAGCAACAGTGCAATCCCGGCCAGACTTATGTTTAATAATATGTTGCAAGTGACCAGTCAGATGGGTCATCTGTTAAAGGGACAATATTCTTGCTTTGCTCCTTGCCCAATACATAGTGTAGCTAGTTCCCCTTGACCAGTCACAACTGACAACATTTGAATGCTTAGTGCTTGGGCAAAAACAATTCCTACAAAATCAATAACTATCAGCAAGGTCGTGATTTTCGAAAGGAAACTTTTATAACATGCCTACCCCTCTACCAAATTTGATTAAAATCCCTCTAGTAGTTTTGTTTTTTTATAAAATCGATACACAGACAGACAGACATATAGACAGACAGACAGAGCAAAAACAAAATAGAATGTCTGGCCGGGTTAAAAAAAATAAAAATAAAACACCTTTACATCGAAATTTACAAGGGTAAAGCATAGCGTCAAACCGAGCTTCGTTTATAGCGTTAGCAACTTAACCCTTTTGCATTTATTCCGGCCCAAACCGCCCAGCCGGAAGTTGCCTCTATGTATTCAAGCCGCCCAAAACCGCCCGTAGCTTGCCCCCACTCTGAGACCTCCTCTGATGGCATTTTTATCACGCACTAACTTCTGGCTTGTTCTACACACACTATGAAGAAGCTTCTCACTTGCAGTGATGCGATAGTAACTGCAACTGTGTGCTTCAAAAGACAGTTTTTCCCGAAAATGCGCGAAAGAATCCGAACACTAGAAGAAGTTTTGTATGTAACAAATGCGAATGCAAGAGGGTTAAATGCAAATTTAGGTCCCAGTAAGTTCAACTACGGTATCCTTATTTAATCCTCTTTTTTTTTCCTTGTCAGTTGAACAAGAAGTGTTTGTTTTGTTTCTATGTCCTTTCAGCGATAGGAATCTCAGCAACGACACACTGGCGACTGCTGAGCAAAACCCTCTGCAAAAAGACTGCAATCCCTCAACACCGTAACTCACTCAGGTGTTCCCGCTTTTCTCAAGTCACGCGTGTAACAGAATGGGATAAGAGAGAGAAAGTGAGAACACTGAACATTGAATACTGAACGTTTTATTGTACGAAAATTGGCCTTAGGGGACGAAGTGACTACAATTGGGTCATATGCTAGGAGGAGGGGGGGGGGGGGGAGGGAGAGAGAGAGAGAGAGAGAGAGAGAGAGAGAGAGAGAGAGAGAGAGAGAGAGAGAGAGAGAGAGAATCTGAGTATGCGTGCGTGCGTGCGTGCGTGTGTGTGTGCATGCGTGCGTCTATATTTGTGCATAAAACTGCATAATTATGTGCATGTCTCACTCCTGGGTATGTGTCTGCACGCGTGTGCATGTGTGTGATGAAGTTTCGTTGGCACCTTTCGCCCCACTAATATCCTGGCTCCCTAGAGTGACGTATGCCGGAAAGATGAGACTAATGAAAAACAAATAAACTAGAAGAGGGGGGGACACAGTTTCCCAAAAAATGATAAAAGCTCTCGTTTCTCTCACAATAACGCAACAGTAGCTTCTTCTTTACACTGCGTTTTGCAAAAAGTACTTTACGACCATAACGAAAGCCGCCGTGTGGTTCTCTATTTCTACGTCTGCGATCGCGCGAGTTAAACAAACGTGGATTCCAGGATCCACCAGTTTAACTCCTGGACTGATCGTAATAAAATGAGATAGATGGTTCGTGATGTGCTGAAATGATACACGCTGTCATTTCACTAAACACCCACATAGATCATCTTTAGCAAGCAAATCTGAAGAAATGTGTGGAGGTGGGGTCATTTTTATTAAGGGAAGCAGGGGAAATATTACTACACAAGCTGTATAATTTTTTTACTCTTTTACGTATATTTTTCAGGTACTATAATTATGGGATGTGGGGGTTTTTTAATCATTAAAAAGCGTATTGTCTTAACCACCACCATCACCACTACCACCCCATTTCCTTACCCCCCCTCCTGCACGGTAATAATACCCCTTCACCTTAGAGAACCCAGATCGTTTCTTCACAGTGGAAACATTGTTTCGCTTATTCTCAATTCTGCAAGACAAAAAAATATCTTGAGGTTGAAACCAAAGTGTAACCGGTTTTATGTTTCTATGCTACATGTACTTAGCTTTGGTTACATGTATGCGCTTGCCATCTAGAATCCTTCTGTCTTTGTCGTTCTTTCCTTCTATCTTCACTGCCATTACATGTTCGGCCCAACCAAACAAGGGCTCCTTCATAGGGGATGTTTTTTAAAGGTCTGTATATCAAGATTACAGATTAAGGTGTCGCAGCAAAGCCTCCTTTCCGTACAGTTCGGTGCTTCCTCACACAGGATAACTTTGTAACACGAGTTTTGCTGATAGGGAGCAACCCAGACCCTTATTTCTGAAGTGTTGCCCGCAGGGACAGAGAATCTAAAACATTAGACTCATATCAATGATCGTGCATACATCGATGTATCGATCTTCATTTATTCGACAGAAATCCACATAAGGCACAGAGCATTCATTGTGTCTAAAACATAACATCATGCAAAGTCAGTCTGTCTCTCTCTCTCTCTCTCTCTCTCTCTCTCTCTCTCTCTCTCTCTCTCTCTCTCTCTCTCTCTCTCTCTCTCTCTCTCTCTCTGTCTCTCTCTCTCCCCCCACCCTCCTCCCTTTTATATTCTCCTCCTCCTTTCTGTCTCTCTCACTCACAAGATTAAGGACGTAAAACCTGAATATAAACAAATATTATTTTTAAAACTGCCGTCCTTCTACCGGACAAGCACGTGAAATCTCACGTGTCTCCTTTTCCATTATCTCTATACTACATTTTCAAACACTACATCCCACTAGAGAAACATCCAAATTCACTGTTTCGATTTTTTCTCTTTTTCGACCTTTTTACTCCCCAGGGCTTTTTGTGTGTGTGCGAGGACACATGCCGCACGAATTATTCCATCAGTCCATGGCATGTCGTCGTGTCATTCGGTGACAATTGCTCCCCTGAGGACAGCGAGGTCGGAAAGGTCACTAGCCACGAATAAAGGGGGTGGGTTCCTTGGGAACTGAACCAAGCCCTAATTCACCAACACGGACTAGCTACTGGAGTGTGTGCATTTGGTCACAGACACTCTAGAGGTCCCTTCACGCATACTTCTGCTGACATTCCATTTACAGAGAACCTCTACTTAAGTTTAAGCAAAAGTTGAGGGACTTAAATCCATAGGGTTGGATATTCTTCTGAAAATATCTCAAGGGTTGTGGCTTCATTTGGATACAGATCACAGTGCACAAGTAGATACTATGATGCGCATCAAACGTTGGTGTGCATTGGTCAAACAGCTACCTCCGTTGATAGACATTTTTTAGTTTGCATTAATGAATGCATCGCATTGCAATGCTACAAGAACACGAGGACCCAAACCTTGTAGTAGAAGTCCTTGGGAAATACGCAAAACAAATTACAATTGCAACAATAGCCACAAAAACATGGATTTCAGAACAAAACGCGAACATCAAGCAGTAAACACGTCTGTGCAAGCATACTTACCATTGTCTGAATTGAGGAATGTTTTCTTTATAAAGTGTGTACTTATATTCAGGCTTTTAATCAACTCTGCATCACTTGGTACAAGTCAATTCTCAGACACAATGAAGAACAACGAAACACGAAAAGGGAAAACCACTATAAGCCAAACAAAAAATTATCTTGCACACAAAAAAAACACAATATAAACCAGCACAGCTAAATGGAGTCAAAGACACAGCCAAAATTTACTTAAAGCGAAAAAAAAGAATAAAATAACAAAACTGGAAGACAAAGAATGAATAAAACAACGAAAGGAACTGGCCAATCACACTCTCATCTCTGTCGGGGCACACAATTTACTACTCCAGCATCGAAACAATGATTCTGATAAAACACATCCTCAGAAAAAGAACTTCGGAGAAAATACAAGAATATTATTATTTCCAGATCCACTCACAACACCCGGACATAAAGAAACGTGTCCACACAAACTTGACACATTGAAATTACTTTAAACCCGAACACACAAGCACAAATAAATGAATAATGATCCTGATTGTCTTAAATCACTACATACAGTCACTGAACAGGAAATAATCCACATGAAAAAAATGTTTCAAAATATGCAGAAGAAAAAGAGCATACACACGCGCGCAGGAGCGTATTCCAATACAATGTAGGTATGAGCAGTGGTATGAGCGAGTACCAGTATAGCCACCCAACCTCACTAATAACAGAGCCCTGGTTAGTTGTGAGTGCAAGTCGATGATGCTAGAGAGTAACTGGGGTGCTGAGTGAGGCCTCACTACACTCACCACCTGCATATGTACCTCTCTTTCTTTCTCTGACACCTGCCCTCACTGACTGACTGACTGACTATACCTACTACCCCGCTATTCTTCATAACACGAAAGAATGCATGTGTGTGTGTGTGTGAGAGAGAGAGAGAGAGAGAGAGAGAGAGAGAGAGAGAGAGAGAGAGAGAGAGAGAGAGAGAGAGAGAGAGAGAGAGAGAGAGGGAGGGAGAGAGAGAGAGAGAGACAGACAGAGAGAGGGAGGGAGAGAGACAGAGACAGACACAGAGAGAGGCAGGAGGGAGAGAGAGTTCCAAAACTTTATTAATCAAAGGACTGTTTAACAAACCATACACTTTTAAAAATTTACTTGTTTTCGTTGCTGTTTTTCTGCTGATCTTAATCACATCTTCCGTTAAAAACAAATCAAGCCATTTTAGTTCCAGACTCCCTCTCCCTCCCTCCCTCTCTCTGTGACTCTCTCAATCGCCTATAAGAAAACGTGTCCTAATACCTAACCAAAACATTGATTTTTGTGTAGATGCACGCACTGTTGCCATAGGGCCTGCGTAACAGAATAGGAAGGGCGAGTGTGTAAACAACTAAACATAAATGGTTACCACAAAAGTTAGCTTTGCAACATATTTAAATGATTATTGTCACTCCTTCATTCCTTTTCTCTCTGTGTCTGTCTCTCTCTCTCTCTCTCTCTCTCTCTCTCTCTCTCTCTCTCTCTCCTTCCTCTTCTCTGCTCTCTCTCTCTCCGTTCTCTCTCTCTCTCTCTCTCTCTCTCTCTCTCTCTCTCTCTCTCTCTCTCTCTCTCTCTCTCTCTCTCTCTCTCTCATCTCTCTCTTTGTCCCTCTCTCTCTCCTCCTCTCCTCTCTCTCTCATCTCTCTCTCTCTCTCTCTCTCTCTCTCTCTCTCTCTCTCTCTCTCTCTCTCTCTCTCTCTCTCTCTCTCTCTCTCTCTCTCTCTCTCTCTCTCTCTCTTGAAGAATAGGCATCGCCTAAAATCTTATCCTTGTTAGATAAAGTTTTCAGTCAGTGTTCTCTCTCTCTTCTCTCTCTCTCTCTCTCTCTCTCTCTCTCTCTCTCTCTCTCTCTCTCTCTCTCTCTCTCTCTCTCTCTCTCTCTCTCTCTCTCTCTCTCTCTCTCTCTCTCTCTCTCTCTCTCATCAAGAAGAAGAAGAAAAAGAAGAAAAAGAATAGGCATTGCCTAAAATCTTTATCCTTGTTAAATAAAGTTTTCTCTCTCTTGAAGAATAGGCATCGCCTAAAATCTTTATCCTTGTTAAATAAAGTTTTTTCAGTGTTCAGTGCTCTCTAATCTCTCTCTCTCTCTCTCTCTCTCTCTCTCTCTCTCTCTCTCTCTCTCTCTCTCTCTCTCTCTCTCTCTCTCTCTCTCTCTCTCTCTCTCTCTCTCTCTCTCTCTCTCTCTCTCTCTCCCCCCCCCCTCCCTTAACCCTTTCCAGACACCCTCCCAGGCCAGGTATGTATAATTTCCTTTATTACGTAACCATATAAACAAGACACTCTACTCCAGTCCAGTCACAACAGGCCATGGTTATTAGCAGACCTCTCCACCCTTTTAGGTTAGCCGTTAGGGGAGGGGGGGGGGGGTTATAGAATAAGGTACCAGCAACAAGAAAGTACTGTTTACTCTCATCAAGCTACTAACCTTCTGCTGGTTTCCAACAATCAAAGAGGCCCATCTTTGCCTGATATTTCAGGATGTACAAGCATTATATTATTAAAAAACCGATTTAGCTAAAAGTCTAGGTATGTGTGTATGGACGGGTGGAAGGTGGGAGTTGCTATACGTGCGTGTGTTTACACACGTGCATGTGTGTTCGCGCGTGTGCGCGCGTGTGTGTGTGTGTGCGTGCGCGCGTGTGTGTGCCCCCCCCCCCCCCTCTCTCCCTCTCTCTCTCTCTCTCTCTCTGTGTATATGTGTGTGTGCAGAGGCAAAAACATACAAAAGAGTTACGGTTGGGGAAGGGGGTGGCAGG
>CM065680.1:81416053-81466053 GCA_017654935.2 Phymorhynchus buccinoides | reverse complement strand
GTTTGTGTTGCGAAAAGTTCGTGCAAACGATTTGGTCTAACAGACAGCAAACGCCTTCTCTTTGGGTGAAAGAATTTGACTTCCAGCACCTCCGCCAAGGAGGAATCGCCTTTTTGACGGCTTGATTTCTGGGAAACCAGAGCAAAGTGAGTGTTGCGATCTCTGTAAAGGGTGTTTTCCTGCTGATCTGGACGCGTTTCTTGCAAAAACTCATCCGTCAGGGAGCCCCTTTAACTAATCGGGTAAGCTAGCCCACTCAGTTCTTGACTTTCAATCTCAATGTGTCGATTTTTCCGTTTCACGAAACTAACCCTAACCTTATTACTATCCCAACACATTTTCGCATTGGAAATATTCATTGAGAAGCAACGTTCTGCCATTCTCGGGAAAGGATCAGCTTAGCCTTAGGATTATTTTCATAACACTGAAAGAAACAAGACTTTGTTGTTGCTGTTGACGTACCCTGGCTAAAAGACTCCAGTGATCATCCCAACAGCCGAAGCTCTTGAAAACTAGCTAGGGATGAGGACATTTACGTATGTGACCGTTTTTTATTACACCGCCATATGGGCAGCCACACTCCGTCTTCGGGGGATCTTGGAGACTGGTGGTATTATGCTCGGAGCTTGTCATGGCTAAAGACAATCCCCGCATAACTATTCATAGCACAACATTTTGATGTAGCCTTTGTGTACTAGCCTATGTGGTCTAACATAGCCTTGAGACACGGCAAAAGACTTTGAGGCAAACATGCAGATCAACACCCCCTCCTCGATTTCTCGCTTCTTTCCGGGTTTTTTTCTTTCTTCAGTCTTGCCTTTCTTACTGCAGATTGACCATTTAAACCTCTATCGTTTTCTATAATTAACGTTATTAATTTTCATCAATTTACACAATTAAAAAGCGGCATTCAATAATAGTTATTAGTAGAAGATAAAGGCAAGGTGGAAAGAACGCAATGAATCAAGACTGACAGGGGGTGTTGATCTTCACCTTTACCGACTTTGAGATTGACGGTCGAAAACATGAGGTTGGTTGCTTAGTGAAATAAGAAGTACAAGTGTGCCTATTATTTTTGCTGGTAGCGTGAAATACCTTTAAAATCTAAAAATTAAAATAAAAAATCTTTTGAAATGTTTACAACGGGAAGCAGAATGAAGAGCGAATAAGAGGGTGGCTTGCCTACTTTTATGTGTATTATACCTTTACAGTTCACACACAATCAATCAATCTCTCTCTCTCTCTCTCTCTCTCTCTCTCTCTCTCTCTCTCTCTCTCTCTCTCTCTCTCTCTCTCTCTCTCTCTCTCTCTCTCTCTCTCTCTCTCTCTCTCTCTCTCTCTCTCTCTCTCTCTCTCTCTCTCTCTCTCTCTCTCTCTCTCTCTCTCTCTCTCTCTCTCTCTCTCTCTCTCTCTCATTCACAAACATAGTATGAATATATCCACATAAGGCACAATACATACAGAGGAAACAAACTCTCTCCCTCTCTCTCTCTCTCCTCTCTTCTCTCTCTCTCTATTCTCTCCATAGTATGAATATATCCACCTACAGAGGAAACAAAACTGTTTACTTTTTTCTTTTTCAGAAAGTGAAACATGAGGAAGAAGACGACCTCATACATGTCTTAGTCAACAGTCCAAGACAGCAGGAGAGAAGAGAATGATAGAGACTGTGTGCAGTAGACACATACCCCCATAGACATCCCTTCCACGTACGCCCCCGGACAACAGAAAGACACAGAAAGCCAGGAATCCCCAGACAACAAGGCGTTTGCAGAACCCACCAGAAGTCCTTAAGAAGCGAGGAAAACAAAGGCTTGTTCCCAAGTAGGTTCATAATGTCACAAAATTCGCCAGTGGAGAAAGAAACAGATGCATCAAAAGGCAAGGCATCGCAGACTTTTGATGATGGCAATAGAAGGAAAATTTCGAATTCTGGCATCGAATTTTTGCAACACTTACTTATAGTCAGCAAGGAAACGGAGGCAACGAGAAATCACACCAATGTATTACCAAAGTCGTCTGAAGATCGGACAAGAATGAAACTATCAGATTCTGATGTCAGACTCAGATTGTCGCAGAATTTAGGTGAAGAAAATAGGTACGCAGAGACATCCGAGTCGAAACTCGAGGCATTGCAGGATTTGTTCGAGGACCAAAAAGGAACCAAAGCACAGCCATTTTCTGCAACCAAAGCATTGCAGAATTTGTCTGAAGACAAGAAAACAGAAGCAACCGGTGCTCGCCCCGAAGAAAACGTATTGCCATCCTCGCACAAAACTGGGCAAGAAATAGAACAGAGCTTGCACACAGATGAAAAAGGAATAGAACTTCAAAGAAGAATAGCAGATAAAGGAAAGATTGAAGAGAAAAGAAGAATAGAGGATAAAGAAAGAACAGAAGATAACAGCAAAAAAGGCGACAAAGGGATAAAAGATAAACGAAAAAGAGAAGCATCAAATCTGAACGTCAAAACACCGAAACGGATGCGCAAAAAAAGGAGAAGAAAAGGAACACCACAAACTCTCATCGAGGTATTGCGGAGCTTACCCGACCAAGTTAAGAGAATAGATGCCTCAGCCGAAGGCAACTCTGAGAAGATACCAAATTCACCCGAAGGCGAAGGGAGGACAAGAACAGTGCAGGATTCTGGTCTCCAGAACAGGGACAAGACGACAGAAGACAAGAGAGAGACCGGAGAGACTCTTCACTCTGGGCTCCGCAAGGACCCGAACAGCCATGCTGCTAAAGAAGACGGGAGAGGAGACGTGGATATGGGTACATCTCCCACCCAAGTGTTGCAACATTCATCCAAATTCCCAAGGTTTGGTTACGGAATTTCTACCACTACGCAAGATAAAAAATCTGATGAATTGTAAGTACACTCTGTGTGCGTGTATGTGTGTGTGTGTGAGTGTATGTGTGTATGTCACTGTGTGTCGCCGTGTATATGTCAGTGTGTGTCAGTGTATGTGTGTTCATACATGTATGTGAGTGTCAGTGTGAGTGTGAGTGTGTGTGTGTGTGTGTGTGTGTGCGTGTTATATTTGTATGTGTGCGAACGTGCACCTGTGTCTGTCGGTCCGCCTGTCTATCTGTCTGTATGTATGTATGTCACCGTCTGTCTGTCTTGACTGCCAAATGAAGCATGTACAGGTGTGCATTTGTTTGAGTGCCAAGTATATGAATGAATTAGGGTGCGCGCATAGATACATGAGAGAGAAAAGGTACTATGTGTAGTTGGAATGAGCAAAAGATGAAAGGGACATGACAAGGGAAAGCAAGGGAAGGGAGGGACTAATGAGTGAAAGTAATCTATATCAAAATAATATTTTAAAAGTGGAAACCGAACTACAAACGTGCCATCAAAAAAATATGGATGGCAAACTCTAACGCGATTGCGAACTCCATGTTCTCAAACTCTGCCACATTTTAACCTTGAAAAGTTCAAATAGTACATGTAGATATTTTGGGCAAGTTGTTGTTTGTTGTTGACGTACCCTGGCTAAACGACTCCATGGATCATCCCAACAGCCGAAGCACTTGAACACTATGGTACAAGTGCATCAGCTACGGATGAGAACGTTACGTGATTGCTTCAGGGGATGGTAAGTTGTTGAAAACATAAGTGTGGCATGACACTACCAGTTTAGCTTGTTTCCTGCATGGATGGCTGACAAACGCTTGTTATTGGCCATCGTGTGTGCGTGTGCGTGTGCGTGCGTGCGTGCGCGCGCGCGTGTATGTGAGTATATGTACTGGGGGAGGGCGAGTGACTCTATATACTGGAGTTTGCGAGGAAGGAGTTGGGACATGGGAAGGTGTGCAAATTTATTACACTCACGTGTGTGTAGGCATCTGTGTATGTGTGCATATATCTGTAGGTGCATGTGTAATGTTTTCAGTGTATGCGCGCGTGGGGGGTGGATGTGTGGGGCTGGGGGTGACACATAGAGAGAGAGGGGGGGGGGGTGAGGGTGTAGTATTACATTCGCTTAAACTAAAGTAATTTCGAAATTTAAAAATAAAGTGGTGGGTTGGGGAAATCCAAAACACTAAACAACAAAAATAAACACAAACCCGACGTTTCCGAGCATAACTCCTTCGTCTGGGTACACACACGCGCACGCACGCACATGCACACGCACACACACACACAAAGAAATGAAATGCATACCAGTCTATGTATGTGCTGTATACTTGGGTCTGAATGTTCGCATGCGTATGCGTGGAAGAAGGGGTGGAGGAGGCGTGTAACATATGCACAACCATTTTATCTATGCACTCGAACCTCGAGCCACTTTTCAACTTAACCCAACATATGCACAACCTTTTTATCTATGTACTAGAACCTCAAGCCATTTTTCAACTTAACCCGACTCTTACCTCTTTAGCCTCAGTACTCTTCTCTCCCTTCCCACCTCCTATATTCAACGGTTGCGTGGCGGGTTTCTCCTGCCCTCCATCTGACCTCGGTTGCTCCTGGGTTCGATTCGAAGCTAATCCACCTCTTTGGCCCTCTTCAGTGACCCCCGAGCCATCAATCCCCGGTGTTGGGGGGTCAGTGCTCGAGTCACCAGATTTCGTGGTCTTGTAGCTTCCTTTGACGCCGCCACTGTCCGCGGACGGTCCCACAGTATCGCTGACCGCATCCCGAAAACGGCGGATCTTGTTACCCATTGTCGAATAACCCTACGTTATCACCTCCAAAAATGCTGCTGTCACTTTTCACAAACAACACTCAAATTTCTTGCTGACTACCTTTCAACGCAGTATAACAGAAAACAAGGACGGATGATACAATAATACACACATACACAGGTTCAAACACACGCACACTCGTCTCACGCTGTATAAGTAACAGCAATAAGACAACCCGAGATTAGAGAAGCACCACTTTAAACAATAGATGTTGAATCGGCTTTTTTTTTAAAAAGTGGCATATAAAAAGTAGGACACAGTATAACACTCTCCCACCGAGGACAGAACAGGGCGGAGAAATTAGTGTCACTGTGCACCTCCTCTCCTCCCAACCTGTTACACAAAACTACCAATTCACACAATCACACACGAAACAAGGTCCCGAATCTAGATGAATGGGACAACTTGCATACTAATAACACACGGCTGTCACATATAATAGGCTATGCCAATCCGTGCTTTTCATCAAAGTGCAACGTTCAAAGTTATCAAAAAGCCTAACGCCCTAGGCCGTTTCACTGACTTTTGTTTCAAGTCCGCATATGAATAATTCAAAACACCTCCCCAGGCGAAGTCACTGGTGGGGCGCCTTTCACGCCATGTGCTGGGGTGAAAGTTTTGGCGCAACACACAGTAATGTGTTTGTTGGGTGGGGGTTTTAAAAGGGGGGGGGGGGGGGGAGCAAAACGAGATGTGATAAAAAAGATGTCCTCTACAGAAAAGCGACAAACGGGAGGCTAGGCAGTCCCTCGACAGCCTTGTAACTAAACATGCCTGACTGGTTTGTGGAAACTGTTGAGGTGGTGCATGTGTCCGTAAAACGGGGCAGGGAGGGGTGGGGGGTAAAATTGCTGCTGGATCAGTAATACCATAACCGCCCGCCTCCTCCACGATCAATAGCCATGCTTGGTCCGGCCTCGAATAATATATTGCCAGACTTTACAACGTGTGGGCCACTCTTGCTGCCTCATTGATCTCTGCTTCAGCTCAACCGGCTCAGTACTAGGATGTAGGGAGTATGTAACTTCATTACCCGTCCCTAATTTACAGAACTGACCACACACACACACACACACACACACACACACGCACGCACACACGCACACACACGCGCGCACGCACACACACACACACATTCAGTACTCCACTGAACAGCCTCACCCTTCCCCTTTCCATGAAGTCAAACTTCACCCTAAGCGAGAGCTTTCCAAGGACATACGCGAATAAATAAAGAAATAATGACCACTGAAGGACAAGGTACACACACAAAAAACCCGCTTCCAAGGACACGTTCATAAACCAATCAATCAATCAATAGTTTTATTGTCCATTTTACATGAATTTCTTTGTGCAGAGATATAACAAAACAACACAATAAAAACATAGACTTATTGTAGAAAAGGTAAAAGATAATATGCGACTATTTTAAACATACAATCCTCGGTAACACCACACTTACACACAAACTCACACACAACACAGACATCATGTGCACGCATACAACCATTTATTTATCCATCTATCTAACTTATGCCTACATACTCATATGTTTACATACATATATAAATGCATACATGTGTTGGGGGGGGGGGGGGGGGAGCAAATTGCACCAAACGTTAGTCCAACACTGCCCCCCCTCCCCCCCCCCTACCCCCACATATTCATCAGTAAGGGGGTAGGGGGCAGGGGAGGGGGGGAGGCAGTGTTGGACTAACGTTACAATCAATTAAACAAGTCTAATAATTAAGGCATTCCCATTCCGTGTTCTCAAATAATCTCGATACCAAACCAGTGATCTGCATCTTTGCGTGGAAGTCCATCCCAGCAGTCTCACAGATACATTTCTAACTATGTCAGACTAGAGTTCGCAAGCAGCAAATTTACGTTTCAGCTTTCATGCAAAGGCGTGAAAACCGTTTGTGTGTGAGTGTGGGGAGGGGGGAGGGGGTGGAACAAAATCATTTCAAACACATTTCCTTCAATCTGGTTGTGCACCAAGGAATGTTATAAAAAGGTCAGAATACGGACACCGTTCCATAAGTTCTGACAAATGATGAGTTTAAGATGCTTTTTTTCCCATTCCAGACTCCTATTGTTGTCTGTAACGCTAACAGCCTTCACTCCAAAATTTCACAATAGTCTGATTATCAGGTCCACTTCTTTCAAATCATGCAAACTAACAATACTGCACAACCTTCCTTACCTTCCCTCCGTACTAACCACCCTGCCCTCCGCCTCCTTCCCCCCATAACATCAAATAGTAAAAGTAACCCTTTTTTCGCCCACTATAAAAGCCCTCAAAAAGAACAAAATGTCACCAATTTGCTCTGGTTTCCTAGAAACCAAACCGTCAAAACAGCGATTTGGGAATCGGGACCTGGTATTGCAGTACAGGATCGTCAAAACCTGTTCCAGGTCGGAGGACATTAAAGGTGGACCCTGACGGATGAGGTTTTGCAAGAAACACGTCGAGATCCTTGGCGGAGATGCCGGACCGTCAAAACAGCGATTCCTCCTTGGCGGAGATGCCGGAGGGAGAAGCCATTTTGGATGGGGTGGGTGGAGGACACTTATTGTGGTTGAAGCTTTTTCTTTTTCCTAGTGCAGTTTAAAAAAAAGAAAAAACAGAGCTATTTCCTTTGTTGTGAGCGAAACTCCTTTAGGTAAACTGTATATCAAAAATATAAAAAAATATAAAAAGGCTTATATATTGTCAAAATTTCGTGCAAACGATTTGGTCTAAACTCAGGCGGCCATTAGAAAAGAGAAGGCACTGAAAAAAGTTGACCTCCAGAACCTCCGCCAAGGAGGAATCGCCGAATTGACGGTTTGATTTCTAGGAAACTAGAGCAAAGTGAGTGTTGCGATCTCTGTAAAGGGTGTTTTCCTGGTGATCTCGGCATGTTTCTTGCAAAAAACGCATCCGTCAGGGTGCCCTTTTAAAATACATTTTCTTGTGCCCCCAGGGGTTTTTGAAATAAACTTGACTTGACTTGACTCTTATTTTGACCTTGATTTATCCAATTCAAACGCATAGCTAAACCATTTTCCAATCATTATATTAGCCTTTTTTCCATTCAGCCAACTTTCTCCACTACAACCCTCCAAAATCTTCTATCTCCGTTCATCACTTTTCAAACCGCCGCTGCACACACACCCAACCACTAATAATTGTAAAGCACATAAGTTACGCAACCTTGACAAGCATTTTTTTTTTAGAGAGCACTTGTGAATTCATAAAGCATACGCAAGCGCAACACACACACACACACACTACAACAGAACTTAATTTACTCCCCGCCCCCACCTGTCTCTCTTTCACACACACACACACACACACGCACGCACGCACACACACACGCACGCACACACACACGCGCGCGCGCAATTTGCAATCACAAACTAGTCTATTGTACGATCAATCTTTTCACATACTGAAGAAAGAGAAGGGTAGAATGGGATGGGGTGGGAAGCTGAGGAGGGCTTGTTTATATTTCCCATGCTGTGCATAGCCCCTATCCTGTGCAACATACAAGCTTGTTGTTACTGTCAGCTTGCACACACAACGGGAGACGCGCACACGCGTGTGTATGTCAGGTTGTGCTTGCAAACAACAGGCGAAAAAAATGAGTCGATGGAAAGGAGAAGGATTGGAGAGAGGGGGGGGGGGGGGAGACTCGGAGAGCTCGGGCGTGTGTGTGCGTGCGTGTGTGTGTTTATGTGTGTGTTTTCCTACTTCTCTCATTCACTACCACTTATCTTTTTGTAGGTTTATTATTTTAACTTTTAAACATTTGAAAACAAGATAACCAGAATGAATGAAAAGAAGAACAGTAGTGTGGCCTGTAAATAATGTTTGTGTTTGGTGATGATGTGGTGGTGGAGAGTATTAACTGATAAATTAAAAGAAGGTGATGATTTATGTGTCACAAAACTTTTTATAAGAATGCATACATTCTGTATGAGTTATAACGATGGTTATTTATCATAGATGTGCACAAGTGTGTTGTCATAAAAATGGCAGTCCTCCGGATGTTCTCCGGATGAGCGAGTCATATAATTTTATTCTACGGGTGACTACACCATATAATAATCCATTTTCTAACTAATTTGTTGGTAGTGTTCACAAAACATGAACTGAAAGAACCCTCAACCAGCACAAAAATCGCAAGTGCACACACACATACACACACATGTACGTGTGTGTGTGTGTGTGTGTGTGTGTGTGTGTGTGTGTGTGTGTGTGTGTGTGTGTTTATACATGAGAACCTAGATACCTGCCAGGATACATTGACACTGACAATGGCATTTAAGTGACAGGCATAACCTGATGACATAGGGCAAGTCAAAATCATCACAATACATCATACCATTCATTCAAAGTAAGTGTCAAATCAAGGCTAAATTACTTATGAAAGCCGAATCCTCATAAATTCATACATCCTGTTTCCTCCGAAGTCGGAGTGTGGCTGCCCACGTGGCGGGGTAATCAAAAACCGTCACACACGTAATGCTCTCATCCCTAGCTGGTGCATTTGTACCATAGTGTTCAGTTGCTTCGGCTGTTGGGATGATCCCTGGAATCTTTAAGCCAGGGAAAGTCAACAACAACAACAAATACATCCTGTTACGTAAATAAGTTAACCTTGTTTACCTTGATCTTGACATTTTACTCTGAGGTGGTAAAAAGGTGCAGAGGTCTTGCTGCAATACTCAAGACACGACCCTTGTTTTTCTTGGTATGAAGTTTCATGTTGGTTGGCTGTTGCATGCCATAACAAGAACATCTTACATGTAATTTATACAAGCAAAACAATATACAGTAATTGACTAATTCCAAACTCACATACTCGCAAAACGAAAGAGCAACAGAGACAGACAGTCAGACAATTACAGAGAGAGATGTAGAGAGAAAACAAGGAGGTGGGGAGAGACAGACACAGACAGGGACATACACGGATAGAGAGAGAGACGCAAATAGAACATAACGCTCAACATGTTGGAATCAGCATAACCCATGCTTCATTATTTAATTCCTAACTCCCCAGTCAATGTTCATTCCACACATATTCCAGAAACAGACACACACAGACTGGAAGAGAGCAAGCAAAAGACAGCAGATATAATTGTTCTGCTTACACAATTGGATTTCATTATTCTTGTAATTATTAATAAATATGTGTGTGTTTCTTTGACTTTTTAATCAAAGATATTTAATTTCACTGTACAATTACATGTATTTATAACACATGCTTGATTGATTTCATGTAGTATAATGACCAAAAACTTCAAGGCCTATGTCTATGAAACTAGCTTCCCTAGACTTTACCTAATCACAATAATGCCAATTGTGACCAAGCCACAGCAGGCTATAATCAGCGTCAATTTGCCAGTAATACCCACCTCCTAGGCCCCCTAAGTCACAATGGCCGGGTTCAATCAGTACAACAAATTGATTGAACAACGCACAATGGATACTAATATGTAACTAATCCATGGTTGATCGGCATCAGAAAACAGCTTTTAAGCGGCTGTGAGAGAGAAAGATATAGAGAGTGTGTGTCACTGACTCTGTGTGTGTCATTGACTGTGTGTGTGTGTGTGAGTGTGTGTGTACTGTGTGTGTGTGTGTGTGTGTGTGAATATGTGTGCTTGTGTGTGTGTGTGTGTGTGTGTGCGTGTGTGTGCGTGTGTGTGTGGTGTGTCTGTCAATCTGAAATTGAAAGCTGTGTTCACAGAACTCTTTTCTTTTACCAATTCTAACTGATCCATCTGATGATCTGTCCATATTCTTCACTATTATTAACTCATGACCCCTGACCCCTATAAATACATATATGTGCTATTATAGACCACAGAAGACTAGTTTCATGAAGAGTCTTCAGAAAGTCAGCTACATTAAATAATCATTTATTTCAAACGGCCTGGACAGGGACCCGACAGGGTTTGAGGTAGGAGACAGGAGAGGTAAAGGGGAAAGACATCGCGGAGTGAGAGAGGTGAAATGGATTATGGCTTGGGGGGGTGAGGGGGGTGAAATTGGTTGTCAATGATTATTAGAGTTGAGAACAGGTGCTAAACCGGTTTTCCTGTTCTAACGTTTTATTCCAAATACTGAAATAGGTTTGCTTTTTAACTGGAGTATTTACATCAGTAGTTTCACTTAGCAAACACGCACACGCACACGCACACGCACACGCACACGCACACACACACACACACACACACACACACTTGCGCACGCACGCACACACACACACACACACACACACACACACACACACGGAGACAGAGAGAGACTGACACAGAGACAGAGACACAGAGAGAGAGTGAATCAACTCAAAACTCAATGCAACTGAAAACGCTTTAATGATTAGGTCATCTGCCCGTGTCAAAGAAAGGTGGGGAGGGGTTGTAGTTAAATATACAATAATCTTTTTTTTTCTTTCTAAGACAATGAAATAAAACTGTTAAAACTGTTGGAGTGTGAAGGAAAAAAATTAATAAAATAACTTTCAGAATAATCAAATCTGTAGCGGGATGAGGAGGAATTTAAAAAATAGTCATAGGCTTAATTGTGTATGTGAACAGATGAGGAAAATGGCAGGAGAAAATCTTTCGCACTGGAAGGAAAAATCTCTTTCACACACACACACTCTCTCTCTCTCTCTCTCTCTCTCTCTCTCTCTCTCTCTCTCTCTCTCTCTCTCTCTCATTCACTAGTTAGTATTACTCACTCTCTATTTCTTTCTTTCTCTCTCTGCCTGCCTGTCTGTCTTTCTTCTTCTTCTTCTGCATTACCAGGCCATAATGGGTAAGGTACGTATGTGTCCGGTTTTCAGTTTTCACTGGTCTCCCCGCTGCATACAGCCAACACATTCCGATTTCGGAGGAGCTCAAAGGAGAAAATTTATTTGGAAGATTTTTTTTATAATAATAAACAGACATTCATATAGCGCTTTTTATCGAGCACAAAGCGCTTTACAATCAGCATTGAGCACAACAGACACACACGCACAACAGACACACACGCACGTACGTGCACGCACGCGAGTGAACGCGTTCTTGCACACAGACATACACACACAGACCCACACACATTTCATCAAACACACAGAAAACACATTCTCACTGAAACGCACACAAACTTACTCAAACATACACTTGTACAAACCTTTTTAAAGGCCTTTTAAAGGCTGAACAATGGGCCAATGAGTCAGAAAGATAGTAGATGATAGAAAGCAAAAGAAAAAGGCAGTCAAAGAGAGGCAGATTAGAGGAAGTTACAAGCACAGAACTTCCAGAAGGTGGGGGAACTATTTTTACGAAAGTCCCCCTGGTATCCCCACGAGAAGAGACTCATGGAAGGGGCGGGGTCGTCCATGCAGGTCCCCGTATGGAGGCACAAGGCATCCACCCACTGTCCCAGTCTGTCTTTCTCTCTTTCTTCCTCAGTTTCTGTCTCTCTCCTTCCCTTTTCTATGTGAATTTGATGCTTGGGTCACTAACTTGATGTATTTTACTTTTTAGTTAAATTTGTTCATATTTGATTTTTCAGTTTGCATGCTTTTCTTCTTGCTTGTTTTCAGTGTCAGGGTTTTTTCATAAGCACAGAATGTCAAAAAAGATGTGAAAGCTTATTTCTTTATGCTCAATAAATATCATTCTGAACACACACACACACACAGACACACACACACACACACACACACACACACACACGCACACACACACACACACAGTCACACACACACACACACACACACACACACACACACAAGACAAATGCACACACAAGAACACTCTCGCTCTATCAAAATGCCAACTGATCAATATGTTGAATGGTGAAACAAACATTGTCATATGATATATTAAAACATACTGTCAGTAAATCATCCTCGTTTCTTGGGGTCGATGCATCTCGCCTTTACACAACACACATTCGTCTAATGATCTTTCTAAGAAAAATGAGTGGGTATAATAAGAGTTATGATAAGATGAATACAGACATAATGACACATTAAACTTTTAGGCAGTCCTGAGCCTCAGTAAAAAGAAAGAAAGATTTACTTTCAGCTTGCAGTTAAACGAAACGGTTCATGGCAACTCGAACCGGTTTTTCGAACCACAAAATTTAAGCAGTTTTTTTGTTCAAACCATTTTTTTTTAAATTGCCTACCTCTAATGATTATCATGTTACAACTCCCTCTTTCCCTCTCTCTTGTCTTTCCCCCATCCCCTCCTCTGTTTCTGTCTCTCTCTCTGTCTGTCTCCAGTGGTCGCGTTTACTGGTAATTTTTAGTAAAATACTGATTACAAAACCAAAATACTGAAAAACATTTACCTGTCAGTCCAAGGGGTTTTTTTTGGTATCCCTGGGACTGGTTTTGACACCGGTTGAGGGGGAGCATTGTTAAATTTCATAGTGTGATCACTGGTCTCTCTCTCTCTCTCTCTGTCTCACCCAACTTTTCAATTCCTTACTTTTTCCCTCTCAGCCTTTTTATATTCAATTATCGTGTTCAAAAAGTCTGCCTGTCTCTCTCTTTCAACACATGTATACATAAAGTATGCAACTGTGACAATTGTAATGTCTATGCATTGTAAAATTTGTATATTATATATGGATTTGTGTGTATTCAAATCTGTGTCCTTGTGTGTAAATCAACATATGACTAAGTAAGTGTTTATCTTTAAGCATGCATGTTTATGACCTTGCATCATGTGTGTGTATACAGGTATGGTTAATTGTCCATGAAAGTGTCATTGTTGTCATCGTCATAATTCATTGCAACTGGCTGAAAAATTGAATTAAATCATTTTAATCAAATTAAATACAGTACTGTAGTTGCAAAATAAACATGGAGCAAAAAAACACCCAAATACATTTATTAAAACTCAGACTCAGACATTAAAAGATATAAGCAACCGCTTTTTTTTTTTACCATCCCTCTCTCTCTCTCTCTCCCCCCCCCCCTTACTTTAAGTTTAACCGTCAATAAAGACCATTGACTTCACACACACACACACACACACACACACACACACACACATGTATTAATTACACTTAGCTCTTGATACATAAATAATGTATGCACTCAAATGATGATTCGACTAATTGGCAAAGTATTTCATTTTCATATCTCATTTCTATGTAATGTCCAACTATTGGCAAGCCTTTTAGTTTTATGTTCACACTTAAAAGTTTTTGGGGTGGGGGGTTTTCTGTCTCTGACATTGAATTTTCTCTTGTGGGGAAAAATGTGCAGAATACCTAACTTACAGAGTATATATTACTATCACATTAGCAGGCTGCATATAAGGCTTTTGGTTGAAATAGGAACATTCTGATCGCTTCTCAGCCTTTTGGCTAAGACAGTGATTCAGGAACATAAATTTTTGTTTATACCATGGTTGGTTTGTTCAGCCCGTCGTACATGGCGAAAGCCGATACGCGACGTTAAACTGAACTTCCATAGGAACAGATACTTCCACTTTTCAACATTATGATTATGCTTGCAAGTTGGAACAGTGTTCCCCGGACATGTACAAAACAAATAGGCGTCGTTGAGACGACGACATGAGCAAATGAATATGTTACATGAACATCACAATACACACAACAAAAGTAGTGTCGTCATTTGTCAAGAGAAGTGAACAGAAGCGTGCCAAAATGTGTAACTGCATCCACTATAAACTCTTTGTTGACTTTTGTAGCAGACGTCAACAACTTCACGCACTTCTGACAGGCAACAGATAAGAAGTACTTACCTTTTCCAAGCGTTCAAAATATTCTTTCAAGAAGGTCAGAGGATTTTCCGGCTTGTTCACACATAGCTGTACAATACAATCTTTCAGCAACTGCTGAACATTGTGCTTCTGCACATATGCTTCGCACTCTTTCAAGCTCTGTTCTTCGTCTGCGTTCGCCGCCATGCTGATACTATTGACAGCAACACAGAAAATAAGTAAATGGGGATTGGTTGATCAATATGACTTCCTGCGTCTAACAGCCAATGAGATTCGCGTTTACAACTGGGGGGTTGTTTCTCAAGCCGTGTCTATCTATGGACTGTTGGTTGGTTGCGACCCCTGCGACCTTGCAAAAACAAATGGTACAAAAATACAACAATAAATCTGACTCGCTATGACTCGAGTATGAGTTTCATTTTGACGGGGCGTATTAAATGCTGCATGTTTGAAACTGTGGAGTGGAGGGTGGCAATGAATGCAGACTTTTTAACATAGCATTCCAAGATAAAAAGTGGGTCATATAGTACAGTCTCAGCAGCTGTAGCGCGGGTAGGCCTAGCAAGTTGGTCTGGCACCCACAGAGGGTGAAGTTTCGGGAACAGTCAGTCGTCTGGAAGTCTGCCCCACATATTTTGCTCGCTGCTCTGACGTCAAACTTAACACACTTTCCAGAGTTTTGCTCTTTTGCACAGTGTGATGTACGTGCCGCAATCCAAAGCACTGACGTAGGCCTATTAGTAGTTACAATGCATACCAGGCCTACCTAGTGATAGGCCAACACGTGAAATAGGTATATTTGCCTTTGACTGCAATAGTGCAATGTGTTCTTATATCTTTTAGACTTATTATATTTAGTAACCATTAATCTTAAAGTACACACAATAATTTCAGGTCCTTCGGATGAGATTTAAAACCGAGGTCCCGTGTGCACGCATCCAAAGCTCTTGCGCACACGTGTAGGCCTACGTTAGGCTAAAGCCCATTCCACTACTCGGTAGTAGGGCCTATGCCATATTGTGCCGGTGAAATGGATGACACATACATGTAGCATGCATCGTGTGCGCCAATTGCAGACTACACGAAGACAGGTATTGGGCGTGGGGCAGGATAAACATCCCCAATACGAAGAAGGAAGAAGAAGAGGTTGTACGCGCGCGCCACACACACACACACACACCGTGGCACACACTATGCGCGTGCGTGCACTGACACACACAAAGTCACACGCACGTGCGCGCGAGCACACACGCACACGCCTGACACACGAAAAAAAAACCCCTGCGTGTGAGTGTGTTGTGTGCCAACAAAAATGTGCTCCAGTCGCCATAACCTAATTATAAACTATTGAACAAAAAATATATAGAATTGTTTTCTGTTTCCCGATGATGATTCCATGTCAGTTCATCGTAACTAGCGCAACGCCTAGTACTGGCAATGCACCGTACTGGTAACGCCACGTACTGGTAACGCTGAGTACTGGTTTCGCCGGGTCCGCGAAATATTATTATTACTTTTGTCTCTCTCCCTCCTTCCATCTTCTTCACTCATCCCGTTCTAATACCCCCCGCACCTTACTGAGTACAGCAAATTTGAAGCGATTCGGTTAAGAAAAGGCGGAGTTATAAGGCCTCGTTTCCCGTTGGCACTGCTCTGAGCGTGATGCGCTCTCCCTAGTAACGGTAACGCCTAGTAACGGTAACGGCAAGTACTGGTAAGGCTGAGTACAGCAAATTTGAAGCGATTTGGTTAAGAAACGGCAGAGTTATAAGGCCCCGTTTTATTGGCGCTGCTCTGAGAGTGAGCTCTCCCGATTCTCTTCAAATTTGTTGCCAGGCTTTGCCCAGGCCGAACAGCAAATTTGAAGCGATTCGGTTAAGAAACGGCAGAGTTATTCGTGAAAAGGTGAAGCGGCGTATAGCGCGCACGTTTCTGAACCGATTCGCTTCCAGTTTGGCACACCGATAGTCACCATCCCCAGTCATCTACAATCTCCAGAAATGCCGGAGATACGGGCGCCGAGAGTCCGGCGGATACGCGTTTCGCGCATTTGCCAAACCGCGCAAATGACACGGCCACCTCGGTTGCCGTTGCCATCGCCCCGTCAGGGCTCACAGCAAATTTGAAGCGATTCGGTCAAAAAACGGCGGAGTTATAAGGCCCGTGTTGTGTTTCAGACAGACAGACACACACACGGACACTTGGCTTTTTATTATATGAATGATGATGGAAAGCCATGTACAGATATACTCAGTGAATTTGGTTCTGATAACAATGATAAAAACGTTGTGCCTGAACTAAGCTTACCTATTCAATTGCCTCCCACCTCCCATCGCGGACAAAGACAAAGACTTATGGCAACCGAACTTTCTCCTTTGCACCTAAAACGTGGAACCAACTTCCATTTGCCACTCGCCACTCAGAAACACTTCCACACTTCAAAACTGCTCTGAAAACTCACTATTTCCGCCAATCCCACAATCTCATTTAAAGCTGTCTGTCTACCTCTCTCTCTCTCTCTCTCTCTCTCTCTCTCTCTCTCTCTCTCTCTCTCTCTCTCTCTCTCTCTCTCTCTCTCTCTCTCTCTCTCGTTATCGTTATCGTTATCGTTATCTCTCTCTCTCTCTCTCTCTCTCTCTCTCTCTCTCTCTCTCTCTCTCTCTCTCTCTCTCTCTCTCTCTCTCTCTCTCTCTCTCCCCGGCTCCCTCCCCCTCACACTGCGTCTCTCTGGCACGCATATGCGCGAGTGTTCATGTGTGTGTGCGTGCGTGCGCGTGCAGTGTGTAGCTTTCATTCATAATGTCGGTTCCCCTCATCATTTTCACAACTCTCTCTCTCTCTCTCTCTCTCTCTCTCTCTCTCTCTCTCTCTCTCTCTCTCTCTCTCTCTCTCTCTCTCTCTGTGTGTGTGTGGTGTGTCTCTGTGTGTGTATTATATGTGAAAGAGATATTATATTAATACATTTCCTTTTTATTTGTTTTTACATTAAATCTATTTATTTCTTGTTGGTTTTAAACCCGTGAGTGCGGTGAATGCGCGTTTGTCTTAATTTGCTTTTATGAGCGTGTTTGGCTTACTTTTAAATGTTTGTGAACTTTGTATGGCCCTACCTATGTGTATACTTTACTTTTGCGGCCATTGTGAATGTGTAACTTGTTTATGTAAATTGAAAATTTTTTTTTAATGTAATCTGATTGTAAATTGTTATTTTATTATGCATATGCATTTTATCTATATTTAGCTAAATATGTACATGTTTGTTGTGTGTGTGTGTCCCCCCCCCCCCCCCCCCCCCCCCCCCCCCCCCCCCCCCCCCCCCCCCCCCCCCCCCCCCCCCCTATAAGACGAGAAAACGCAATGAACCACGACTGTGACAAATGGCGCCGTGTACTGCAATACAAGGGGGGGGGGGGGGGGGGGGGGGTCCTATTAGATAATGGCCTAGGGTTAGGGATAGGGTTAGTATTCCAAAAAGGTTATTAGCTGAAAAGGTTAATAAAATACAGATTTATGTTTGGTAAGAAAGGCAAAAACGGGAAAATGGAATTAACCGAGAAATGCAGGGGGGGGGGGGGGGCACATCTTGACCTTTACCAAAATTTTATATAAAGATGGACATTGTATAAGCAAACATACATTTTTTTTTTCATCAAGCCATCTAACAAGACAAAATGCAAACACACACGCACAATACACAAACCATATTGCTTATTTACATAGAAAAAAGAAACACGAAAGCCGGCCATTGTGTGTGTGTGTGTGTGTGTGTGTGTGTGTGTGTGCGTGCGTGCGCTCACCTGTGCATTTTAATGGGATGCCGGATTATTCAATTTACTGTGTTTATTTAATAGGGCCTATTCAATGATTTATTTATATATTTACTTATTGTATACGAGCTTGAGGATTTATTAATATGATTAAGCGCAATAAAATATATTATTATTATTATTATTATTATTATTATTATATTATTATTATATATTATTATTGTTGTTGTTATTGTTGTCATTAGTCTACCCATACAAGGTCTCATGGCAATTTGGTAGCCAAGTTTTGTTAACTTTACTTAACTAGGCCTAATTGATAACGAATAAAACCTAGAAAACAACAAAATTACCTTTATATTAAATCAGAGAGAGAGAGAGAGAGAGAGAGAGAGAGAGAGAGAGAGAGAGAGAGAGAGAGATTCAAATTCAAATTCAAATGGTTTAATGTACATAGGCCTTGGACCCTTATACAAACCAAAATCATATAATAATAATAATAATAATAATAGGAGAGAGAGAGAGAGAGAGAGAGAGAGAGAGAGAGAGAGAGAGAGAGAGAGAGAGAGAGAGAGAGAGAGAGAGAGAGAGAGAAATCAGGGTGGTTGCGCCTAGAGTAGGCCTACGGCTTCTTCTTCTCTTGAGGGCCCAAATGAGCTGACTCCTAGTTGCGCCAGGCCCTCGTTCCAGTTGCTAAGCACTTCAGTTTTTTTTGTGTTCGCGATCAGGATTAGTACGTCGCAGACGCACTTTCTGGCGATAGTGGCGATGTTTTCTTTTGCGAACGCACTCACACAAAACAAAAACAACAAAAAGATATAAATTACTTGAAAATAAACTTCCAAATTCTACTACTTCCAAAGGATTTGTGTGTGTGTGTGATTCGCCCACTCCTCAAGGTTTGGTTAAATGTGGTTAGTTCGGTTTTAGTTTATCAATTAAAAAACGAACAGTTAAAAAGATAAAGGCGTATCCCGGGAAAACACCTTGGTGTCGTTTCGCAAGGGCTAACGTTACGTAGCGTGCGCGCAAATCGGCAAAAACTGCGTTTGCCGATAGTTCGCGTAACGTTTTGTTCACTCTCGTGCCATATCACGCCGCAAACTGTAAGTTGCATCATGGAAAATGTGCAACTTTATTTTTTACTTCCGGCTAAAATTAGTTCTCGCGAGAACGTAACATTTTGTTTACAAATGGAAGACAAAGTCTAGAAAGTGGATACAGACAAATCTTCTTCTTCTTCTTCTCCTTGGGCAGCCAACTTCATCACGTTGAAGATTCTGCTGCACTTTAGGGGGTAGTACGAAAAAGAGAGAAATAGCAAAAGATAGAGTACAAAGCGGAATGATAACATTATGGGGGAAAAGAAAGAAATGATTGCAAGATAGTCAGGAAATAACTGAAGTATTTACAGATACACAGTTTACTATGTAGAAAGATATTGAGATTCATGAGGGAAAAAAAGGGGGGATGGAGGGGGTTGGGGTGGGTGGGTGTATGTGACGTAAGTGTCCCGCGCGACCCCTCTTTCTTATCTACACCCCCCCTCTCCTTTTTATTTCTCTGTCCGGCCGCCACTTTAATTGCCATCCTCCATCAAAAGAACGCCGATTAAGGCATTTGTCTCTTTGAACCCCGATTTACCTCCCCTGTCAGCATGTACCACCTACAGAGGTTATCTCCCTTTAACCCCCCCCCCCCCCCTTTATCTCCGTTCCCCATCACGAGATAGTGATATCAACAGTCGGCTCCCTTTGAAGACAACTATTCCTTCCCTATCACGAGCAAGATAGGAATGTCGGCGTGTGATTGTTCGGTACTAGTATGCATAAAATTATAGCATCATCTTGTGACGTGTCGACTGCTATAAACCAATGACAGGCTTTCATTGTTTGAAAGTGAAGGCTATAATTGGAGTAGTGAGAAAAAGTTTTCACACAAGACGCTGAAACGTAGCTAGAGCAACACTCACAACCAGTCATAATAAGCCCACTAGTAAGTATTATTGATGGCTGGTGATTGAGATCTGGTTTGTTTGACCCTAGTTTTGATCTAGATCCTATGTTCAATGATGAATAAGGAGTAGATAGATATGTTATTGAAAAGAAGTGGTAAACATTCTGTTCTATTTATGTGCACTGATTATTTGTGTGTGTGTGTTTTTGACTTGAACACTTTTGGTACCAGAACCGGAGTTTATGCCTACTAACCCTTTTGTCTATTTTTAGTAGGAAACCTATGGGTCGCAATCTTGCACTTTATGATACCATTCCTTTCCAGGTGTTGGATGGAGAGTGATGTTGGCTTGATCACCTTTTATGTTTTACTGATCTCAGTTTGTTAACTGAAATTCAGATTATGTGTTCTTAGTGCTATTGTACAAGGGAAGCCTTCTAGCCGGTTGGGATTCACTAATTCCCTGCCGACTGAAGCCCCTTGTCTCTAAGCCATAGAGAACTACATCCACCTTCTCCTGTGATTATCAGCAGGGCATCGTGGGCAGGACGATTATCCCTGACTCACAAGCACCAAGACGGGACCGCCGCCAAGACGACCCGCACCCAGAATCCGCGAGGAGACCACGCCTGAACCGTGCCATCCCGCGAAGCCGTAACCGGAACGACTGGGAGCTACTCTCACCTGACGAGCAAGCCCAGCCAACCCAGCACTCGCCGATCACTACGGAGGAACTTGACAACAGCTAAGTCCACCGGACCGCGCCAATCATTTGAACTTTCCTCCGGACACTGAAAATAATTAGTAACCCTTCTCGCTTGGGGCTAACCTTCTAGAAAGACAAAAGTCTTGTAAATCCTTTCGGATTTCATTGTTTTTCATTCATATTTTGTTTTGGCGCCATTGAGCTGCTTTATTATTATTGTTGCATAATCTTATGCAGATTTTGGGAGTAAATAAAATACAAGTGTCAAATAATCCTGAACCCTTTGGTCAGACTGATGAGAGTGGGAGTCTTGTAATTTCATGTAAAACCCTACTTCTCTCTGTCTGCCATTTAGAGCAATTCAACCACTTGTATTTCTTACAACCATACGAGCCAGAACCCGGGCACAAATATAAATTTATTAGATGAAAAGGGGCCGGGAAAGTTGCTCATCTCCCATACCCTAGAGAAGTGGGTTAAAGGCAAATTTTCTACTTGAAAATTTAACACACTAAAAGTCTTCCCTAGAGGCTTAGCCTTTTAACCCATTACCTCGTCACAGTGTAATAGAGGGAAAGACGAGTTAAAAGTCATGCCCGACCGTTAAATGCCCCCAGTCTAGGGGGGGTATCTGTTTTTAGGTGTGGGAAATGCAGGGTGGGAGGTGGGGAGGCGAGGGTAGAGGAATGGTTGTTTAGTAGAGGTGCTTTTGGAGGCCCCTCTTGAAGGCCACCAAGGACTGGGTGGAGGCAACTTCTTCAGGGAGGCCGTTCCACTGCGGGATAGTGCGAGGAAAGAAAGTGGACTGTCTGTATTGAGTTCTATGGCTAGGGATGTCATATGAAGCTGAGTGCGATTGACGGAGACTTTTCTTCTGCAGGGTATTTGTTGGAAGATACTTGGAATTGATTGAGAGGAGTTCTGTGTGGAATTTAAAGAAGGTAGTCAGACGGGCTTCAGTTTGACAGGTGTGTAGAAGGGGCCATTTCAAGTTTTTCAGGAGGTCTGCCGATCTTGTTGCCTGACGTTAGTCACGAGCCACCCATCTTGCAGCTCGGCTCTGGACTTTTTCGATGGCGTCAATGCTGCTCTTGTTGTGGGGGTCCCAGATTGGGCTGGCGTATTCCAGGAGGGGACGCACCATGATGGCTTTGAAGGCCTGTTCCTTGACTTTTTTGTTGTTGACTTTCAAGGCCCTCCTCAGGAATCCCAGAGTTTTGTTTGCCATGCTGACCATGTCGTTCACATGGGTGTCCCACCTAAGATCAGCAGAATCGTGACACCCAAGTACTTTGCATGGGGCACGCACTGGAGCTGGTGTCCGTGAAGGATATAGGCCTTCTCTAGTGTCTTCTGCGCCTGGTCATATGTAGGACAGAGCATTTATGCGGGTGGAAAGCCATTTTCCATTGGTCTTCCCATGAGGCAAGTCTGTCAAGATCGTCCTGAAGTTGGTTTTGCCGGATCAGTGGAAGCTTGAATGTCCTGATGGCAGATGCCATGGTATCATCAGCAAACAGGGCGTGCTGTAGATTGGAGACCCTCAGGCAAGTCATTGATATATTAAAGGAGGAAAAGGGACGGACCCAACACAGACCCCTGGGGGACTCCTGATTGGACGGGAATAGGATCCGATTTCACACACCCCACCACGACTGACTGGATCCGATCAGCAATACAGCGATAATAATATGGGATAATTTTATCAAAGTAAACAAATACAAGTATTTTTGGAGTGCTCTTTCTTAATTTTTCATCATGTTAGATGGCATAATGTATAGTGCAAACTTAATTTTCTGCACACAAATAGACTGACAATGAAATCGAAATATTTGTACAACCTGTCAGTGTCAGTGAGCCTGAGGTATGATTTATCTCCCTTTCGATAGCAACTCTTTTCTGTCTCTGAAAGTGAAGAGTAAGCTATTAGAGTTATATTTACTTAGCTAACGTTATTCGCGTTAGTGGTGTTTCTTAGAACCCTTTTGGCGTAACAGTTATGCGCGCGGCGACCGTCGTCTAGAGAAACTCACCAAGGTGGTGTGGTTGATGACTTGATGGGGGCCATGTGAATAAGAGTTATCTACCCTACAAGAACAAGAGGGCAGTGTGGTCGTGACGTCATTTACATGTTGAGGAGAAATGAAACGTCGCCATTGCTAAACTAAGCTAGGCCTAAATTTTAGTCATAATTGAGTGATCGTGATGGCAGCAGCCCCTGAAGTTTCCTCCTGGTAAGCTTAAATAAATTATTAACATTAAAGTTATGAATGGTATAGTTATGAAAGAACGACTGAAGCGAAAATAAGGGATATTTACCATCTAGACTGCCGCATGTGAATGATTCACCCGAAACTGAAAATTTCTACTGTTTCTGTGGACTGTTTTCTAACTTTTTTTCTTTCTTCTCTTTTTTGAGCTTTTAGTCTTCGATCACTTTTTTCTATATGAGAACAATATATTTTTAATTAATGTAGCGGCAATATGACCGAGCACAGTACATCATGTCAGTAATTGCCGGTGTTGCAATACATGGAATAAAATTAAAAATTAAAACTTTTCCTCATTCAAATTGTTTGCTGTATCACCAGCAGGAAAGATTCGCCCCTAAATACATTCAGAGGCGTCTTGTAGCATGCAGGAAGAACAGAAGATTCATCATTAAATATTGAGAAGTCAGGCGTATTTTTCTAATATAAATATTTATTTTATTATTTTATTTATTTTTGTTTGCACTGATGAGTGATGGTTGTTTATCGTATCCCATTTTGAAAAATACGAAACTTAGTGACATGGCTTTGTATATCGATTTCTTGGCAAAAATGTAGATTTACATTCTCCCGCTCTATTTCTTGGTTCTTTCCGTGTAGATTGAGCACTTAAATATTAATATTTTAAATAATAGTTGACATTAGTTATTTATCACATGAAAGAAAAATAGCTCTAGTGCGCTTTTGAGGGGTACTTTATTTCACGGTAGGTACTTATTCTCATGACGCCAGTTGCGGCAGGTGGACATTATTGGCAGCCGAAGAAGAAGACTGCCAGACATAACATGGGCGGTAATATTTACATTTCTTTCCGTGTAGTCCACTCTTCAACGCAAAATATGCAAAGCGCCTTTTTTTGTGTAAGTTTATTTAATTATTTTAATACAGTCTGGACTTGGACATTTCCAAATCTTTACAAGTATTCAAATAATGCATACCTGCCAACCATCCCGGTAAATCCGGGAGTTTCCCGGATTTTGTCACCTCCCGGAATTCACGTGAAACTCACGGATTTTGAAATTCCAGCTTAGATGACCTCAGAAACGTGTGTTATGAAACCCGAAAACCGAAACTGGGTTTCAGGAAGCTTCACGGAGCAGAGTTCGTACTGCGCATGTCGGAAGCGGGGGCTACTTCCTCATGCAATCCTTTGGCGGTCTTTAGGCCTGTCTCACGCCGCCATTGAAATAACCTCGCCACGATGCTGAAGGCAAAGGAGAAGACTTTAACTTAGAATGAGTTCAGTGAACCTCCTGAGGGCTAGTTTTCACATTTAAAAGAAGAAAGTTTCTCAGATTCAGCCCCCCCCCCCCCCCCCCCCCCCCCCCCCACCCCCCCCCCCCCCCCCCCCCCCCCCCCCCCCCCCCCCCCCCCCGCTCTGGGAGGGGGGATACTCCCCCCTCCCAAACCGACCCCCCTCCAGGATTTTGTTTGGGAAAAGCTGGCAGCTATGGTAATGCAACCGAAGAGTGCGTGCACGGGAAGAAATGTGACCACATGGGCCCTGTGAAGGTCTGATAATACATTTTTTATAGAGTTTAGAAATTAGATTGTCTTATTTTGTTTTTTTACAATCCTAATCCTAACCAATTCCCAAACCTATCCCTGTCTTAACATTACATTCAATCTTATTGTTGTAAAAAATATATATATCATTTTTCAGGCCTTTGCCAACAGAAAGCATAACAGTGCCCACTTCAAGTTCTGCAGAAGAGAAGCCCGAATGGGAAAAAGCAAGGAAAGCCCTGGAAGCTGTCCAGAGCGGTGCAGGGAAGGGACAGAAGAAAGCCCAGGACAACACCACTCCGGCTGCAAGCACTGATGCACCAGCAGCCCCACCCCCTCCACCCCCACCCCCCACCTGGACCACCCCCACCGCCAGTAGGTCCTCCACCCCCTCCACCTACCGATCATGCTGGACCTGTAATGTACCCCCCTGGATTCTACCCAATCCCTCCTCCCGCGCCCCATGATGTTTATCAGCATTATGGTTACCCGTAAGTGTTCTGTATGGATCAAGTCAAGTGCATGTTTGATGAGATTTGTATGTAACATGTACAATGATGTAGTGATGTGCAAATGAAATGTTTGTGTACATTTTTTTTAGCAACCTAAGAAAAATTCAGCTTCGACTGTCCAGGAGCTACTATTACTAATTAAATGCCAGTTCTTGGTAAATACTTAAAATAATTATCATCATGTCTTGTGGAGTGCAGAACTCTCTTAGTGCTTCAAAAAAATTAACATAATCTTTAGATCTTACTTTTTTTTCTTAGAAATTTATGTGTTTGAAATTTACTTAAATTTGATGTTGTTAACATAAATCTTAAGTTTCACAACTTTAAAAAGTAATGTACCGATCTCCAAACATGAGAAAGAAGGCCCAGCCGAGTTGGACCGAAACACTTATTCGTAGATATCATTTACATATCATTATTGCTCTTTATTTAGTGTAAAAGGCGCGTGAGATAGAGCAAGAATACACTATGGAATATCATTAAAATAATATTATAATTGTATATAAATTACCGTGCATTCCACGCCGGCACAAAATTACTGGGGGTTTTCTTATTCAGTGGAATGACGACTAGATCTATATAAGACCGTTTATTAGTCATGATTTTCACGAAACAAAACATGTCAGTACGTTTTTATCATGGAAAACAAGTAATTCTTGTAAAATTAAATCTCGCTTAGATCTACGAGGTTAGAGAACTTACAGTTCGATCGATTCAATCTGAAAATCTGGATCGAACTAAACTTTTCTGTAAACGTTTGCACCGAAAGCATGCCTTTAACCTTTAGCACACTGCAGGCGCACTGTGTCGCCGAGCCGATAATCTCCCCTGTAACTGCAGGCGCACTGTGTCGCCCTGAGAGGGTACCCCCAAACCAATGCTTCGCGGACCTTATTTTTGTTCCTGATAATAGAAACTACCTCACCATAGCTTCAGAATGAGGCTCGGCTCCTTGCTTTTCCAGCAAGCCGCCATTTGCTTTTTTAGTAGTTGTATGAATTTTTCAAAGTTTCAATCGGTCAGAAAGTAAAGTTCACTATCAAATATGGCGGATTTTCCGTGTTGGCGAAGCTTCCTACTGGAAATTAGCGTTGATATTTGTTTAAATCATGAATTCTTAGGCTTTGTTAGGTCGGATATCGACAGTGAAAGGGTGATAGAAGATCGTTATGCAGTAGAAGGGGGTTAGCCGATGTCAGTGTGACTCGATAAAGACGATCCAATATCGATTCGAGCCGCGATTGTGATTCGGTTCCGATTTTGACTACTAGGTTGAATTCAAAGAAAATGATGCCTTTCATAATATTCTTAATGATATTTCCGTGAGTTATTTCGTTAAAGGGATCTTAGACATGAGTTAGTTAGTCAGTGGGCGAACTTTGAAGCAGACGGCACTCATTCCGACCGTACCGAAACAGTAAGTCAACACTTTCGCTTTGTTGATTTCGTTTCTTCTTTTTTTTTTCAACAACAAAACATACACGGACAGCAAAATACATCATATCAAAACTTTCCTCAATCATCTCTTTATTATTATTCCAATAATCAAGTCTGCACACAACACACAGAGAAAATTATAGCATTTTTAATCAAGTGGGTGTTAGCATTTTTCACCGCCTCAAAAAGAATGCAGTGGCAGAGAACGGAACGTCAGAAAAAATGCAGGGTGCTAAAGGTTAAAATATCTAAAGCGATTTTACACATTAGCAAGTAGCAAAGTAGCAGATGATGTCTGCACACGTATTTATGTCGAATTTACAAGTCTAGATCTAGATCAAGCAAACGTTCTAACAGCAGTGATGATACGCCTAGCTGCTTTGGATGGCTATTTTCGTCACTTGCAAAGATTAATTAATTCCACTGAATGTTCTCGCTGCAAATGTTCACTAGAAGCAACTTTTGCAAAACTCGGGTAAGGGGTAGGGTTAAGACTAGGTTAGGGCTAACTTTTTTAACCTTTGCAAGTGACTCGATCAAATGATATCATCACTGCCGTTAGCTGTACATTTGATCTAGCTAAAGATCACGTGAGTTGCTGTCGGGAGAGTACACCTTGCACACAGCGATGAGTAAGCCCTATCATTCCTGGGGAAAATCCTAACTTTATTGTAAGTCCTAAAAACAAACTGATTGACAGAAACATTGTCTGTTAAGTACAGTGGAATCCGCTTAATCGGACACTTTTGGGACCAGGAAAAATATGGCCGATAAAGCGAATCGGCTGATAAAACGAACATCGCGATACTGTATGACGCAATTATGCAAGTCAAAAGCAATGAAGTCAAAATTAAATGTTGCAGTTCAAATTCAAATTCTTTCCCTTTTTGTGGTGTGTGTGTGTGTGTGTTTATTAATCCTACAACTTGACAGAAGCACGAGTAAAAGACAATGATTTTGTTTTCTTGAGTGATTTTAACGCCATGCAGGGTCTTTCAATTGACAACAGCTCACCTTCCAACTTCACACTCAACCATGTAAACGTCAAAAGCGTGTTGTCAGTTTGTCTGCCTCTGTTGTTCTCCCTCTCAAAAAGGGGTAAAGAGGAAAAATTAGAAAAAGTGGCCAATAAAGCGAAATTGAAGATTTCAGCTTTGGCCGTAAAAACGAACAAAATAACACATGCTTAAGAAGAAAAAATTCCGTTCCAGAGGAAATTGGACGATTATCCGATGGCCAATTAAACGGATTCCACTGTATATAGTATTAAGTTATTATTCCAAACACTGCACTTAAGTCAAAGCATATTCTTACTTTAAAGAATTTTATTTATTGTTATTGAAACCCCCTCCCCCCCCCCCCCCCCCCTCCCCCCCTCCCCCCCTTATATTGGACTAGTCCAGTCTAATGAACGGGCTTGTTTTCAACGCAGAAGTGGAGATTCTAAGTCGGTGAAGGTTTGCATCATTCAGAATTTTGTTCAGCTAATGCTAGTGCATTAAATTCGTTTGAAAATATGTATGAAAATCACGTTTCGACTTTGTAGCCTGTAGAACTATGTTATCTGCACATGAGTAAATCCAGCTTTTGAACTGTGTGCAGTGGTCAGATTGTTTTAGATCTACTGGGACAGGGCTCTGGTGTTTGTTGTCACTACTCTAAAATTTATCAAAGCAGATCGGTACATATATGTTATTTGTACTTTGCCATGGTACATGGCTTTTGGCCTTATCTGTATCGTATTTTTTCCCACACTCGACCTAGCGGTCTTGTGTGGGGGAAAATGTGATATCTCGAAGGCCAAAAACCATGTACCCTGGCAAAGTACAAATAACTAATAGTGGTCTTTCTTTGTTCTTCTTTTTTCTTCTTGTTAAATGATAGTGCTCAAATGTATAAATGAGGATAGGAGAGTCCCTACAAAATACACACACAATAGTTCATTTTTATTGAAGTGGTTTTGCTTTGTTTTCAGGTTCAACTATGGATACCAACAAGATTACGGAATGGGACCTGGTCCTGGCCCAAACCCCTACATGCCACCACCATTTGACCACAGAGTATGTTATGCAATTGATCACATTGAACTCTTATTTTGTACATACTGTTTCTCTTTTAAGTTTTATTCTTATTAAATGAAAAATAAATTCAGAATGAAATTGCAAGGGGTTAAATACTAAAGATAGTGCCTCCATTTTCTGTTCAATTAAAATATGCTACTAAAGTCGTAATGATGTTTTAGATTAATTAATTCTCTTTCAGACTGACTGTTTTGATTGTGTGTGTGCACGCATGTGTGTGTGTTTATGGACTTAGGATTTTTAAATGACTCATACCCACCCCCCTCTCTGGGGTTTCCACCTGGCATACTGTGGGAGCTTTTTACTGAGAGGAGCCTGGCATTGGGTGGATGCCTTGTGCCTCCTTTTGGGGAGTTGGTCGACCCCGCCATCCACTAGTCCCTTCCCGTGGGAATACTGCGGCGTCTTTTGTAAAATAGTTTCTCCACCTTCTGGAAATTCTGTGCTTATAACTTCTCTAATATGTCCCTCTCTTTGACTTTGCCTTTTCCATTTGCTTTCTGTTATCTACTATCTTTCTTACTGATCCATTCTTCTGCCTTTGTTTGTCTATAAAATCCTGACCTGCCAGCTTTTCTGTTTTGAGCGGAATTCACAAGGATTAAAAAGTGCTTGCTTCAAATTATGTTTGCTTGCGAAAGGTAAGATGCCGCATCAAAATTACTCAACTCCCCCAAATTCCTCTTTGCTGCTACAAAATATTCCTCTTTGGTCTGTTAGGGGGTTGGCAGGTCTAAAATTTAAAAACCCTTTCAACTTTTTCCTTTTCACAATTTGACATGCCAGCTTTTTTGTCGTTCACTGGCATCTACTGATCTAGGCGTGAGACCTTACACACTTGATTGGGCACCTGTTGTCCATTATGCAGTGCATATTTGCCTGTATGGCCTTTTAAAGCTTATGTATGTTTATTATCCTTTTTTACTGTTTTTGTAATGTGGACTAGACATATGAAGCGGAAGGGCTGACGTTTCCTGCACTGCTTCGAGTTGTGGGCTGTAGTGTACAATGATGATGGTGTCGTGTTATAAATTGTTCTATATTTTTTGTCATGTTTTCAGGTTGTTGAATGTTGATAAGATACATTGATATGAGGTTTGTACTACGTGGTCGAACTTTATGTGGTGACAGTCCTAAGAAGACCATAGTTGTCGACAGGACTGTAAATAACTAAATAACTTTTTAAATGACTGGTATCATTGTTTATATGGCAGCAACCCTGAGATGGCCGTTCATGGTAGTGGGCATATCCAACATGACCTGTGCTTAATTTTATGAATTTCTACTAAAACTTAAGTGGGAAACTAAACGTTGTTACTTTCGAAATTAAGTTAATCGGTTTACTGAATTTAGAAAGTAACAACGTTTAGTTTCCCACTAAAGCTTTAGTAGAACTTCAAAAAATTAAGGGCTGAACTCTTGTTTCAGTTTGTTGGTCACTTTGTGTTAACACATTTTTTTTAATGTTTTATATATAGCCTGGGTATGGTCCGCCCCCGATGAGACCAGAGATGCCCCCCAACTTTGATGGAATGAGACCTCCGGACCAGATGGGTGGCCCGGAAGGACCTGGGATGAATGGACCACCGCCCCACCCAGATGGATCTCCCAGAGGCAACAATCAGTTCTTCGGAAACCGCTTTGGACCTAGTAAGTTGTCCAATGTTTCAATGTTATCTTGGTTGGGCTAAAGTCGTTCAGTTTTCTTTTTGTGTGTGTGTTTGTCAGGGGTTGCGCTAACACATGTTTCTTGCATATTTGACGCGTTTAAAAAATCGGTGACGCATTTTTACAGCGTTTACGCGTAACCCGTACGCAAAATGACGTCCGCTCAAAATCGCATCTGAGTCTAGATGGTGAATCAGACTTTAGAAGTCCTACGGTCCCTACACGTATAGTGGTTCTGCTACACCAAACACTGGAACAGACTATAGAAAAGTGCCACTGCTTTCAGAGAAAAGTAGGCGCAGTGCAGTGTGGCGAGAAAATCACTATCGGCGTGATCGCCGAAAATGACTGGTTAGTCAATAAAAATGCTTGTTTTTGTTGCTGGTCTTGATTTCATTGTTTTTAGCTTAGATTTATCATTTTGTTCTTTGACGCGATTTTTTGCTTCCCTTACACATTTTTTTGCTGGTCGCGTAAGCAAAACGCGTTTTCAAAAACACTAGCGCAACCCCTGGTTTGTGCACAGGCACATGTGCTTGTGTATCTTTTTTTAAAATTTTGGATCCTGTTATTATACACCGCTCCCCAGTGACAACCCTAACTAGCTTTGCAGCAGCAACATTTGCCAGTTGTGTTAAATGAAGGAAAGACATAGATAAAGAAAGTGAAAGATTGATGATAAGTTTTATTATTTTTATTTTTTATCATGTGTAAAAAAAATGAAATGTAAGTATTAAGAATAGGTTTTTTTTGTAAATTATTTATTGAACAAATGAAATGTATTGTAAACATTAACTTAAGATGTTGATCAGTAATGTCACTGTTTTGTGTTCCTATCCATTCAGGTCCCAACTCTGGTGGTATCCGTTTCAACATCCCGAAAAGGAACAAGAACATGAACCAGGGTCCCCCCCAGCAGGCCAACAACAACAACAACAAAGGCAGAGGGCGAATGTCCATGGGCTCTCTGGGCACACAGAGCAGACCTCTGTTGGGAAAACGCCCTGCGTCTCCAGACACCACAGCGAAGGAAAAAGAACCCACAGCAAACAATGGCAATGCCTCTGCCGGCCCAAATGAAAGGTGTTTAACGCTTTCGCTGCCAGACATTTTTCAGTCAAAAATGTTCCCTCACCTGGGTAGAAGAAAGATGTAATCTGAAATAAGGCCTATCCATATCTCCCAAGATTAAGGTCATTGGCTAACAGGCCATGATTTGATGCCATTTAACAACAAGGGTGTTAAATCAATGTGGTGCCAAAAAGTTACCTTGGCGATGAAAGGATTTTCAAGATTATTGGCTTAAAACTCTTATTTAGACTTTTTTTCTATGAAACTTCGAAATGCTTTGCCTTTAGAACTTAGTTATTCAAGAACTTAACTGACTGAAGCGTGAGAATAACAAAAAATGTCTAAAAATTAGAATAGTTTGCTTGCTCTCCAAGTTGGATCTTATAATAGTTGTATTGAAAGTAAAGCTAGAAAAAAACTAAACTAAACAAATAAAATGCCCTGGTTCAACGTTAATTGGAAGGACACTTGAATAATTTGTCACTTCCAACTTTTAGGAAACAAACTGGCTAGATTTTGTCACAGTGTGCCGTATAATCAGTGTTTTTAAAAACAGATTTCAGGAATGAATGAAAGTGGTTGCTTTAGGTTGTTATTGAAAGTATTGGGCATTCCATTTGACATACCGTATTTTTCGGATCATTAGGCGCTGCTGTGTATAAGGCGAATAGGGCAATTTTCAAGAAAAATCTAAAAAAATCCAAGTAAAAGGCGCCCTCGTTTATAAGGCGATGCACACCTCGCAAAAGAAAGTCGAAGTTTGAAGCCCATACACATCCTGTAAACGCTTACCGCCCGCCATTATTGTTGTCATAAACGAGAGTTGGCTCCCTTCTCAAATAATCGAAACTTCCATTTTTGCGACTTCTGGTTGTTGTGTTAGGACTTTTCTTCGCGAAAACTGGTAGAATTATGGCATTTTAAGCTCTACAACGATGCTTTATACATCCAATGAAGGGTTGTGGCATCTGTTGGACGGTATCTCGGACGATAATAGGGATTTTGAAACATTTTAACGTGAGTATTCGTCGTATCGGCGACTCGTTACCACTTTCGATGTTGTGACTCACACAGTAGACTGTACTGAGTACGGCAATCGTTGCCTCTCTTCTCACGATTTTGTTCACTAATAGGGCGCCCTCGTTTATTAATATTAGGCGCATAGGTCGAAATTGGAGGAAAAAGATATTGCCTTATAGTCCGAAAATTACGGTAAGTTTAACTTTTTCGCAACACATTGTGAGCATAGTCGCAACACATGACTATACCATTACGACGCGTTGCGAGAATTATAGCAACACCCATATCTTCCCTCAGGACGCGTTGCGAGCATACACACAACGTTTTTTCTAAGAGTGGCCAAATGTTTGGTAGAATTCTAAACCAGTGGTGAGTATAAATTTGACCCCTCCCACATTGTATGACACACTAACCAAGTCAGTAACAGTAAATTTTATTGGTTAAATTGTGTACAAGATCAACTGACCCCACCTACTTTTTCAGTCACGGGGTTGCCTGTAAGGCGTGGAATTTCTATGACGGACAGTGGCGTAGCTACTCTCAACTCAATCAGTTAAACACGAAAATAATGAATTAGGTTGCGAAATTTATATCATTATAAAGATAAAAGATGAATCTACACCTCCATACAAAAAGAAAGTACTAAGATCTTTCCATTTTTAAAGAGAATTTATTGAAAAGGGCCACAATCGGCTGTCCTGAGGGAATGTTCATGCCTTTGGTGTGGTGTGGTGACGGCACACGGCGCAGCGAGAAGGGTTGTGTTGAAAGTGTTAATTGTTTCTCTTTGCAGACCTGAAAACAAGGCATCCGGAGAATGGCCGCCCTCCCTGAAGTAAGTTCTGTGAAGATGTTTCTTATCATGTATTAGTTTTCTCTTGATTACTGGTAAAGAAGATGAATGTGTCCTAAAAATTGTTGAGAGCGTAATATTTTTACAGGTTTATGTATTCTGAAATGACAGATCATCAAGAGTGGAAGGTAGAGGACATAAAAGAAAGCCGTTCTCTGAGACTGAGAGAGAAACAAATTGCTGTAATTTTGTGTGTTTCGTGATTGTCAGAAAGTGTTGGGACTTGGATAGGGTGGGGGGTGGGGAGTATGTTACAATGTGTTAAAAAAAAACACCACATTTTTATTATTGTATGTTATGTGACAGGGTTTCCATTAATTTTTTGTGTAATAGAAACATAGAAAGTAATAATAAAAATTAAAAACCCCAGCCTTATCTACAAATAAAATCATGGGGTTTAAAATAAAACAACAAAAACAAGGGGTATTGAATTGAAAATGGGGAGGGGGGAATAAAGGTTGAATTTGCTGAGATGTGTGCTCAATGATTCAAGCAGAAGATACAGACAAGAGTCTTGATCCTCTACTGTAAAAATAACATTGAATTTGTTGAAGAGAAAAAAGTTAAGTGTTTGGGAGAGGTTGATAAAAAAACCATGTAAATGATTGTTCAGGTTTTGAAATTAATGTGACAAAATATTAGTGTGCTCATGTGAGGATCAAATTGCACTATTTTATAATCATGATGAATGTTTTATAAAATGTACATCTAGACCTTTCCTCCTTCGGATACAGTTTGTGTCGCTAATGTTCTGTGAAAGCATTGATGACTACCACAAGTAGATCTTTTTTTTTCCATCCTCCACTTATACACACATGCTCACATGTACACAACAAATTATCGTACACTTGCATGCATGAACTTTGCTGCCCACCCTCTCATTTCTATTTTCCCTCTATCCATCTATGCATACATCACTTCATTTATATCTACATCTCATGCTTAGCCATCAGAATTTTTGTTTCCAGAGAGTTTGTGCAGCGAGCGTTTGCATCAGTGAGTAATGAGATGGAAAAGGACCGCGTGGAAGCTGTTCTGAAGGAGAAGATTGAGCAGGCTTTCAACGAAGGCACAGCCCTTACCAAGGACTGGTCACAAGAACCTTTGCCATTGTATGTATACCTTTGCCATTGTATGTATGTATTCTTTGGATTCTCCATGGTAGCTTTTCTCCCGAAATCTGGTGGGTTTTTTTTTAACAGAACACCAAAAAAAATGGGTTTTTTTGTTGATAGGACAGTAAAGTGTTTACAGTTCGTTTTTCATTTTTGTAAGCAGTATCTAGTTTGTGATTATTTGTTCTCCGCCACTTAATGAAAAAAGGCTTTTGTTATTCTTCCTGCCTGATTCTTTGCTGTTGTTTTGTATCTGCATAATATCTTATGAACCCCCATGCACTTTACCTGAAGCTGTTATGTCCCTTCAAGTAACTATTGTGGCAGAGGACACGTTGCCATAATTGGTGACACTCCTTTGTATTTGAATCCTGTTTTGTTGGAAATAAATACCTTTTCTTTAATGTTGCATAAGCATCTATGTGTATGCAAAGTTTGATCATTGAATGCCTTGTAGATTCCAAGAAAATGCTTCAATGTCAAAGTTCTCACACACAGACAGAAAACAGAAAAAAATATGAGATTGTAGACTGACTTTGTTGACAAAATGATGTGGCAGTCATTTCCAAAATGTATGCTGACACTTCAAAAACTGTTTGAAGTTGTTTTATAAGATGAAATTGAATGGGACAAAGTGGGTACAGCTTTGTCTGAAACAGACTATTTGCTGTAAAATAGTCTGTTCAAATCAGTTGGTCTTCTGCCAAGATTATGTTTTTGACCTTGTCTGGTTGTCTAGTAACCCTTCCCTTTCCTTTTTGTCAAATTGTCATCAAACCTAGTAACAATTGAATCACTAACTTGCCTTGAGTTCATGCTTGTTGATGATAACAGCCTTGCCTTGGCTGTAAACTAAAACAAAATCAGATTTCCTTCCTTGGCTGAGGTTTGCACTCTGTCAGTGCTTTCTGGTTCCGTTTATCCTTAATGCAGACAAGTAACTGTCCAGCAACAATCTGTGTTTTTGCAGACTACGTGAGCCTCCTAGACCTGAGGGGCCCAGGTACTTTGGTGGCATGCAGGAAGGCATGCGCTTCCCTGGTCCTCGCGGTGCAATGGGTCACACCATGGGGAGGGGAATGAAGCGTGGCAGTCGCTTCGACTCTCAGAACGGCGGCCCACCCAAGCAGCCGCGCGGCCCCAACCCACCTTTCCCGCACGGCCAGGGTATGCCTTTTCGGGGTATGCCGGGTAAACAGGGTGCTGCGCCTCAGGGGCGGCCGTACAATCGTAACCGCGTGCCCACGTACAGGAGATCTTACAGTCGTTCTTGGTCACGGTCGTCTTCTTCCAGGTCCAGGTCCAGATCCAGGTCACGCTCGCCACGCTCCTGGGGTCGCTCAAGGTCTCGATCAAGGACTCCGCCTCGCTATCGCCACAGACTGGGAAAAAGGAGGTGCGTGATAGCTGTCTTTGCTCGCTTCATTCTCACTGCTCTCTGTTCTTGACTGATTTTATGTTCTAGTTTTCTACTTCGATTTTTGTTTTTTTATCTTCAATTACTGTTTATTCATTACTATACTATGCATATCAGTCAATAACATGTAGAACTTTTCCTTATTTTGTGAGGGGGGTGAAAGCTCATAGTTATTGTTATGGACAACAATGTTGACATATTGATGTATGCATTTTTGCAGACTGCATAAAATTTGAATGAAAAGTGAATATGAATTAGTGACTTGCTGAATGACGCAGGAAGCTAATGATGCGCACCTGACATGCAGCTCTCACTAGGCTGCACCGAGACAAGCATCATAAGGGCAGTTTGGATTATAAGGGCTTTGTGCTTTGCATCTGAGCATTGCTATTCAATTGTATAGAATGATTGTAATAAACCAATATTGGTATTTGCAGAAATCAAACCTATTGCTAATTTGAGCAAACATAAATTAAACTTGTGAGTTTCTGCACACAAAAACTTGTATCAATATTTGCAGTTCTAAATAAATCCACTGTTGGTAGATAGAGAAATATAACAATAGCTGGTATTCATTAACCCTTTCACCGCCAGCCATCTTTGAGCCAAAAATTTCCATTAGTCTTACTTGGCTACAGAAAATATTTTGTCTGCAATATTGTGGGATTTCTTTGTGACACATTTATAATAGGGTCAATCCTTACCGCCCAAATTTAGGAACACAATATTATTGAATAACAGTCCCTGATTTCAAGGGTTTTGCTGACATTGGTATTAAATAATTGTGGTGCAAAAATGCGACATTGGTGGTGAAAGGGTTAAAGACTTTACGCCAGAAATAAACTTCCTGGTCGTTGACATGAACTGTTGGTTGGTGTGCGCAGGAGTCGCAGTCCTAGTCTCAGCCCTTCGCCCAGCCCCACGCCGGAACGTGAGATCACGTTGACCACCCGGGGTGGCCGCGGCAAGCAGAGGGGCCGGGGCCGGGGCCAAGGGAGGGGCCGGGGCCAGGGGAGGGGCCGAGGCAGAGACCTGGCTGCTGGGCTGGACGACAGCGCCACCAGGCAGGGGCCCAACGCCAAGAAAGCCAAGAAGAACCAGCAACAAAGGCAGTAGGTTTTTATGCATTTAACAGACCTGTTTACCCATAACATGGTTCGTGGGGTCCTTTCAGGTGCTTTAAAGTGCTGTGAAATTGATCGGTCATCAAAAGGCCTGTTAAGTCCTTTATATCAGCAAGGAGGTCCTTTCAAATCAGTCAAAGGTCCTTTTAAAATTGGTGCGGTCAGTTTAAATCCTTTAATCGGGCCAAAAAACAAAACTAAGTACCTTGTCATAAGAAATGAACTCCAAAAAATATATTAAATGAAATAAAAATTTGCCAAAAATTGATCGCCTTCGTATCTTTCGAGCAGACGATCTAATTTTAATAGTCACTGTAAATCCGGTCACGTGCGCGAGATTCGGCTAGATATCTTATGCGCCATGTTGAAATTCTTCCCACATGTGGCTGCTTCAGTGCTTGTTTTCAAGTAAAAAGTGTAAAAATGCCTGGAAAGTGTTCGTTTTCAGGATCGTTGGCTGAGAGGACATTTATAAGGACTGGGTCCGAAAAGTGATGGACAACAAACATGCAGTTCGTTGTGCATATTGTGAAAAAACCATCAACATCTTGTCAATGGGAGAGTCGGTGCTGAAACAACACGCAAAGACTGAAAATCACAAGAAAGCTGAAAGAAGGCACAAGGCGGAATCGAGGTGCAATGTGACCGACTTTTTTTGCAAGTAGCAGAAGTACTACTGTAACAACAAATGAATCTGCTCAGCCAAAAAAAAAAAAAAAAAGAATCTGCTCAGCCACAATCGCCGGCGTCTGGCTCTGCGCCCACCACGTCTGCAAGTACAACTACAAACAAGGTTTAAATAGGTCCTTTAAAAAATTTTGCTGGTCCTTTAAAGGTCCTTTTACGGTCCTTTTTTGGCACTCTTCCAAGTCCCCACAAACCATGCATAAGATTTCACTATGTTTTGTACACATAGTTGACATAAATATGGTACATGGGACAAAAATATGGTGAAATGGTGAAAATAATATATATCGGTTATAAACTGTATATCATTTAGAACTTTATATTGCATGATTCAGGAAACGGGTGCGCTCTGTGTGTGTGTGTTAAATGGATGATGCTTTTGACAGTATTTCAACAATTTATAAAAATGTATGCATGTTTACACTCTGTTGTGGAAACTTTCCTGTTGGAGTACTCCTATTTTGTGAAAAATACACTTGTTTTGGATTTTGAATACCTGAAGCCCAATTTCAGGGTAAACAGGTCTGATTTAAATTGGAGGATTTGCACATTTCAGAGGATTGACATTTTCTGGCAGAGGATTTGTTTGTGTGGTGGCGGAGGTTTTCCCTTTGTTTCTGATGTTACTGTGACTGATCATTTTTTTTAAAGCAATTCCATGGAATCATGCCTTTTTGGTCATGTTTTGAACTGATTTCAGTATTGGCCCTCTATTATGTATGGCCTTGATGGCCCTTTTACTCTGGTTTTCAGAGGATTTGACCTCAGACAATTCTGATGCCTGCTTTTTAGTTAGCCTGTGTGCATTGTTGCGTCATTCTCTCCCTTGTTCAGTTGTGTTTGTAATATAATATGTAAATAGCGGAGAGAAACAAAGTTTTTTTACCTACAGATCTTTTAATGTTTTCAAACATTATTTTCTTGAACCTGCTAATAATGTTAGAGTTGTTTTCTTTCCTTAAGCTGGTGAGGTATATTTGAATCAAATTTTGTTGTTTTGTTTTTTCAAAAACGTGCAAAGTTTTGAATCTCTGGGTCATGTTTTGTGTTGTTTCAGACTGAAATTTGAGTATGACGACCCCCTGAAAGCAGCCCGGATGGCCAAAAGAGCGGCTCGCTTCGGGGAACATTTGGACCAGCCCTTCAACAAAAGGAAACAGACCCTGACCCTCACCATCAACAACCTTATTACGGTACTCTGCTCTTTCTCACTTTTAGTTTACCGGATCATTAGGCGCTGCTGTGTATAAGGCGAATAGGGCAATTTTCAAGAAAATTCAGAAAAAATTAAAGTAAAAGTAGGTATTCCAAAGGGGTTTTCAATAATACATGCTACACATTGTCTGTTGCTACAGTTTGATAGATCTTTTGATCCTGATTAATGTGATACCAGAAACAAGTCTGTGTGGTAAAAAATAAAAAAGTTATGACGTTTTATGTGATTTTTGGACTTAGAAGATTTTTCGGCAACATTTTTGTGCCATTTTCACTCGCACACAGCAAAAAAACATAAAGTCACAGAGATCTAAAAGTTCTGATTTTTAATCTTTATATACTGGTAATCAAACACACAAAATTTGTTGACATCAAATGCTTTACAAAAAAAGTTGTAAATCTCCAAACTCGGTCAAAAATTAAGTTATTTCCACAGATTCTTGGAACAAAATCGCACAATGGGGGTATTTCAAAGGTCTGGTACACAGTTGTTTTCAGTACCATAACTACAAAATCTGGATTACAACTTAATAGTAACATAGAGATTATGCTCAATTTTTTTCAGAACTCTGTTTGTGATAGTTACATCATACTGGTCCAATGAAAATGGTACATCATCGAATTTGAGCGCCTGGCCAAAAAGGATCAATTTTGAAGGTTTTTCAAATTGCTATAACTTTGTCATTTTTAATGCTACTGAGTTGCCCTTTATACCAAATTGTCAAGTTTTTAATGTCCTCTACTCTGAAAACAAGTAAAAGTGCTAAATTTACAAAACATTTAAAATTTTAAGGCTTTTTTTTTACAAAAATATTCAAATTTTTAATTTTTTCACATTTTCAACTTTCTTTTTTTCTCTTCCTGAATGAAAATTATGAATAAAAGCTCATACCAAATTGTACTTCTGTCTTTTGTGGTTTTATTGGTGTGCTTTTTATTCTTGTGTATGATGTGTTATTATTTTAAAATATTTGTTGAAAATACCAACCGTATTGGAGATTTTGGCCGCCGCCAGAGCCTTCAGACTAAGGCCGTCGGCACCCCCCGGCACTTCATGGCTTTGGATGAGCGTGCCCCTTTACTCAATTTTAACTAAAATGGTTCTATCTAAAAGAAAATTGAATGCTCTTTAAAACCATGTACTTTTTGAAAGGGTGGGGCAATGTTAGGCTGGTTAAAATTTAGTTCAAACTGTTCAAAATAAAATGTCTTATCGAAAATAAGATTTTTGCATAAAAGTTACACCGATTGAAAGCTTGGGGTTTCCTCTTCCCGTGACATGTTCTATTTTTATCCGACCAATGGGCACGCTCAAACAATTGCCCAAAAGGCATGCAGCGCGTGACGTCAAGTGATCATTCACTAGCTGGCGGACAACAATACAACAAGGAACAAAAAACAAATATTTTTGCATGATGCACATAGACTTGATTGAGTTATGCCGTAATGCATTATTCAAAGTGACAATGTCAAATTCTTTGACAAGCAATGCTTTGACAGGTGAGTTTCCCTCAGTCCTGAGAGGTTCCTGGCACGTTCAGGTGGAAACCCGGAACCAGGAATCAGATCTTGGAACCATTTCGCCACCTGCAGCATAATAAAACAGAATATATGCGTCAGTTCTTTGATTTAACTTTTATTTTCCTAAATGAATACTCCCATATATTTTCATCTTTAGCAACTAAGCAAGACACAAGTGCTTTGCGTTAAGATTCTGTTGTGAAATCCTTACATGAATTTAAACTTGAGGGAAAAAAACAACTTCAATCCACAGTCCAATTTTTTCCCCACCTGAAATATAATTTTCCCATCTTTTTTTTCAAAGACAAAGTAAAATGAAGCTAATATTTAAATAATCTGAAGCGAATCTCCCAAATTTATTTGAAAACTCCTAATTGGCTCACTCCCAGTACGGTGATTATGAATCACATCAGGTGGTAGTTGACTTCCTGTCAGTCGTTGACGACCACGTATGTTGGGCCCTAGGTCAGGCAATGCAATAGAACATTGTATTAATTTAGTCGCACACACAGAACGAGAGAAAGGTTATGTGCCTATGTGCATGCATATTTGCATGTGTGTGAGCTATTAATAAAATTATTATAATTATATTATGTCTTTGTTGAACTTCGTTTTTAAAATTTTAAGCGCATATTTAGTCTCTCTCTCCCCTTAGTGTGTGTGTGTGTGTGTGTGTGTGTGTGCGTGTGTGTGCGCGAGAGAGAGAGCAGGCATGGGAATTTTCAGAGACAAAAAAAATCTGAAAAGCCCCCCCCCCCCCCCATCTTTGTTCATAACTGACTAAAAATCCCTTTCTGAGGAAAACCCCCCCCCCTCCCCCCCCCCCCCCCCCCCCCCCCCCCATTTTTACAGCATTAAAATATAATATTCTAAAAATTGAAGTATTTAGTAACTAAAACTTTTAGTAAAAGTTTGCCTTAAAAAAAAAAAAAAATTGCGGACAATTCCCATGTCTGCACAGAGAGAGAGAGTGAGAGAGAGTTTTAGGAAGTCAGTTGCCTGAAACTTGAAACTGCATCAAATTGTCTTAATTCAGGTACATCCACATGCATTGTGTGTTGTGTGTGTGCATATAACCCAGTTGGGTCTTTAATTGTATGTTTATTATTGGGTTGCTAGGTGCTTGAGTTAAGTTCCTTGTAGTGTGTGTGTGTAAAATAAAGCGTGCAGAAATCAAAATCTCATGTTTGTGAATGAGAAACAGCAGACCTTTATCAATCATTCAATGTATTGTTACTGTTACTAGTGTTAGTGTGTGTGCATTCTCCAGTATCTGTTCATTGTTAATGAAACACAATATTGAGAACAATTGACTGTTTTTTGTAGTTTTGCTTAGCATTAACTAGTTTCGATTTTGTTGGTAGCCGTAGGTCTAGGCCAAGACAACGTTTACTTAGGCCTAGCATGATATTCCTCTCTATCTCAGAATCTGGGTTGAACTTGAAGTTGAAGATGCTTCACTTTACTGACTAAAGGTTTTCAATTCAGAAACAAACAGTTGAATCTTTTGCAAAATACATGCAGAAGTCTAGAAGCGCAATAATTTTAACCAAAACAATTACTGATTTGAATAAGTATTGGGCAAAAAACGAGGAAATATAATTCTGATCCTAGGCCTAGGCCGATCGAAAAACAGAATCGAATATTGCCAAGGGAAGTCACTCAGTCTAACTAGTCAGACAGACCATTTTTTCAACATCACGTGATCTCACATTTTGATCGATTTCTTTAAAATCTTTCAATTTTATTCCTAATTACATCTTTAAGCGTTAATAATAGGCTTTTTCCAAAACATCTATAATGGTTATGATCGGTTTACATGATGAGAAAAAATTAGCTCGGCTTCGATAGTACTCGACTGCTCGCCGTGTCAAAGATTTGATTTCTAGCTCAAGAACGATGTCATGTTTTACGGAAATACAAAACTTTACAACATCATATATGCATAAAAAATGCACGAATATAATCTTAAACAGCAATACTCACCTAGCATGGAATCAATATCGTAGATAATTTCAAGATGGGCAATATTTTCGCGATGAAACTGAACCTCTGTTATCGTTGTCGTGCGTGCGCCATTTTTGTCGGCCAGTTGTAAATGGCTGAATGAGGTCACGCGCTGCGCGGAGTTTGGGTTCGTGGTTGAGCCTGCCCATTGGTCGGATACAAATAGAACATGTCGTCACGGGAAGAGAAAACCTCAAGCTTTCGATCGGTGTAACTTTCACGCAAAAATGTTGTCATTTTCGATCAGAAATTTTACTTTGAAAAGTTTGAACTAAATTTTAACCAGCTTAACATGACCCCACCCTTTCAAAAAGTGCATGGTTTTAAAGAGCATTCAATTTCCTTTTAGATAGAACCACTTTAGTTAATATTGAGTAAATGGGCAGGCTCATCCAAAGCCATGAAGTGCCGGGGGGTGCCGACGGCCTTAGTCAGAAGGCTTGTCGGCGGCCAAAAACTCCAATACGGTTGGTATTTTCAACAAATGTTTTAAAATAATAACACATCATACACAAGAATAAAAAGCACACCAATAGAACCACAAAAGACAGAAGTACAATTTGGTATGAGTTTTTATTCATAATTTTCATTCAGGAAGGAAAAAATGAAAGTTGAAAACAAGCAAAAATCGGCATTCTGGGCAGTTTGTCACAGCTGCAAGGCAGGGCTTTGGAATACCTAGTAAAAGGCGCCCTCGTTTATAAGGCGATGCACACCTTGCAAAAGAAAGTCAAACTTTGAAGCCTATATATATGCGTCCTGTAAACGCTTACCGACCGCCATTACTGCTGTCATAAATGAGAGTTGGCTCCCTTCTCAAATAATCGAACTTCCGTTTTTGCAACTTCCGGTTGTTGTGTTTGGACTTTTCTTCGCGAAAACTGGTAGAATTATGGCGTTTTAAGCTCTACAACGATGCTTTTTACATCCTATGAAGGGTTATAGCATCTGTTGGACGGTATCTCGGATGATAAGAGGGATTTTGAAGCATTTTAACGTGAGTATTCGTCGTATCAGCGACTCGTTACCACTTTTGATGTTGTGACTGAGTACGGCAATCGTTGCCTCTCTTCTCACGATTTTGTTCACTAATAGGGCGCCCTCGTTTATTAGGCGCATAGGTTGAGAAAACTACGGTACTTGCCTGCTCATCTCATCTTTGTTCATACTGACTTCGTGCTGAACTATTTTAGTTTGTAAGGTATTGTAAAAAAAAAAATCCCTTTAGACAAAGAATGTGTTTTTTAAAAAGTAGTAAGTGAACATGGCAACAAACAAACAAGCACACGACAAGTCTGAAGTGACATTATTTTATTCACAAGAGACACAACAAAACAGCCGGATGTTTTTGCGACAGAGTGGATTGAAGAGGAGAAGTATCGTTGTTTTTTTCCTTTTGCAATCTTTGCTGTTTACTTGTGCGTTTATGTTGATAAAGGCGCATTCGCCGAAACATGTGGTACAAGTGTTGGTTGTTTTCCTTATTCCCTGTAATTATTTTCCGCCCCAAGACCACCCACCCACTCTCTTTCTCTTTTTCTCTCTCATACAATGGAGTACTCTTTAACACAAAACTGGATAACGTGAAATATTGGTTAACGAACAAAAATCTGTTTGAGAGAGAGAGAAAAGTATAGTTTTTACGCCTTCTGGGCCAAAGGGCCATTTGGGGCATTTGAAATAAAAAGATCATGGAAATCTGTTTGAACGGATGAAACCCCTCTTTATTATTACTTAATAATGCTTAACACAAAATACTGGTTAACACACACAAAAATCTTACTCCACTGTAATTACCCAATGCTTCTGCGTTTTTGTTTTTCTGATCATGCAAAGTTTTGCTTGGAACTCTATAGACATCGCATCAATATCTAAAAAAAAATGTATCTCTTTATCTAGCACTGTAGCAGTCAAAAGCTATTTTCTTAGCTTAGTTGTTTTTAATGTCAGCAGCTACAAATGAAGTGTCAATATGTTATTGCTGACCGTTCGAGTATGACCAACGACGTTATATTATATATAATTTAGTTTCCTGACAATTATGGAACTGACATTAGTTCCGAGTGACTTGGCACATTGGGTTGAATGAAGGAAGTGTGTATGTGTGTAACAGAGTGGTGGTGATGAGGACATGGACCTGGGAGAATTCACTGTGGTGGGAAGCTGCAAAGACTTGGAGAAACCCTACCTGCGTCTGACCTCCGTAAGTTACCTTCCACTTTGTTGTCTGGTTTTTCAGAGGTTCCGCTAGCCTACCAAAAGTTTCGGTGGACAGTACCGGCAACAGGAAAATATTCCGGTACTGGCCACCACACAGCCGGTGCAATCAAACTTCGCTGTGCAGAAAATATCTGTACATAGATCTATGCGATCGTAATGCGTCATTGTATGTTGCCTTTTAAGACAAAGTTACGTCACTTTTGTGATGTTGTCGTCGTCATCAGACAAACAGAACGACAGAAAGACGTCAGAGGGGGGTGAGGGGAGAGCTACACAATCTATACAGGTAAGAAACCGGAGAGCAGAGAGCAGGAAGCCCACAAGCGGAACACAACCTTGCTATTTACGTAAGCATGACGCAAAACTTTTATCACGCATCTGCCTGATGTAGGTGTGTGACGCAGGGTCTTTCCTTACCAGCTCGAAAGAAATTCTCAGGTACCGGTACGCGATACCGGTGACATTAATTTTTATCGGTACTAGACCAAAAAATATCGGTTATAACCGGCATATGCCGGTCTAACGGAACCTTTGGTTTTTGTGACACTAACCTTTTCACCGCCAGCTATTTTTCAGCCAAAAAATACCATCAAACTTGATGTGGGTGGGTTTTTTTTTTATCGCTGTTTGATGGTCTCTGTTTCTCTCTTATCTTGTCCTGTTTTTCGTTTGTTGTTGGTGGTGTGTGTTTTTTTCCCCGTTTTGGGGGGGGGGGGGGGGGGGGGGGGGGGGGGGGGGGGGATTCCGTTAAAAGTTGAAATGTAATTTTAAAGAAATTAGCTTTCATACATATTTGTTCTTATTTGAGTAGCAAGTGACATATTTTTGTTTTTATCTTTTGGTATTACCGTATATATGTGCAATACTGTGATAAATAATTGATGAGAATATTGGGTTTGTGATTCATAGTTATCTCATAAGTTTAATTTCATTTTGTTTGGATGATTTCATTTCTTTAGCTGCTAGTACTAGATTTCAAGGAAAAGCTTTTACCACACCCTTCTTTCTCCAAGATAAAAAGTTGCTTGCTGATTTGAAGTACATGTAATTATTTTTCAGGCTCCTGATGCTAAAACAATCCGCCCTGTGGAGGTTTTGCGCAAGTCTTTGCAAATGGTTCAGGAGAAATGGAAAGTGAAACAAGACTACCACTATGTCTGCGAACAGCTCAAGTCCATCCGACAGGACCTCACGGTAAGTTCAAGCTGCTCTTTAACTCATTCAAGTCCATACATGTGCGGAATTAATAGATAGCTGTCGATTTGATGCATTTGCTTCAAGGGAAGTAAAGTTGTGTGCACGTTGGTCATTTAGACCTTAGACCTTGGTCATTTTTAAACTCGCTTTTCTCCCTTAGACCACAATTTTGCCTCTGACTTTGCTTGTGTAGTGGTTTGTTGTGGGGAAAACAATTGGTGTGGAGAGTTTTACTATAATTTTTTTTATAAAGTCTAAAAAAAAGTATATATATAAAAAAGTCTGTTCTACCACTTCTCTATGTCTAAACCTGAAGTAAAAACCTGTAATCTTCTTTCATTTTTTCTTTTGTTTTGTTTGTGTGTATGGCTGGAGTGATTTGTGAGTTTTTTCAAAATTCATGATGGGTTTTTTCTTAGCGTGTTTGTTTTTGTTTATTTGTTTTTTTTACGGCTTTTATCTTTTAGTCTTCATATCTGTCTTTCAAATAAGTCATGTTGAATTATTTCATTTGTGCGTCTGACAGAGGAAAACTTTATTAACAGGGTTCGTATAGAGTCCTTAAAACCTTTAAAAGTCTTGGAAAATTGACAGGGCATTTTCCAGCGAACAGGGCTTGTACAGTGCTGGAATAACAGCAAAGGCCCAAAAGCTCCTAGAAAAGTCCTGGGATTTCTAAATCGGCTGACCACATTCTTTATCTCAATCCATCAAAGTCAAAATCTGTTCTCCACATACAAAAAAATATTGAATAAGAGGAAATAATTTAAATACTGACATCGCGATAGTAGCTTAGCAGACGACAATGCCGCAAGTTGTCTGCCGCTAGAATTATTCCCCTAGATGTGAAAAATCGACTGCGTGTTCAATGACACTGCTGCAAAAAAAGAATACCAGAGCTTGTTGGCTCTGCTTACAGATAGTTAGGATGGGTCAAACCACCAAGCCGACTGCACAGTGTGCGAAAGCAACTTTGATATCAGAAACATGGCGAAAGTGCCATTGCCAGGCCAGAAACTTTCGGAGCTCAAGCAATAGCAAAACCTACATTTACTGCTTTCCTTGTCTCAAGCAAGACAAGTCACTCTCTCTCTCTCTCTCTCTCTCTCTCTCTCTCTCTCTCTCTCTCTCTCCCTCTCTCTCTCTCTCTCTCTCTCTCTCTGTGTTCATGAAAGGTGATCGTGTGTGTGCATGTTTGAGTGTGTGTGTGTAAATATTCACATGCAGGCTTAATCTTTAAGGCGTTGATACTTCAATTTCAGTCCTTGAAATTTATTGGTATGGTCCTGGAAAAGTCCTGAATTTTTTTTTAACAGTCTGTGGGAACCCTGTGATTAATATTAATAGAGTGCTGTGTATTATTGCCATTGGAGGTGGGTGTTTGTCTGTTAATTTGTGTGTGTGTTTTGTTTTGTTTTTAGTGTGTGTGGTTTTTGTTTTGTTTGTTTTTGTTTTTTTCCCCAGCTTTGAAACCGTTTGGACAAAATTTGTCTAGGTCTTTGAAGATTTCAAAATATTGAATGACATTTTCAAGATTCTGAAATTTGGAAGTGATAAGCTGTATGAACCTTGCTATGGTTTCCTATTCATAATAATTACAATTCTGATTGTTTTGTGTAGGGAAAATAATAATAATAACAATAAATGAAAATATTACCAGGTCCAGGGCGTTCGAGATGAGTTCACGGTCCGGGTGTATGAAACACACGCTAGGATAGCAATGGAAAAGGTAAGTTTGCACATGTTACCTTAAAAGAAAATAATGACGCATGTTTTTTCCTTGGTAAAGAAATTACACTTTTCTTCCTTTAATAACAACAAAATTGAGATCAAGTAAAATTTTGGGTAGCATTGTTTTTTGGTTTTTGGTTTGCTCACTTTTTTAAGACTAGGAAGTCTGATCACAAGTTTTTAAAACCTGGAGAGTTAACTACAGTATATGATTCCAAACAAATTATGTCTTTCTTCCTTTGTTTCATAGTTTGATCAAATAAAATAAAGATTAATTTGTAATGATCTGATATGTATAATACAGTATTACATAACTTTTGATAAGAAAAAGAATAAACAAACAATCACACACAAGTATCTGTGTGAAGAATGTTGCAAATTTACTGAAAAATCAACTTCCATTCTTCATTAAATTTGTGAAAAAATGTGCATGCAAAATTTAGGGAAGTTGCACATTTCCTGACTTCTTTTTGGACATTTGCAGAATCCCTGAATGAAAGAGTAACTTAGCAAGTTTACTGACATTTTTAGGAAATTTGCAAAATTACTGGTTATGTAAATTTACTGTAGGTAACATAGACAGTATTAGGTAGTTAGCTATTTGTTTTGTACTCTTGGTGTTGTAGGGTGACCATGAGGAGTTCAACCAGTGCCAGACCCAGCTGAAGCTGCTGTACAACGAGGGAATGAAAGGAAATCGTTTGGAGTTCACCGCATACAGGATTCTATACTACATTTTCACCTCCAACACGCTGGGTATCCTTTATCAGCTCCGGCTATGTTACAAAACCCATGGGTATTTGAATGAAAATACGCATATAAACCTTTTAGCTGCCTTAGGTTTTGGGGGGGAAAAAGTCTGTTGTCTCGTTTCTGTGTGTATTTCACTTTAAATCATGGAGGTAAAAGAGAAAGGAAAACTATGGAGGTAAAAGAGAAAGGAAAACTATGGAGGTAAAAGAGAAAGGAAAACTATGGAGGTAAAAGAGAAAGGAAAACTATGGAGGTAAAAGAGAAAGGAAAACTATGGAGGTAAAAGAGAAAGGAAAACTATGGAGGTAAAAGATAAAGGAAAACTATGGAGGTAAAAGAGAAAGGAAAACTATGGAGGTAAAAGAGAAAGGAAAACTATGGAGGTAAAAGAGAAAGGAAAACTATGGAGGTAAAAGAGAAAGGAAAACTACTTGGAGGTAAAAGAGAAAGGAAAACTATGGAGGTAAAAGAGAAAGGAAAACTATGGAGGTAAAAGAGAAAGGAAAACTATGGAGGTAAAAGAGAAAGGAAAACTATGGAGGTAAAAGAGAAAGGAAAACTATGGAGGTAAAAGAGAAAGGAAAACTATGGAGGTAAAAGAGAAAGGAAAACTTAATGGACTGATTGCTGTAAGCAAGAATTTTGTTAATGGACTGATTGCTGTAAGCAAGAATTTTGTTAATGGACTGATTGCTGTAAGCAAGAATTTTGTTAATGGACTGATTGCTGTAAGCAAGAATTTTGTTAATGGACTGATTGCTGTAAGCAAGAATTTTGTTAATGGACTGATTGCTGTAAGCAAGAATTTTGTTAATGGACTGATTGCTGTAAGCAAGAATTTTGTTAATGGACTGATTGCAGTAAGCAAGAATTTTGTTTGTTGTGGTTTACTTCTTTTTATTATTATTCTTATTAAAAATGAATTTGTTGTGTATCTAGTTTTCTTTTCGGAGGGAAGTTATAAAATATCAGCAAGATTGTACAGTAAGCCTTCTGTCCCCTGAAGTCGGAGTATGGCCGCCCATGTGGCGGGGCCCTTTAAAAGCAGCCATACACGTAATCTTCCCACCCAAGGCCATGCGAAATGTTCACGTGGCACTGGATGTGCCCCCAGAGTGTTTAAGCTGGGGAACGAAAACAAACAACAGTAAGCCTTCTAATGAGCTACAATATTTGGTGAAGTGCATGCTTCTTAAAATGAAGCTTGTTTCTTTTTTAGTATAGTTTATTTGTTTTTTATAGCTTTACTTTTGATTTGTAAAGAATGTTGTTGCTGTATTGTTACTAGGCGTTATAGAGGTAAACATGTGAATGCTCCTTAACACATGTCTCAGACATGACAACTGTGATGGCCAGCCTGACGGCAGAAACTCGTGAAGACAGTTGCATCAAGCACGCGCTATCCGTGCGCTCTGCTTGGGCTCTTAACAATTACCATTGCTTTTTCAAGTTGTACACAAATGCTCCTAAAATGTCAGGTTATCTCATGGACTGGTTTGCAGAGAAGACCAGAAAGAGTGCACTCAGGACCATCCTGAAATCGTACGTACATCTCGGGGTTAAAGCTATCCATAATTCCACTAGATTTTATCCGTTATTTACTTGTTTAGGGTGTAGTAAATATATAACAAAACATTTTTGTCTTTATTTTATTTTATATGTCATTAAGTAGCCTATAATAATAATAATAAGAGTACATTTATATAGCGCTTTACCTCAAA
>CM065680.1:81401053-81413553 GCA_017654935.2 Phymorhynchus buccinoides | reverse complement strand
AAATAATTCAGCAAAGCAGTTTCCTGTAGTTTTAAAATTAAGCCGAGGTATTCATCAAGGAAAGTATATCCAAAGAAATCTGATGGACATTCAGTCGATATAAATTGGTAAGCTGTTAGGTATACCTTCGCTATAAAGAGTCATCATCGTTCTTCTTCATCACAGTTGATTTTTATAAAGGAGTTAATTAAAATGGCAATGGCTTTTAAATCCGAAAGTTGCTCAGCCTCCATTTTCAAAGAGAGAGTTGGAGAGACTACACAATTATTTTCCTATCAATTGTTTTGGACTTGCTCATCTTCAGTGTATGGACGCCTGTGAAGCCCACAAAAATGCTTTCTTGTGGCAAAGAAATTCTGTAACCCACAGAAAGTGTTTTTGTGGTGAAGAAAGATGGACACATGCTTATTATGTGATGGACATCATGTGTGCTTTTTCTTCAAGTGTGACGATTTTTATCTCTTGGAACTCGGCCCATTTGCGTGCGTTTCTCCCTCCCTTAACCCCCCTTTACCCATCTTGGTTTTGGCCAACCCCTTATCAAAGTGGAAAAGTTTAGAAAGAGCTTCATGCAGCATCAAAATTAATTTGTGCACGAGTTAAGGAAAGCTTTTCATGTTCATCAGTGGTCATATGCTTCCAGCAAATGTGCAGACTGTGGGTTCTTTCAGAGAGTAAATTCAACTGTGCTCAAGTGAACAAAAACAGTAACACTCACTGACACCAAAGTCCAGCTCCTACTCATCAAAGTATGTGTCACATTCATTGGGTGATAAGTGTTTTGAATGTAAGCAGTTTAGCTTGGGTAGAGTTTTTGGAAGTTGCCTCCAGGTGTCTGTTTCGACTTAGGGAATTTGTCTGGTTGTGTTTAAAATGTTTCTGCATTTAGCTTAGGGTGTGTTTTCAGTGGCTGTCAAGAATGTTTCAGGTGCTCGCAGTTTAGCTAAGAGAGTGTTCGGGATTTTTTTCCAGAAAGCTCCAGAAGTCTGCAATTTAGCTTAGGAAGGGTGGAAAAATGCTCAAAATGTTTGCATATCACATTAGGAAATGTGTAAAATTGTGTCAAAAGTGCTCCAGATGTATGCATTTTGGCTTGCAGAATGTCTTAGATTTGTGTCCAATATGTTCCAGCCCACATGGACTGCAGTTTAGCTCTCTTGGACTGTATTTTATTGTGTCTACATGTTAGCTTGGGCTACAGTTATGTATCGAAGCAGCCAAATCCACAATACATCAAAATCGCTCCAGTTGAAGTATCCACATTTAAAATTTATAGCTTAGGGAATGTGTTGCATGGCGTCAGAAATGCTCCGTTTCATTTTAGCCAGTGGAACGTGTCAAGTGCTTCAAACAAGTGTCTGCATTTACCTAGGAAGAGTTGAGATCTGCATACAGAGGGGAATGTGTCAAGTGCTTCAATCAAGTGTTGAGATCTGCATACAGAATACACCATGCGTCTTAGCTAATGAACTGTTTCGAGTTGCATCAATCCTCAAGTTTCTACAGTATAGTTTAGGCAGTGAATTAGTATGCGTCTAGAGTGCTGCGAGTGAATGGACAAAAAGTTATGAAGAGTATGTGATGTATATTCATGAACTTTCAAGGAATATTAGCTGAAGCTACAGGAAAAGTGATGGGCGATATGAAAAGCTGCTGAAAATCACAAGCAAGAGAATCTGACCACCGCGTTGTATAGATGTTTGCTGTCAGCTTTTTTCTTGGTGTTTTATCTGCAGTGTAGTTGTACCCTTTCTTCCAGTAATATAGCAGGAAAGGCTTTATCTCTATTCCAACGGCATCAAATGTTTTCCAACCTGCAGTAAAAGAAATAAAAAGTCCAATGGATTTCATGTTTATGAGCTGTCTTTCTTTTCGTTCCATTCCCATTAGTTTCTGTTTTTACCACCTTCTTGTTTAATCTTCTTAGTTTAGGTGTGGGCATTTTATTCAATTTTTATCATGCTGCGCAGTCAAAGTTGCTAAGTCCATTTCTGGTTTGCAGGGTTCAAATTCTGTTGGTATCCATAGGTGCTGAGGTGAGTTCCTGGACAATTATGGTGTCAGTGTAGTGAGTCACAGAGGAGGAATCATCGAAGAGTGTTGCAACTTGGTGGACTTTATGCAACCAGAGCCATACAGCGATGCACACCAAGTTGTCTCCATGGAGAGTTCTTCAGAAATGGTGATGCAGTTCCAGGCCTGTCCTACCCCTAACCCCAACCCCTTTGTGCCCACGAATTATGTCTAATCCTGTTGTTTTTATCCAGTTCTTTTTCCCTCTACACCCTCTGTTCAGGCCTGGTTCTGCTTTATCAACAGCAATCAATCTACAGTCTTCAAGTCTAACCCCTTGCCAGCCCCCTGGCTTCAAATCTTCAGAGTGAGAATGTCGGTCAACACTCGCCCACATATTGGCGTCATCAGATCCTCTTCCGCCCTTTCCCAGTCTCTGTCCCTTCCCCTACCCATCTGTTTGTGTTTGTGTTGTTCACTATTTTCTCTTTCAGCTTGATTGGTGCGGTGGTGTCTCTTCATTACCCAGCGCACCAGCTGTTCATGTTCCGGCATTGTGGAAGAGGGTTGTCATCTACCAAGCAGATGCTTCAACACGAAGAGGATGGGCTTCTGCTTTCCGCAATAGACAGCAGTGAAAATCGAGTTCTAGGTATGGAGTCCTCATCTTCACCTGTTGCTGCTTCCCACCAGCCCAGAGTCTACTTGATGTCGGTCCAGAGTCTGCTTTCCGCCAACTAGGGGTCTACGCCACGCCAGCTGAGGGTCTTCGCACCGTCCCAGAGCCTAACCCTGGCCCAGAGTCTGCTTTCCGCCAACTAGGGTTCTACGCCACGCCAGCTGAGGGTCTACGCCACGCCAGCTGAGGGTCTTCACACCGTCCCAGAGCCTGGCCCAGAGTCTACTGCACAACGGTCCACAGTCTTCTTCATCCCAGGGGTGGATCTGCTTACATATTCCACCTTAAGTCTTTTGGTAATCTACCGCAGCACATCCTGTCAAAATGTTTGCTGTTTGAGATATTATTAACCTGTTGAAGGGTCCATGGTTGTTTACCAGTAAGTTCATTACTAGGAGTAGGACATATATTTTTTTTCTGTTTTAAAATTTAAGTTCACTGTTGGTGCTTTTTGCTTAAAATTAGTTGGTGTCGCATTTGTGTACATCCTGAAAGTGGCCAATCAGTGAATCATACCACTGGTTCACTTTCTGTCTTGCTCCAGGTCTCACTCATTCACACACAGACACTCACTCGCACACACGCACACACACTCTCTCTCTCACACACACACATACTCAGTTTGACCCACGTTCTGCAAGCAGAATGAGTTATACGTGACTGGCACATACATGGGTATGTTGTGTAAACATAATTTAAGTTACAAGATTGGTGTCAGTGGGTAAGATAAGGTAACTTGGGGGTAAGGTAAGGTGGAGTGTGTGATGTGTTACGTATTGAGTCATAATATGAAGTAGTGAGGCTAAGAGAGAGGATATAGTGAAATTAATAAAGGGGAAGGAACTTCTTGTAATTAACTCCCTTTTACCAAAGTTGTTTATGACAGTTATATTTGTTGTGGCAACTACTTTCACTTTGTTAGGCGAATAGGTGCAATAAATAACTTTGGTAAAAGGGAATTAATTATGAGAAGTTCCTTCCCCTTATTAATGTCACTATAATCAGTCATAAGTTTTTAAAGGGACACCCTGATGGATGTGTTTTTGCAAGAAATCAGATCACCAGAAAGTCAGTCTTTCAAGGATCGGAACACTCGCTTTGCTCTGGTTTCTATAAATCAAAACGGCGATTCCTCCATGGCAGAGTTGCCGGAGAGAGAAGCCATTTTGGACAAGGAGGACACTCGGAGTGGTTGAAGCTTTTGTCTTTGTAGTGCAGTAAAAAAAAAAATTGGAGCTATTTTCTTTGTGGTGAGCGAAACTCCTCTTGGTAAACAATAAAAAGGCTTGTATTGTGGACATTTTGTGATTATTTTGGTCTAAGCGACTCTGGCGGCCATTCTTTCACTGAAAGAATCTGACTTCCAGCACCTCCGCCAAGGAGGAATTACTGATTTGACGGTTTGATTTCTAGGAAGCCAGAGCAAAGTGAGTGTTGCGATCTCTGTAAAGGGTGTTTTCCTGGTGATCTCAACATGTTTCTTGCAAAAAAACTCATCCGTCAGGGTGCCCCTTGAAATGGAAGAAATGTACATTCACATGTATGATTCGTCCGTTAAGCATATTAGTGCCAGCTAGCACATGTGTGTTAATTCATGGTACATTTTTACTTTATCAATATTGTATTCATTCTTACGATGCAAATTCTTTAGTGCATTTTTTATCTTTTGTAAGCATAGAGAACAAACCTTACCTGGCGTCCAAAGCAGAGATGCAAGTAGATAAGCTTTGCTAAACTGATGTTTGGTTTAGTCATGGAGAAAAAAACACGCTCTGGATATCAATGCCCTGACTGAAGTTACAGAACCATTTTCAGTTTGTTTGTTTTTAAAGCAAAGTATAATATTTTGTTAAATTGGTTCATAGGATGAAAATTAGATTCACCTAAGCTTGGCTGAGGTCATTGTAAAATTTGTGAAAATGTGTGGAATTCTGTTAGGCTAAGCCAAGTTTTCAGAAACTCCAAGTTTCATGGTTACCAATTTGAAAAGTAATTGTTTCCCAAAAATACCTTGCCTATTTGCATGTCTGCTGATGGTTCATAGGTTGCTACAGAATTAATAATAGAGTTGGAAACCCACTCCCCCCCCCCTCTCTCTCTCTCTCTCTCTCTCTCACACACACACACGCGTGCGTGCATACACACACACACCCTATGCACAGGGAATAGGATTAGCCAGTACAGACAAACCTCTATTTTAAGACTTCCAAAATGTCCGGAAAAATCGGTCGTAAATTGGAGGGGTCGTATGACGGAGGTTTTCACTGGCAGCCGTAGAAAGAAAAAGTTCAGCACAGTTCATACTCTCTTCTTATGCACACATACAATGACATATTAAAACTGGATTTGGGTCTTTCCAACTCCATAGGATTGTGCAATCGATATTACAGTTTCACTTTGCCGATTTCTTTTAATCACCTCCACTCTCGTCCAAAGTCAGTGGTTTTCTTTTTCAAAGTCAGTGGTTTTCGTGCTTTTCCTACACTTTCCGCCATCTTTTCTACAACAAGGGAAGCGACTCCGCTTTCAGGCCCTTGACCGTGGTTGTTTCCCTTTGCTCGACAGCAACGGTCGTAAAAACCAACAAAATGGCAGTCGTAAGTCGCGTTTTAGAGGAAGTCGTTTAAGAGAGGTCGTTTACATAGTAAAATGCATCTGTGCCAACAAATCCGGTCTCAAATGAGAGGTGGTCGCTTAACAGAGGGTCGTAAAATAGGGGTTTGTCTGTAGCTCAAGTTTCAAAGTATCAAAATTCTTTTCCTGTGTTGATTTTTTTAATGCAGTTACTGCAAGTTGCTCATCTTTGTTTCAAATAAGGTTAACTGTGACTATTTGGTAAAACACATGGATGTTTTAATTATGGTTGTAGGTATTTTGTGGACAGCATTTTGATTTAATTTTTTTTAAATTCTGGTTAAAAAAATTCATGTATCCATATCCCAAGTTGTAGTAACTAAATCAGTCAGTCCAACAACTGTGCTATATTTGTCAACTTGTCTCTGACTTTCATTCAGAGTCAAGGTCATTCTTAATTGAAAACAACTGGCTAGTATCAACTTATATACAACTGCATCAACATATGCAACGCAAACTGCATGGTTTTATCTGCAGTAAATGACAGAACAGCATACATTCTACTTGCATCTTGTGCGACAAATTTCCTTATTTGTAGTTATGGTTTTGGACTAAACATTCATCTTGCTGTCTAAAAAGTTCAATACAATTTGTTTAGAAACCTGTAGTATTTGTACTAAGTCATAATATTCAAGAATATAAGCTGCCCACAAAAAGTTAAGATATACTTTCAAAATACTGATGTTTTGGTTTATTTGCTCATAGCTTCAAAACGTTTTGCATTTGGAACTTAAAAATTGACAGTCACAAGCACAACAGAGCTGCCCTTACAGTGATAGCAAAAATGTTTCGCGATCTCCATTGGTTTTTATGGTAACGTGAGTTTAAAAATGCCTAAAAATCTGTAACAAATTTAGTACATCAGCGTTTTTTCCATAGAGCGATTTGTGCAAAATGGTACTCAGCACATGTTAGGAGGAAGTTTAAAGAAAGTACAACTCACTAAGATCCTTTCTTAACAGTGAAATTATTCGCTTTGTTACGAGAGTTGTGCAGCGAAGGTTGAGTGTTTTGGAACTTGGGAGACCCTTGGCATAGCTGCAGGAGGGGGTGGCTGTACAGGAAGGCATTCACCAACTCAAGTATCAAGTGTCTGTCGTTATTTAGCTGTGCCAGCTCTTCCCACACAACCACATTTTCCTGTAGCCATATCAGGGGTCTCCCTGATCCAAAAGGCTCAACTTTTGCTGCACAGCCAAAGTGACTCGTTCAGCAATTTTTCAGCACTATCTCTTTAGAAAGGATCTTTTAGTAAGTTGTGCTCATTATTTTAAGCTCCCTGATAGCATGTGCTGAGTATCATTTTACTCAATCCACATTGTGGAAAAAATGCCAAGGCACTGGAATTTCTAGTTTTTTTAAAATTTTGACGTCTTTTAAAACTTGCGTTACCATAGCTACCAAAGATAATCGCAAAACATTTTCGCTTTCACTGCAAGGCCTTCTGTATGTGACTGCTAAGTTTTAAGCCCTAGGTGCGAAGCGTTTTGAATCTATGAGTAAATAAGCAAAACATGTGTATTTTGAAAGTGTTCCCTAACTTTCTCTGCGCGGCATATAAGTAAAAATTATAGTTTCAAGAGTGTACTTTATCTTAAGTATTTGAGTGGAGTTTTCCATTTTAGCATGTTCATTATTACTATTAAAAATACATCCAATATGTATGATAAATGGCTGAGTGGGAATTCTAGCTACCCTTCTATATGTATCCCAATTTTTTGGCATGGAGTGCTTGTGTTAGTAGTATAAATGGAATACATGTGTATGTATATAATATAGCATGAATGTATGTGTGAATGTGTATTACAAGCTGTACAGTAAACCGGATGAATTAACAGACTGAGACTTTGTTGTTGTTATTCACTTAGTGTTTCAGAAGGATCTTTATCTTGCAGGAACTTGTTTCTACAGGACACAGAAGATAGGTTAGTATTCATCAATTTAGGGAGATTGAATCATCATGCATATTTTATGGTAGGAAAAATATGTAAGAAAATATGTCATCGGATGATCAAATGTTGGACATAGCTTCTGTCATTTTCTTCTTTCAGAGTAATTTATTGAAGTAGAGTAAAAAGTTTGTTTTATTTTGAGTAATGAAGTGCATGTCATCATGATCATCTGATTGTATTTTTACAGGCTTAAATGAAAGGTAAGAATGTTGAGAACGTTTGACAAAGATGATCCTTGTAATAAGTGTAGTATGAATTTAATGCTTTTTACTGTTTCAGTCATTAAACATCCCTGTTAAACAATTTGTTTTTAACATTCTGTGTTGTGAAATCGAATGTTCAGTTGGTGGTGAATGGATGCTTGGTTGGTTGGTGAAAGCAGATGGATGTTTGGTTGATGATAAAAGCAGTTGATGGTGAAAGCAGATGGATGTTTGGCCTAAAAATAACTTGTAACTTGAATGTCAATCAATAATAAAAACTAAGTAGAAGTCGAGATGTAATAAATTTTATAATTATACATGGGTGCAACTTTTCCTGGTATACAAGGATTTCCTGTTTTTTAATTTTACCAGAAAAGGAATTTCCTGGTTTTTTTGTGGTCCAACAAGATCTTTGTGTCGACTGTATTCTTCAAACACTGAAATAAGCATTTGTATAAATTGTGGAAAAAGCAAACTAAAATACCTTCATCAGTGTTCATGGATCAAGTTTTTCTTCAGCTGCAGGGGGACATTTAATTACCTGTGGACCCCGGCCTTTCAGGGTTTTTTCATTTTGTGTAGTTGCACCCATGATTATATCAACGCTGTTGATCTTAATCAATTTGTTTTCACTACTGTTTGAGAAAGAAAAGGACAAGATGCAGATGATAGTGTCACAGAACTCGTTAAAAAAAACCTGCCCCAATGTGCTTTTCACAGAAAATAAGATTTATTATTTCTGTTAAAATACATGTAAGCAATGGACAATAAAAGTGCGATTAGTAGAACAGATTATCCAGTCCTAATCCGTGCTTAAGATTATTTCTTTTTTTAGTATCATGCTGTTAGAATGGTTAATACAATGTTCAATGATTCCATGTGCCACTCCTATTGTCTTCTGCGTTCCCATGCCATATGGCCATAATGGATAAGGTACGTATGTGTCCGGTTTTCAGTTTTCACTGGTCTCCTCACTGCGTACAGCAGACAAATTCCGATTTCGGAGGAGCTCAAAGAAGTATTATTTGGAACTTTTTTTTTTTTTTAAAGCAGGAGAATGGGCCAGTAAGTCAAAAAATAGTAGATGATAGAAAAGCAAGGGAAAAGGCAGTCTCGCTGCGTACAGCTGACGCATTCCGTTTTCGGAGGAGCTCAAAGGAGAAAAATTATTTGGAACATTTTTTTTTAAAGGCAGGAAAATGGGCCAGTAAGTCGAAAAAATAGATGATGGAAAGGGAAAAGGCAGAGTCAAAGTGGCAGATTAAAGGAAGTTACAAACAACTTCCAGAAGGTGGGGGAACTTTTTATGAAAGACCCCACGTGGAGCGGACGGGGTCATCCAGCTCCTCGCATGGAGGCACGAGGCATCCACCCACTGCCCTGGCCACTCCTATGCAAACCACTTTCCTGTCCCTCCTTTTCCTTCCCTTTCTTTTACACATGACATGTACAAAATAATGCCATTATAGTCGCTAACCATAACATTTCGCCCCCCAATACACGCATACACAACTGACTGGAAATCGACCACATAAACTACTCCAAGGCACTTGTGGTTCTGAGCTCTACACGCTCACATAAAAGAACATCCACACACGTTGCTCCCTCATAGATACAATCAAAGCATACCCCCTTGCACATGTACACGGAATAATACAATCACAATATGCAGACGCACAGCACACGAGCACGTACACACAAACTCCCTTACACAATGTTAAATTAGTACAATAGTATCACTTTTTGTGAATCGTTCACTATTACATTATGTACATAATACTTATTTTTAAACATATAATCCTGCCATGAATAGGGGGGACTTTTATTATCTTTCAGGTAAGATCGAATCAATCTGTTTATCATCCTTTATGAACCGAATCTAAGTAACCGAATCTGTTTTCAAAGGATATATCGATATAAATATATCTGTGCAGTCATTACCCGGTAATGACACACGTAAAGTGTACGTGTGTGCTCATTTGTACATGTGTGTTTTCTTTGTATCACATCATCTTTTGGGGATCTTTGCTCATGCCCCACCCACCTCTTTCCACACAACAACTCCATGCTTATTCACCACTGGCAAGAGTGCCTTTTCATCTGCACACAAAGATCCATCAATCAATATGCCGTCAAAATTATGAGAGCTTGGAAATAAATGTTTTCCTACACGGATTGTATCATTCAGTGTTAGTAAGAACACTGTCGCGTTTCAAGGGAATATCTTACTTCTGCAGTCCACGAAAGGCAAATGCCCCATTATCATTCCGAAGAGAGAGTTGCTGCAGATGGAATATCCAGATCAATAAGAGGCCAGTCTGAACGCTGGACACCACAGAAATACAGAGATTCTATTGTCACACAGAACCCAGGTCACAATATGGAGCCAGCAGGAGTGACCGAGTTGCCGGAATTGGGTTTGCTGGCCATAATCTTGGACAGGGCATTCATCTCTTTCTTCACCTTGAAGCGGAACACCCAAGGAAGGTCTCTCCTGGGCAGGATCCGCTTAGGTCTGGGAAGCTCGCTGAGATCGTTGAATTCGTCACTATGGCTGAGAACGTCGGGGAAGGAAAGCTGGTCAGCCGCGAGAGGAGACACGGTGAAGGCCATGGCATCCAGCGTGGACAACTTGCCGCTAGTGCTGTCCTCCCACGGACCACCCTCATAGCCCCTGGTTAGGGTCTGCCGCAGGGACCCGGTGTTAGACGTTCCCATTTCAGTGCGACCCCCTGAAGATTTCCCGTGACTCTTTAACGAGGAGTGTGCCGATCGCCCGGCCTGGGGTCTGGACAGGTCTGGAGCCTTGGCCGTCTTGGGGGTTTGGACGTGGACAGGCAGGGGAGGGGGTGGCCGGTAGGGTTTGGTCTGAAGGGAGAGGGCGGCGTTGGGTTCTGCGCCCTTGGCTAAGGGAGCCAGGTGGAGGCTGGAGGTGGTTGCTGTGCCCCGTTCTGTCATAGGCAGCTGCACACAGATCAAAGAACATTACTGTTTAAATGTTACTGTGTCACCTGACCCCTTGACTGCCAGAGAAAATTAAAGAAAGAATCATTGTACAAATCATGCCATGAAAAAGACAACTGATAGAGCCAATCTGGCAAAATGGTCAGGGGATATTACTCTCTTGACTGTGTTAGAGAAAACACCAGCATAGCACCCCCCTACATTTCTCGGTTAATTGTATTTTTCCGTTTTTGCCTTTCTTACCATACATAAAGCTGTATTTTAGGAACCTTTTTAGCTAATAACCTTTTTGGAATACTAACCCTAGCCCTAACCCTAACCCTACCCCCCACCCTATAAGACGGAAAAACGCAACGAACCACAACTGTGACAAATCACGGTGTACTGCAGTGGGGAGTAGGGTTAGGGTTAGTATTCCAAAAAGAGAATTAGCTGAAAATGTTCCTAAAATACAGCTTTATGTATGGTAAGAAAGGCAAAAACGGAAAAATACAATTAACCGAGAAATGCAGGGGGTGGGGGTGGGTGGGTGGGGGGTGTCACATCTTTACCTTTACCGTGATGGCATCAGGTCAGTACGTAATACGTTGGTGACAGTCAAGGGGTTAACGTCTACGTCGTAATTTTACCTTTCTTTATTGTTGAAACGAAAGGCTCCAGTGAGTCTGTTGAAACGAACACACGCCATCAGACGGCAACAGACTCATTATGTAGGCATCATTCTGTGTTTATTACTCTCACATGGCTGGAAGATAGCAATAAACAAACGTTCACAATACCGACATAATTGCAACAGAGCAGCAAGTTCGCAGACATGCTGGCCAGACAGACAAACGTTTTTTTCATAAAGTTAGGTTATGTTAGCCCACATGGCAAGTTTTATGGATATTTAATTCTAAAGGCTGTAAGTACAACGCTCGTCGTTTCGGTTCAGAACAAATCCTATGGGTTTCCTCAGAGCCTGTATCAGGCTATGGTTTCCTAGCTAGTCGTGCCCGACCGTCATCTCCAGGTAGCAGCGAGAGGAGGCACAAGCCACTAGTTTGGAAAGCTGGGTTGAAATTTGTTTGTAGTAAACAAACCTTGCTCAGAATACATCTCTGGGTTCAAAGATGCAGATTTGACATCTTGGTTCATCGCTTTTTGTTCAGTCGCGCCTGCTAGTATTAGCAAATCCATATTTTAAATTGTTTAAAAGGATGAAAGTTAACTTTAAATATAGAAAACGAAGGAGGTTTATTATGTGCTCAATCTGCAGTAAGATATGGCAAGACACAAAAAAACCCGTTAAGAACCGAGAAAGGGAGGAGGGGTGTGTGTGTTCTGCATCTTTGCCCATCTGTCTTTGTGGGTCTCTCTCTCTCTCTCTCTCTCTCTCTCTCTCTCTCTCTCTCTCTCTCTCTCTCTCTCTCTCTCTCTCTCTCTCTCTCTCTCTCTCTCTCTCTCTCTCTCTCTCTCTCTCTCTCTCTCTCTCTCTCTCTCTCTCTCTCTCTCTCTCTCTCTCTCTCTCTCTCTCTCTCTCTCTCTCTCTCTCTCTCTCTCTCTCATTTCAAACAAGACGGCAAGCCTGACGTGTTCATTTCACTCCTCGGGGACAGTCAACAGCACTGACGCTGACATTGAGTGCCTATCGATCTCTGTGAAATATATAGTGCTAGTTGTAAAACTTCACATACTATTGGCTGTACGATCAATTACATGGAAACTCGTGCTGCAAAGTGTTAAGTTCTGCTTAGTATGACTAGCGGGTGTTTTACAAGTAATGCATGCGCGCGGGTGCATGAGACAAAGAAAAAGAGGGAGAACAAAACCAGACAGATGAGAAACAGACAAGAAAGGGGAAGAAGATATTCTTGTTGTTGTTGTCGTTCCCTGGCTTAAAGACTCCAGGGATCATCCCAACAGCCGAAGCAATTGAACACTATGGTACAAATGCATGAGCTAGGGATGAGAACATTACGTGTGTGACCGTTTTTGATTACCCCGCCACTTGGGCAGCCACACTCCGACTTCCGAAGAGGAAGATATTGAAACAAGTCACAGACAGAAGAGAGA
>CM065680.1:81381053-81396053 GCA_017654935.2 Phymorhynchus buccinoides | reverse complement strand
TTATGTCAGCAGGAGAGGGCTCCTTGTTTTTCTTCCTGATCTTCTGTCGATTTACTGCCAGAAAAATGGATCAAACACTCTCTCTCTCTCTCTCTCTCTCTCTCTCTCTCTCTCTCTCTCTCTCTCTCTCTCTCTCTCTCTCTCTCTCTCTCTCTCTCTCTCTCTCTCTCTCTCTCTCTCTCTCTCTCTCTCATCCTCTCTCTCTCTCTCTCTCTCTCTCTCTCTCTCTCTCTCTCTCTCTCTCTTCTTTCAACCAAGGACAGATTGGAAGAATAGGCTTCGCCTAAAATCTTAATCCTTATTAAATAAAGTTCTTAAAGGGGCACCCTGACGGATGATTTTTTGTAAGAAACACGTCGAGATCCACCAGGAAAACACCCTTTACAGAGATTGCAACACTCATTTTGCTCTGGTTTCCTATAAATCAAACCGTCAAATCGACGATTCCTTCTTGGCGGAGGTGCTGGAAATTATTTCACCCAAAGAGAAGGCGTGTGCCGTCTATTTTCTAATGGCCGCCAAATCGTTTGCACGAAATTTTCGCAATACAAGTCTTTTTTTCTTTTTAAATTTTTTTTTATACAGCTTGTCTAAAGGAGTTTCGTTCACAACAAAGGAAATAGCTCCATTTTTTTTCTCTTTTTTGCTGCACTACAAAAAAAGAAAACGCTTCAACCACAATGAGTGACCTTCACCTACTCCATCCAAAATGGCTACTCTCTCCGGCATCTCCGCCAAGGAGGAATCGCCGTTTTGACGGTTTGATTTCTAGGAAACCGGCAGAGCAAAGTGAGTGTTGCGATCTCTGTAAATAGTGTTTTCATGGTGATCTCGATGTGTTTCTTGCAAAAACTCATCCGTCAGGGTCCACCTTTAAGTGTTCAGTGCTCTCTCTCTCTCTCTCTCTCTCTCTCTCTCTCTCTCTCTCCCTGTCTGTATCTTTTTCAGTTTGGTGACTTCGTTACTAATTGAGATAATTTGGGTTTTGTTTTTTTATATAAATACTTGTTGCGTGTATTTGTATTTTCCATAGAAATCATGTAACATATAAAATATGGGAAACTGCAGAGTGCGTTTCTTTCAGTAATGTTCTTTTTGCGACTTTTTGTTACTTGTCATAAATTATGATGATTTGTTTTATCTCAATACTTTTTTGCGTGTATGTGTATTTTCCCTTGAAATCATGTAACATATAAATATGGGAAACTGCAGAGTGTATTGTTTTTAGTAGGCCTAAAATCCTTTTTTGGGACTATCTTACCAGTCATAAATTTTGATGATTTGTTTTTATTTCAATACTTTACGTCATTTTCCTATCTTGTCATTGTAAAGCGCATAGAACATTTGTAATGGATTACTGCACTATATAAATAAAATTATTATTATTATTAGTAGTAGTAGTAGTAGTAGTAGTAGTATTATGTCTGTATGTATGTCTGCTTCTCTCTCTCTCTCTCTCTCTCTCTCTCTCTCTCTCTCTCTCTCTCTCTCTCTCTCTCTCTCTCTCTCTCTCTCTCCCCCCCTCTCTCTCTCTCTCTCCCTCTCTCTCTCTCTCTCTCTCTCTCTCTCTCTCTCTCTCTCTCTCTCTCTCTCTCTCTCTCTCTCTCTCTCTCTCTCTCACACACACTGACATGAGGGGCTGTGGCCTTAATGATTACAATTTCCGAATCTGAATATCTCTCTCTCTCTCTCTCTCTCTCTCTCTCTCTCTCTCTCTCTCTCTCTCTCTCTCTCTCTCTCTCTCTCTCTCTCTCTCTCAATGCTGGTGTGTGCGTGCGTGCGTGCGTTCATACCAGTGTGGATACACTTGCGTATGCATAGACCCTATGTCTTTATGTGTATGTCAGTTTGTTGGTTGCGCGCGTGAACGGTGTGTGTGTGTGTGTGTGTGTGTGTGTGTGTGTGTGTGTGTGTGTGTGTGTGTGTGTGTGTGTGTGTGTGTGTGTGGTGTGTGTGTGTGTGTGGTGTTTGTGTGTGTGTGTGTGTGTGTGTGTGTGTGTGTGTGTGTGTGTGTGTGTGTGTGTGTGTGTGTGTGTGTGTGTGTGTGTGTGTGTGTGGTGTTTGTGTGTGTATATGTGTACGTGTGTGTGTGTGTGTGTCAGTGCTGTGTGTACGCGCGTGTGCGTGCGCACACAGTACTGTATGCTAAATGAGTGTGCGCGCGTGCATACGTGCACACTCACGCAGTATCTGAGTGACTGTGAATGTTAGCTCAGAGTAAATGTGTGTGTGTGTGTGTGTGTGTGTGTGAGAGAGAGAGAGAGAGAGAGAGAGAGAGAGAGAGAGAGAGAGAGAGAGAGAGAGAGAGAGAGAGAGAGAGAGAGAGAGAGAGAGAGAGAGAGAGAGAGAGAGAGGAGAGAGAGAGAGAGAGAGAGAGAGAGAGAGAGAGAGAGAGAGAGAGAGAGAGAGAGAGAGAGAGAGAGAGAGAGAGAGAGAGAGAGAGAGAGAGAGAGAGAGAGAGAGACGGACACAGAGGGTTGTGCGATAGACGACGCCTGATAGAGTGCCTGTGAATGGCGGAATTTAATTGAAAACCGTCAAGGAAATCCAACAAAGGAACACCTATTGTCTGCTGCACACTGAAGAATAGAAGGCTAATTCCTGGCCCGCTGCCAGACTTTTGAAAAAAAGTTAATCTAGGATTTCATTCCTTTGTATCGAATGCAGATCTATGCATGCACATTCAGTAGGTCTATAATAGACTCTAGACGTGGTGTAGGCCTTTCTTTCATATACTAATTATTATTTAAAAAATCGACACTTTCCTGGTGTTGCACTGCCTTCGGGCATTGCCTCCAGAATCGTTCCCAGACGTGGTGTAGGTCTTTCTTTAATATACTAATTGTTAAAACAAAATCGGGACTTTCCTGGTGTTGCACTGCCTTCGGACATTGCCTCCAGGATCGTTCCCACCATCTTTATCTCTAGTATAAATGTCCCATATGTGTCTGTTCCAGACCGGAGGACGTTAAATGAATTTTCATTCGGTGTAGGTCCACAAATATGTGAACGCGTAGCCTACGTGTTACGCCCAATCCGTGAAATTGACTATTTCATGACATGGGCAAAATGCTTTGCCCAATTTATGAAACGGACAATGTATATAACATTTTTGAATCCCCATTCACACAGGTATTGATTAAGATTGATTCAATGGTATCACACTTTTCTACATTGTATTTGCACCCCTAGCCTGCCCCCCAACTCGACCAGATGCTAAGCTGGGGCATGCCTGAGCCACATGTTGAATCAAACGTTTTATCAAATTAAGTCTGAATAAAATAATTTAACTCATCTACAGATGATATTTCTCATTCGTTTGAACCAATTCTTGATCTATGTGTGCTAATGAACGAAAACTATTTTTCATTCATATTGCTTTTCTCAATTGCAAGTTATAAATTGGCTATTTCATGAACTGGGCAAACCATTTTGCCCATTTCATGAAATGGGCAATTTCATGGATTGGGCGTAGCATAAGCATGTGTTCACATATGCAGAAAGATAAAGACACAGAGACATATAGACAAACAGACAGATATAGACAGACAGAGGTGGGGGTTATGATGTGACCGTGAAGAGGGATAATGTAGGGGGGTTTAAACTTTACACATATTAGTAATACACATTGACTTCAACATACTTTTGGCATCTCTTCTAATGCACTGACATGGTTTCACTCGTACCTCTCCGGTCGTACTCAAGTTGTCTCTGTCAACGGCTTCTCTTCAAGTTCAGCCGATTTGAAGCATGGAGTTCCCCAGGGATCTGTTCTGGGTCCCATTCTTTTTGTTCTATACACTCAACCTATTTCTGACATTGTGGCCCATCATGACATTTACCATCACTGCTTCTCTGATGACAACCAAATCTACACCTCTGGTGATATCTCTATACTCCCCTCCATCATTGAACGTACACAGCTATGTATTTCTGACATCAAGGCATGGATGACTTACAACAAGCTCCAGCTAAACAACGACAAAACTGAACTGATTTTCATTCTATCAAAAAGGCTCATGTCTACAATCTCTGTCCCTACTTCTGTCCAACTTGGAAACTCTCTCATTCAGACCTCTACTACCGTGCGCAATCTAGGCGTTGTACTGGACCAGACACTCTCTTTTCAAAGTCAAATTTCTTCTGTCTGCCGTGCTTGCTATTTGGAGCTTCGGCGCATCAGTTCTGTACGTCATCTTCTGTCTGAAGAAGCCACCAAAACCCTCATTTCTGCCTTTGTTCTTTCAAGACTTGATTACTGTAATTCTCTCCTTGCTGGCTGCCCACAAAATCTCCTGATTAAATTGCAGAAAGTCCAAAATAATGCTGCTCGCCTCGTCCTGAAATGCCCGAGGACCTCTCATGTTTCTCCTTTGCTTCAATCTCTCCACTGGCTCCCTGTTGAAAAGCGCATAGAGTATAAACTCTCTCTATTATGTTACAAGTCGCTGAATGGTTTGGCCCCATCATATCTCTCTGATCTTCTATCGATTTATACTCCCACTAGACTGCTTCGCTCCTCCTCTGACACTCACGTTCTGCAGATCCCCCGTTTCCGTGCCAGAACTCTTGGCGAACGTTCTTTTTCTTTCCAAGCTCCCTCCTCCTGGAATGGCCTCCCTTCTGCACTCCGAACCTCAAACAGCCTCTCTTCTTTCAAGTCCTCCCTCAAAACAACTCTCTTCAAAACATAATCTTTCTCATCCTCCTCCTGCAAAGGTTATCCGTTGAGTCATGTGTGTGTGTGCGTGTGCGTGCGTGTGTGTGTGTGTTTTGTTGGTGTGTGTGTGTGTGTGTGTGTGTGTGTGTGTGTGTGTGTGTGTGTGTGTGTGTGTGTGTGTGTGTGTGTGTGTGTGTGTGTGTGTGTGTGTGTGTTTGACCTTAAGTTCGTGTGAGTGTTTTGTGTGTTGTCCAGCTTTTCATTTTGTTAGTATTGTTTTTATCATGATTGTAAGCGCTTAGGGCTTTTGTTAAGATTAAGCGCCCTAAATATTCATTATTATTATTATTATTATTAAGTAGACCTATGTGTGTGGTAACACTTCTTACCTTTGCCCTATATTCCTTCATCCTAACAATATAAAACGTATTCTGCATATTAAAGAAGAAAGAAAAAACATCAATAACAACAACTAAAACAAGAGAAAGCTGGCGAAGAAGATGACGATGATAAAGAAGTGACGAAGGATGCTGCTGCTGCTGCTGCTGCTGCTGATGATGATGATCAGTAGTTGTGGAGGTGGTAATGAGGAGGAGGACGCTGATGATGACGACGACGACGATGAGAAGGAGGAGGACAAACACGATGACGACGACAACTACAAACACGATGGCGATGACAACATTAGGATGATATTATCACGACGATCTTGACAACTACTTAGCCTGTCATCTCACCTTAGGCACGGGCGACTTGGACCTGACGGGCACAGCCGACACGTTCCTGGTCTTCACGGCAGGGAACTGTCCCGGGTGCTGCTTGGTGGGTCGTCGGCACCCCCCTGTACCCGTGTACATCCTCACACCGCACCCGTTGAAGTCGATGACGGAGGGCCGGGTGGTGGGGCGGGCCCGGAACCTCTCGGCATACTCCTCAGCGGCGTTGATCGTCACCGGGGCCGTCTTGGACCGAGCTCGCTTAGACCCGGCCGTGGAAGAGCCTCGAGGCTCGATGGAGACGTGGAGAACTTCGTCGGAGAACGTGTAGCTTAAAGGTCTGGGAGGCACGCTTCTGTACATCACGTTAGCGCCGCTGTTAGTTGCCGCGGCTGTGGCTGTGGTGTTATTACCCGCTGGCCCCATGCTACTGCAAGATTCGCTTGCATGCGAGGGGAGCTAAGGGTTCGAATCCAATTCCAAAACTTTTGTTGCTAAGTCGCAGAAGAAGAAGAAAAACTAATACAAGCAAAATTGTGTTGTCGTGTTTTGGGCACACTTGCAAAACAAAAGAATCAGTTAATTGACATCCATTGCGTTTTTAGAAAGAGAGAGAGAGAGAAGATCACACAAAATCAATCCACTGGCATTTAAAGAAAGGCAGGTAAACAAGATCATTTAAATGACAATCGTTGGCGACCTCTCAGACAGAAATAATATATTGGCACCTTTAAACACTGTTTGTCTCAAACCAACAGGTCTAATAAGGGTCGCGGGTGATTTGCGGTGGTGTTGGTGAATTGTTTGGCAATAAGGTGCCTACCCTCAATACGTCCTTTTCTTTCTTTCTCTCTTTCTCCCTCTCCTTCTCTCGTGTTCCTGACATGGCTTCTGGTTGCCAAAGAAGGGTGTTTTACGGGTCAGCAGTTCCCCTGAACGAGAGGTGAGGCAAGTGTTAGGCTTAGTTAGTCTCCCCCTATAACTCGTTCGTTACCAAGTCTGGCAGCATATACACCGCACTCCCACACGAATCGAAAGAACTAATAGTCAGGGCAGCTAGAGGGTTGTTCCACGGGTAGAGCCAGCCAAAGGGGATTAGTGGCTGAAAGGTAAGGCGGGCCTACAGTGTTATGCCCTCCATGGTAGCGTGGCACCACAACTGCTACTGGCACGGCCTTCTTTTCTTTGGTGGCCGCTCAGGCGTGTGGTTTGTCGTTAACAGAATACAGTTGTGAAGAGAAAGTATAATCTGCAAATTAATTTCTGCAAATTAATTGGAGAAATTAATTTGTTGTCTACATTATTGAAAATATGTCTGTAGAACTAAAGGGGCCTACTTTTTAAAAAAATTGGCATCGAAAAATCATGCAATTGCTCGTAAGAAAGGAAAAGAAAGAAAGAATCAATGGATGAATGAACTGAACGAACAAATGGATGTATGATGGATGGATGAATGAATGGATTGAATGGTTGATTAATGATTGATTGATGGATGGATTGGTTGATTTTCCCACCCAGTTAGATCAGTAATAAACTGTATTTTGCTTTTGTACTAAGTCCCAATTTGAAGTTTGTTTTACAATCAAAACATTTTGTTTTACAATGGATAGCCTAGAATGCAAAACAAAGATGTTCATTGTTCTACGTCTACGCGTATCTCGTGTTGATTATTTTGACATCTAATTCGCTTAATGAAACGAGTTACTCCTTTTATTGACAAAGGTTTTGATAATGGCACGACAGGTGTACGTAGTGTTGTTTCACAAGTAATCTAGGGACAGACTGACAAACATACTGACAGACCAAGCTGATTTAGTTGTAGCGGGTTTCTGGTGATAATTGGGGGCAAATGTTAAGAAAAGCCCCCTCATCTGCCCCTTCCATTCATTTCAGACGGTTTCAGTTAGGGTTAGAGTTAGGAATAGGGTTTTGGATAGGGTTAGGGATAGGTTTAGGGTCAGTTAATAATATAAGTGTCAATCTCATAACATACCATCAATTCTTTTTTGTGTGTATTAGACGGTTTGAGGTTAGGGCTAGGATTAGGAATAGGGTTTGAGATAGGATTAGGGATAGGCTTACGATCAGTTTATTGTCAATGGATACAAAAAATAAAAGTTGGTGACTAAGCTGACCCTAAACCTATCCCTAACCCTGTCCCAAACCCTATTCTAACGCTAACCCTAACCTGAAGCCGTCTGAAATGAATGGAAGGGGCAGAGGAGGGAGCTTTTCTTAACATTTGACTAATTGTGGAGTTAGGTCGTTGTCACCGAGTGTTAGTTTTTGCTGTAATGATTGCATTAATTAAAAGGGGGTTCTGTTTTCATAAGGAGCGAATGGTTTTTGGTATCCTGAAAAAACCCAACAGTAACAGGAAAATACTCGCAATCATGCACATCTTTAGAAACTACTCAGTGCCTCCTAAATATCAGTGACAGCATTCACATTTCTTTCTGTCACTGTTTTCTTCTTCTTCTTCTTCTTCTTCTTCTTCTTCTTCTTCTTCTTTTTTCGTAACAAGATGATATAATTATTTTCCAGGCAATACTGCAGAGAAAGCTTTTTAAAAACGAGTGTGCATCTGAAAAATAAGAGACCGGCAAAAGTGAAAGATTCGTCCCTGAATAAGACTTTTGCATGTAGCGTTTACCAACACACACACACACACACACACACAAAGAAACACTAATACTTATTAACGGACTCTGGTTGGATAAAATAAAATATAAAAAAGTTTGAAAAATGTTCACACATCATGATTTAGTAGAATTATACTAGGTGTCATGCTCAGCCCTTAATTTTATGAAGTTCTACTATAGCTTAAGTGGGAAACTAAACGTTGTTACTTTCTAAATTAAGTAAACCGATGTCGGGGCCTACTGAATTTAGAAAGTAACAACGCTTAGTTTCCCACTAAAGCTTTAGTAGAACGTCATAAAATTAAGCAGCGCTTCATTTACTGCTGAAGTAAACTTGTATCAGAAAATTTATATGACATTAGGTCAATCTCTGACCTGACCTGAACTGACCTGACCTAATAAACTCATGAGCTTCAGCAGTTCAAGTTTTGCTGTACTTACGCAAAATTAATGCAGGTCAATCTTAACTCTCTTTTTTTCCGTCTGTATCATTGACAGACATAAGCCTAACATAGAAAAAAATGGTCTTCTGGTTTTTATAAATGCCCATACTTTGGGTTGTTGTTTTTTGGTTCTGCTTTTTCCTTTCCTTTTCTTTTCTTTTCTTTCTTCGCACTATAATAAGTACTTTCTTTCACAGCTCAAGAAACCCCACTGTCGCCTGTAGTGGTAGATTCATGTGATTGCGCAACATGTGCTTGTGTGAAGGCTTCATTGCATTGTCTGTCAAGCCTCTCTCTACTCAACAGACTACCGCGACATTTGCAGCATAGGTTATTAGCTCAGCTATGCGTGCATGTGCATGCAAAATGGCAGACATGCAAAGTAAGAAGGCTGCACACAAATGCATTTACGCATACGAGCGCGCGCACTCTCGCATGCATGCACACGCACGCACACACACACGAACGCGCGCACGCACATACATGCACGAGCGCGCATACATATACACACGCGCACGCGCGTGCGCATACACACACACACACACACACACATGCGCGCGCACAGACACAGAGGTCTACTCAGAGCATGTGTGCTCTGTATGTGCACATACGTACGTGCATCCACATACTCATCAATCAATCAATCAACCAGTTAATCAATCTATTAATCCTTCAACCATCCAATCACCCAACCAACCAATCAAGGTATGATAACTAACCAGTTCATTGCCAACTTAGCCTTCAAATGAGCATATGTTTTTGTAACTGAACCCAACTCACCCAAAACTGGATGAAGTGACGGACAATTACCCTTCAAATAAGCATAGTTTGTGTCACTGAACCCAATTGACCCAAAACTGGATGAAGTGACGGACAATTACCCTTCAAATAAGCATAGTTTGTGTCACTGAACCCAATTGACCCAAAACTGGATGAAGTGACGGACAATTACCCTTCAAATAAGCATAGTTTGTGTCACTGAACCCAATTGACCCAAAACTGGATGAAGTGACGGACAATTACCCTTCAAATAAGCATAATTTGTGTCACTGAACCCAATTGACCCAAAACTGGATGAAGTGACGGACAATTACCCTTCAAATAAGCATAATTTGTGTAACTGAACCCAATTGACTGAACATGAGGCGACGGACAATTAGCCTTCAAATGAGCATAGTTTTTGTAACTGGACCCAGTTGACCCAATTACATATATGAGGAACTGAACACAATCGACTCAATACAAGGGAACTACTTGTAGTTGCACAAAATGAACTTCCACCCACCCCCACCCCCAACGCCACCACCACTATATCTTCTCCTCTTGCTCCTACTCTCACCCTCGCATACCGCCCTCACCCCCTCTCGCTCTGCTGCATATATATATATCTTACTGTTCTCTGGTTGTGTAGGGGTGGAGGGTGGGGGTTAGGGGTGGTGTGGGGGGTGAATCCACCCCGCACACCCTCCCCCAGCCCCAACCACACAAGGATCGATCATATCATTGGTAAGCTGACCAACCACTACTGAGTTCGGTTTTGTAATGTCTCATTGGCACGCAAGGAAAGATCGAACAAATAAGACCGATTGAAATGCTCTCTCTCTCTCTCTCTCTCTCTCTCTCTCTCTCTCTCTCTCTCTCTCTCTCTCTCTCTCTCTCTCTCTCTCTCTCTCTCTCTCTCTCCTCTCTCTCTCTCCCTCTCTCCTCTCTCTCTCTCTCTCTCTCTCTCCTCTCTCTCTCTCTCTCTCTCTCTCTCTCTCTCTCTCTCTCTCTCTCTCTCTAAATGTTCAGAATTCCTCATTACCAACCAGGTCATCGTAATTGTGTGGTGTGTGGAGTATGCGTGTGTTTGTGTGTATGAGGTGTACGTGCGCGCGCGCGCGCGTGCATATGTGTATGTGTGTTATCTTGGGATTAAATGAGTTTCTTTGCCTTATGCAATAGCTTTGGTTTTTATGTATACATTATTATTTAATATGTTTGCGTAATCGGCGCTGTTTCAAAGTACCGGTACCTTCTTGACATAAAGGCTTCTAGGCCATTGTCAATATATAAAAAAATGTTTCTGAAGCATCTGAAGCGTCTCTCTCTCTCTCTCTCTCTCTCTCTCTCTCTCTCTCTCTCTCTCTCTCTCTCTCTCTCTCTCTCTCTCTCTCTCTCTCTCTCTGTGTCTGTCTGTCTGACTGTCTCTGTCTCTCTATGTTTGTCTGTCTGTCTGTCTGTCTGTCTGTCTGTCTGTCTCTCTCTCTCTCTCTCTCTCTCTCTCTCTCTCTCTCTCTCTCTCTCTCTCTCTCTCTCTCTCTCTCTCTCTCTCTCTCTCTCTCTCTCTCTCTCTGTCTGAGTGTGTGTACAATACAATGCAATACAAGACAATAAATACAACACTCTACAATACATTTTATTCATTTTGTCAGGCCTTGTGGCCCATATGAACATGGTGTAAACAAATTTCATCATTATAACAAATTTTGGAGGCGAGTCTATGTGTGTGTGTGTGTGTGTGTGTGTGTGTGTGTGTGTGTGTGTGTGTGTGTGTGTGTGTGTGTGTGTGTGTGTGTGTGTGTGTGAGTGTGATTATCTATCTGATCTCTCTCTCTCTCTCTCTCTCTCTCTCTCTCTCTCTCTCTCTCTCTCTCTCTCTCTCTCTCTCTCTCTCTCTCCTCCCCCTCCCCCATCCAACCCCAACGTATCTTCCTATGCATTTTTGTTCTTTGTCATCACCATATATTTGTTGTTATCTTTACCCCCCCCCCCTTTTTTTCCCTACTTGATACGGGCAGAAAGGCCTAATCAATAAAAGTTTTTGGATTCGGATTGGATCTCTCTCTCTCTCTCTCTCTCTCTCACTTTGTCTCTGCCTCTGTCTCTGTTTCTCCCTCTCTTTGTGTGTCTCTGACCTATCTCTCTGATCCGTCTGTTTGTCTGCATGTCTCTGTCTCTTTCTGTCTGTCTGTTTGTCTCTCTCTCCATTGTTATGGTAGCAAGGCCCAAGCCAACCCATGCAATACGCTGCGTTGAATTCCCTTTGTTTCCTTCACCAAGGACCTTACGCTTTTGTCTTTGTCGGTTTCTCTGTTTCTGTGTTTGTCAGTGTGAAAGAAAAGGTGGGTGAAGATGTGAAATAGAAAGGAAGAGTATGCAGAGGAGGAGAAGAACACACTCACACCCACACACATACATACACACACACTCGCGCGCGCACAAACACATACTCACCCACACAAGCACACATATGCGCGCGCGTGCATACACACATACATATTTGTGGGTACTGAAACGCAGCGTAGGGGAAGACGGGGTAAAAAGCGCATGGGCGGGTAAGAAGCCCACCCCAATTATCTCATGAAATAAAGAAAATTTCAGTCAAATTTGCCCATGAGACGAATGCTAGACATTAACGCTCGTCCCATGGGCAAAATGAGACTGAAATTTGCTTCATTTCATGAGATAATTGGGGTGGGCTTCTTACCCGCCCATGCGCTTTTTACCCCGTCTTCCCCTACGTGTGACTGTGAAATTGACGCAGCGTGTGACCGTGAAATTGACGCAGCGTGTGATTGTGAAATTGACAAGCCTTGAATGTTATATTAGGGCCCTAGATCCCTAGCTGTCATGTCTGAAATGTGTGAAGAGATAATAGTATTCTTCAAACTCTGACAATATATAATCATATTGGTCAGCTACCCGACATTTCTACAGTGATAAACGAAAAGGGACTGTAATGGGAGGAAGAAAGGAGTTATGGTGAATGAGTGGGTGAGAAAAGAGAGGGCAGTGGTTTGGAAGGTTATAAAATCTGGAGTAAAGCACGCGAGGAAGGGTCGGGTCAGTTTTGAAGCAGTCTTATGGAGGTACCTAGTACTATAGTCTGGAACAAAAGGAACAAAACAAAAGAGTATAGGAGCTGAAAGAGGTGAAGAGGACGGAAGGGGGTGGAGAGTGAAGCACACACAAAAAAGATCGAGTTGATTGGAAATAATATATGGGTGAATAGTTCAAGAATGGGATAACGATTTTAAGATTCTGTGATAACCGAAAACTGGGTTGAGTTTCTCTAGACGACGGTCGCCGTGCGCATAACTGTTACGCTAAAAGGGGTCTAAGAAACACTTTAGAAAACGTTTGCAGAAGAATATTACAAGCTCTTGTCTGATTAGTCAACAACAAAAAAGTATTGTTTTAACCAAACTTTAATGGACCAATCAACAATCCGGATAGTTCGCCGCTTGCTCGGTGTTTGGCAAGAACAAAACGTCACGCGAACTATCGGCAAACGAAGGGTGATTCTTAGACCGTTTTGTGCCGATTTGAGCGAGCGCAACGTAACGTTAGCCCTTGTGAAACGGACCCCCGGATTAGCAGGCTGGCAGATAGACAATGTTGGTTTTTGTCTTTGAACAATGAACCGGTTTGGTCTGATCACAATTCTTTCTGTCACAGATCGTTTCTTTGTACTTCTTTTATTTGTTAACCCCACGTAGGGGAAGACGGGTAGGGGAAGACGGGGTAACCCGTCTTCCCCTAACACTTTTTACCCCGTCTTCCCCTAGTCTTTCTCAAACTTCTCTCCCTTATTTTCATTTTCCAAGCATGGCCCGAGTGCGTCTAAAACAACTTAACCCTTTCGCTGCCAGCCATTGTTCAGCCCCAAAATACCATTAAGCTTAACTGGGTAGAGAAAAAAACAATCTGCAATATTGGGAATTCCTCTTTGACATGATAAACATTAGGCCTATCATTACCTCCCCAAATTAAGAAAATAGGATCTTTGGATACCAGGCCTTGATTTTATGCCTTTTAGTGACATTGGTGTTAACCCTTTCACCGCCAAAGTCGCATTTTAGCACCACAGTGATTTAACACCTATGTCACTAAAAGGCATCAACTTGGGGTCTATTATCCAAAGACCCTGTTGTCTTGGTTTTGGGAGGTAAGGATAGACCTTATTTTATATATGTCATAGAAGAATACCCAATACTGCAGAAGGATTTTGTTCTCTACCCAGGTAAATTTAATGGACATTTTTGGCTGAAATATGTTTGGCGGTGAAAGGGTTAAACCATTGTGGTGCATAAATGTGACATTGGCGGTGAAAGGGTTAATCCGTGATAGTAAAATGTAAATTAAGCTAAAACGCCAATCCGATTGACACTTTTGTCTAATTTACATATTACATCCCGGATAAAGTATTTTAGACGCACTCATGACTACAGGGCCTAATTGTGTGTCTCTATAATATACTTCAACCAATCCATTATTCTCGTCTCAGTTCGATCTCTAACATGTGTCACCAAAAAACCTAAATGTTACAAAGAGTGATACCTTCGCAGCCTGCAAACCATGCAAACAATGAAGCCAACTTTCTTACTTCCCACCTGGAATGTGAAAAGGTGGGAAGCGTTAGTGTTGTTGTAGGCAGTTAGTGAGTTCACAGTGATCCCCACCTTTAGTGTAGATGAAAGGGTGGGTGTAAAAAAACGGGCTTTAGTCAGCTGCGGAGTGCGAGCTCTTTGCATATTCATGCATTTTGATGTCACCTCCACTATGATTAAAGTGTGACCGTGCTTGCGATTTCTCCTGACTGTTTTCTTTTCTGTTTTAACTGCTCCCCCACCCGCCCCCTACTGTTTTCTTCCGTCTACTTCCCTCCCTGCCCTCTCCCCCTCCTTTTTTTCCTCCCTGTCCCAAATCCCGAATGTACAAACTGGCAAGTGAAAAAAAATAGGGCTGTCGGAGTTTTTGAGGACACGTTTCTGACAACCCACAGCCAGGTAAGATAGCCTACCTAGCCTAATCAGTACACAATATGCTGTTTCTCGCCAGACACTGGTCTCTCAGAAATCAGTTCAAGTCTGGGATGGAAGGAAGTGAACAAGAGTCAGGCTAAAATCGTTGCTGCTGATCTTGTTGCTGCTGCTGCTGATGATGATGATGATGAACATGGTGATTTTATGGACGAAGATCTTCGTTGCTTGTCATTAAATATTGCTAATCGTCGTCGTTGTTGTTGTTGCTGTTGGATGTGTTGTTATTGTCGTTGTTATTGTTGTCGTTGTCGTTGTTGTTGTTGTTGTTGTTGTACTTCTTCTGTTCTTTGTTTCTTTCTTACTTTCTTTCTTATCCACCAACGTCTTCTTCTTTTTCTCTCCCCCATCTCTTCCTCCTTTTTCTTAAATATGTCTTATAATTCTCCCCCTTCTTGCCCCTTTACTTCCTGTTGTTGTCTTCTTTATGTCTTTTTCTCTCTCTCTCTCTCTCTCTCTCTCTCTCTCTCTCTCTCTCTCTCTCTCTCTCTCTCTCTCTCTCTCTCTCTCTCTCTCTCTCTCTCTCTGTCTCTCTCTCCCCTCTCTCTCTCTCTCTATCTGTGCGCCGCGCGTGCGCGTGCGCACGTATATGCATGCGTAAGTATTTGTGAGTGCACACGCAAGCGTGTGTGTTTGTGTGTGTACACCTGTTTGCGATCACGTAGCTCAGAATGAATGCAGGAATGATCATGAAATGAAATAATTGTGCTTTTTGAATAGATAACGTAGGAAATA
>CM065680.1:81313553-81378553 GCA_017654935.2 Phymorhynchus buccinoides | reverse complement strand
CACACACACACACACACACACACACACACACACGGTCTACCGCCACTACCACTACTACTACCGACTTATTGCTAATAGCTTGACAAATAGGCCTAGACTGAGGGGTTCACATCACCTTGTCAGAACCCGATTAAGCTTACTTCCTATGTAGTGGACGTTACTAAACTGGCCTAATGCTCTACATACTTAGTCAACATTGGACCATGCGTTTGTCCAAATACCATTACCTATTATCGTCCATAAGCTTTCCTTTTGCTTCTAGGTTAGTCTATGTGAAGAGTGTCAAATGCTTTCCCATTTATTTCTTCAGTCGCACGTTTGCGCTGTGTATAAGTAAGCATTCGAAGAGTTTAGATAGTGAGATGTACGTCTATGAGCTCTTAAAGACCCACTGACCCACCACGATTAAGTCCCTTGGTTTTTTCTGGGTAGCTGTGACCCACATACAAATGCCCCCAACTTCAAATTGAGCCTGCTCTTTTAAATGATGTTTCGCTTTGAATTTGGGGGCATTTGTATGCGAGTCAAGCCTGGTCAAAACAAGATTTCTTACCAGCTAGGGGAAGACGGGGTAAAAAGCGCATGGGCGGGTAAGAAGCCCACCCCAATTATCTCATGAAATGAAGCAAATTTCAGTCTCATTTTGCCCATGAGACGAGCGTTAATGTTTAGCATTCGTCTCATGGGCAAATTTGACTGAAATTTTCTTTATTTCAAGAGATAGTTGGGGTGGGCTTCTTACCCGCCCATGCGCTTTTTACCCCGTCTTCCCCTATAAGAGGAAAAACACGTCAAACCCGTGTCTCAGGTTTTTTTGGGGGGTTTTCCATACGTTTTAAGTTAATCTTGGTTGTCATCCAGGTGTGGTAATTCATTATTTGATAATATCCATTAAAAAAAATGTTAAAGGTCATAGTGGAAAGAGTTTGGTAAAATTGGGCAAGTGTATTTTCTAATGCTAGAAATTATTCTTCGTAATTATTATTTTTTAATTGTTCGATTTTGTTTCTTTATTTTTATAAACACAAGGCTAGCCTTAAAATGCTTTCAGATGGAGGAATTCTCTGACCTACTTGTCTCATTGTGGTCTGGTCTATTTCCCTTCTTGAAAATGATCTGCACAGTGTCTGATTTAAACGTTTTTATTGTCTTTACATAACAAACATACAAAGCAACAAAACTGAAGCAACAACAAGCTAGGCTTATGGCGTGCTCAGTATAAGAAAAAGTGCATATCAGACCCCAAAAAATTCCCCACCGTTCTATCTCTCTTTACTAATACACATGATAACACCGTTCTATCTCTCTTTACTAATACAAAACACATAACACCGTTCTATCTCTCTTTACTAATACAAAACACATGATAACACCGTTCTATCTCTCTTTACTAATACAATGCACATGATAACACCGTTCTAGACAATATTGATGGATTTAAATAATTATATGCTTCAATCAAAAGACACAAAACAGTGTCTGTGCTTTCTGTTCCACGATAACATGTCAATCAAACGTAAACGTATGCACATTCAGACAAACGGACAGAGTGAGACAGGCTGGCAGGCAGACAGGCAGATAGGCAAATCGACACAAATAAAACATACCCTCCATGACTGAAGCTGAAAAATGTAGGCCTAATCCTAACTGAACTGCCTAATACCTGCTCACAGTAAAGGGAGGCAAGAAGGATCGAATATGCAGGCAAAAAGTAACTAAACCCATAGTTAAGTACCTTTCACACTTTGGTTGGTTTTCAAAACGACATGTCATATAAGTACTATTTCAATTAAAATGGAAATTTTGACAATTTAAAAATAAACCATCAGAAAAGAAATCAAAAGGTAAACAAATAGGATTCTAGTCGATAGAGATCGAGTTTCTAAACTGTGTTTTACTATATCTCTGTGTGCGTCTCTTTGTGTCTCTGTCTTATTATAGGTATGGTAATTGATTGATTTTTGTCCCAACACGACGTAAAACTCAAATTTACGATTTTTGTCCCAACAATATGGCCTGATGAAAAGTGAGCAATTCACTTGAACATTTACCACAAACTAGACGTGCGTGTGTGTGTGTGTGTGTGTGCGTGTGCGTGTGTGTGTGCGTGTGCGTGCGTGCGTGCGTGCGTGCGTGCGTGCGTGCGTGCGTGTGCGTGCGCGCGTGTGCGCGCGTGCGTGTGTGTGCGTGCGTGCTTGTGCGTGTGCGTGTCACTGTGTGTGCGTGCGTGCGTGTGATTTTTTTAGAAACGTTACGTAAAAATTTAATGCTGTGTTTGTTACAGGAAAAATCGTGCCAGTTTTCAGCAAAATTAGGAGGAAAATGTTTGATGTTTCGGAGGAAATGGAGGTTGAAGGGCAGCTGTTGAACTAACAACAGCAAGGGCGGACCAAATGATTCGTAAGGGAGGCCCGGGTTTCCGCCGGTGGTCCAGGGAGCTGTGCCAGGTTCTGGGTTAAGAGGTAATGCTCTGTTGGGGCCCATGGGGCGAAGCCCACAGAAAATGTTGCTATTTAGTGATTATTTGAGCAAAACTCGAGTCATTTTCTTTCTTTTCACTCTTGTATAAGGTATATCTTGGGGTAGAGGGGGGTTCCGGAAACCCAGGCAACCCTCCTCAGATCTGCCCCTGAATAGCAGCGATAGCCAATGACTTGTTTTCTTTACAAATCTTAGCACTTTTCTTACCCCCCCAAAAAAGTAAAATGGAAGGAAATAAGATGAATAGATAAGCATATACTTTTGCATCGAGCGTGTAGAACTGCTAAAGAAAACAAAATTATCTAGTCTAATCTCTCTGATGTAGGTTAATTACGAGGAAATAAAACGTAACTGATGTATTATGTGTCTCTTTCAAGTTCAAGAGAGACTCGAAAGAGATACTCCCAGTTCTAAAAGAATCGGAGTACATTGGAATGAGCCGGACAAGAATCTGTCCGTTTCTCTGTCTGCGTCATCAAGGATGTCCGTGACAAATAAAGAAGAAAATTAAAAATTGCTTCTTGTTTTCTTCTTTTTAGTTGCCAGAGACTAAGGGTTAAGCCCGAAACGTTGGCATTTGTTTTATATTGTTTATCATGTGGATTTCTTCGACCGAACAACAGATTATTCCAAGGTTATTTTGAAATCCTGCAGTAATTTGTCTTTATCGCAAAGATGACCGTGTTCCACTCGCTGGAGGCAAAACTACTGAACCAATCATAATGAAACTTGGTCCCCTATAGTGTTCATGCCCGTTATGTCCACTTCACCAAATGGCGATCCATAAAAACGTAGCCCCAGTCCGCCAGTCTAATATTTTATGACATTGAGTAGTGTTTTAGATAATGAACGGATCGTAAAGAACATTTCCAGAATTGTCTCTGATAACCCCAAGATACGCCCCATGATGCCAGTTCAATCCAAAAGGGCACACACCTTAGAGGGGATAAGACACATCAACAAAGAAACATAGAGAACTCTCCACTAGCTATCACTTATTTAAAGACCCACAAAAGCCGCCTGCGGTAGCTATTCACATAGCTCTGTGCAAGAAAGAAGTAGAGAAGGTCAGACCCAGAAACTAACTAAAAAGGTTCGGTTCAGTGGTTTAATTAAGTACCTATGTTTGCACTGAGTAAGGTGAATCGGTGCCGTAGGCAGTTTTGATTGTAATTGTGAGCCTTTTAGGGATGGAGCGATCTCTATTGTCTGTGTTTTGGTAAAGATGCAGATCCAACACCCCCCTCGAAGTCTTGGTTCATTGCGTTTATTTCAGTCGCGCCTTTATATTCTACTATTAGCAAATGTTTTGGGTGGGGTGTTTTTTTTATTGTTTAAAAGGATGAAATTTCACTTTTGCTCAAGCTGTCAAGAAAGGCAAGACTGAAAAAACGGACAGAACCAAGAACATGGAGGGGTGTGTGAATCTGCACCTATATCTTTTTCTCTTCTTTTTTTCTTCAAAAAGGGCATACTATACAAGCGTACCGCCAGTGCATGCACCAGCTTCAGCTAACAGTATGTTTATATGGCTTTGCTGTCTGGATTATTTTCCACATCCAATTTAATTGCTACCGTTTGCGGCTGTTTGCGTGGCTTGTTTTTGTGTGGTCTGACCTTGAATTACAGTGAAGTAGGCCTATACGTCCTTCACACTCTTGTCAACCCATAACATCCACCCTCTAACCCAACCCAACCCACCCCGCTCACCTTGCCCCTCTCTCTCTCTCTCTCTCTCTCTCTCTCTCTCTCTCTCTCTCTCTCTCTCTCTCTCTCTCTCTCTCTCTCTCTCTCTCCTAACTTATTAAATCAGCCCTTTGTATCAACTGCGGAAAACCTAATACAAAATGATGCTTGGAAAGAAAATGACCTAAGACCTTTGAAAGAATTCTGTTCATCCAAAAACATTCAGTCTACACTTTCTCTTCCACTACTAACGCTATACGAAGTACATACTGCTCTCATGCAATTGAAACAATCTGCATCAAAGGACACGGACGGACTTGATGGGATTATACTTAAACTTGCCGCCCCTGTCATTGCCGACACTCTAACCTATATATACAATTTATGTATAGATAGAAGTTACTTTCCCACTCAGCTTAAAAATGCCAAAACCATCCCTCTTTATAAATCCGGTGATGAGAAGGACCCTTCCAACTATAGGCCAATATCCATACTATCTATTTTGTCCAAACCCCTAGAAAAACACATCCATAAGCATCTACTACAGCACTTGGAAAAGTATGATCTTTTACATCCAAGGCAATCAGGCTTTAGGCAGAAACATTCATGCCACACAGCTCTAGTTAACATGGTTGATGAATGGCTCACAAATATAAACAACAATCAATACACCGGAATCATCTTTGCTGACTTTGCAAAGGCATTTGATGTTATCAACCACTCACTACTCATGAGGAAATTATGCGTTTACAGAATAGGAAACCAAATGTACGAGTTATTTGATTCATTTTTATCAAATAGGCAGCAAGCGGTATGCACTGGTCTTTACCAGTCTACTCCTCTCCCAAATAATTATGGTGTTCCACAGGGCTCAGTTTTAGGTCCACTGTTGTTCTTATTATACATCAATGATTTGCCTCTATTTGTTAAAGATAAATGCAATCTCTTTGCAGATGATAGCTCAGTACAGTCAAGTCATCATTCCTTACCTGTTTTGTCATCAAACGTCCAAGAAAATGTAGAACAGTTGAAACGATGGGCTGAACTAAACCATATGCTAATGAATCCAACTAAAACTAAGTATATGTGTCTAACAACGCGCCAAAAACGCCAAAATCAGTCATTTACTTCATTACCTATTCACATATCCGGCCAAAGAATCGAGGAAGTGAATTCTCACAAAGTCCTTGTTCTAATGGTCAGAACATATTGAATTATTAAGCAAAAAGATATCCCAAAGAATGTTCCAGTTATCGAAAATAAAACACTTCCTTGATATAAATGCTAGGAAGCAATTCTTCTATGCACATATTAATGCCCTTATCAACTATGCATCTACTTTGTGGGATTCAGCAAGCACAAATGTTTTAAAACATCTCGTTAGACTGCATAAACGAGCTGTTAAACTAGTACTCCTCAAATCAACTTCACTTACGACCAGTGATTACAAAGCTGTTGATACTTTACCTTTTAAACCTCAGTTGGAACACAATAAAGCAGTGATGATGCACAAAATGATGACCGGAAATACTCCTCAGTCTTTGATAGACCGCTTTTCGATCAACAGTTACAGGCATTTACAAAAACTGATAATTCCAACTCCACGACTAGACCTATTTAAAGCCAGTCTAACGTATAGTGGCGCAACCTACTGGAATAACCTGCCAGCTTACTTGAAGACAATCAAAAGACCATCAACATTCAACAAGCTAATGAAGACCCACTTAATGAATAAACTACTTTGAGTTTGATACTGATTCTCTCTCTCTCTCTCTCTCTCTCTCTCTCTCTCTCTCTCTCTCTCTCTCTCTCTCTCTCTCTCTCTCTCTCTCTCTCTCTCTCTCTCTCTCTCTCTCTCTCTCTCTCTCTCTCTCCCTCCATCCCCCTCCATCTCCCTCTCTCTGTCATCTCTCACAATACTTGAATCTGTTGAAATTACTCACCACTAAAGCGAAATTGTGTCCTAAATCCATGCTGTAAACCCTTTTACTGTAAACATGACTATTAAACAATACTTGAATCTGTTGAAATTACTAACATCCACTAAAGCGAAATTGTGTCAGACTAAATCCAATGCTGTAAACTCCATTTTTACAGTATAAATTATAAATGTATGCACTATTAAATGAATACGTAGTGAATGCTTGTGTGTATGACTTTTACTATATTATGTTTGCTAACTGTATCATCTTTTTTTTTTTAAAGATGAAGTAGTGACTGCTGTACTTTTGAAATGAATAGGTAAAAAAACAAGGTGACGGAAAAAGTCAACTTTTTCCTGCATTCCCAGTCGAAGTGTTTATGACACGAAACGTCGGTTGCCCCCCCTCTCAGGTACTTTTCTCTTCACCTTGTTTTTTTACTTGTATCATCTTTACTTGAAAAATGTTCGTCCGCTGCAACATGCGTGTGCATATAAGATTAGTTTTGATTGTATTAGCATACTATGTATGACTTTTGCATGCTCTTTATATTGGTTTGTTTGTCCTTTTTTTTATAATTATTATTCTTTACGAGTGCTGGATGTTTAAAAAAAAAAAAAAAAAAAAAAAGCATGTGCTATTTGCTTATTCTATTACCCTCTATACGTATGCTTCATTCAATTCAATTATCTCTCTCTCTCTCTCTCTCTCTCTCTCTCTCTCTCTCTCTCTCTCTCTCTCTCTCTCTCTCTCTCTCTCTCTCTCTCTCTCTCTCTCTCTCTCTCTCTCTCTCTCTCTCTCTCTCTCTCTCTCTCTCTCTCTCTCTCCCTGAGATAGGATTAGGTTTGATTTTGTCACATATATGTGTTTCTTCCTAAATGTGTGCACGTTAAAGATGAGTATGTAGAATAGGATTTGGTGTTTTTGTGTCATGTGTATGTGTTTATGCTTTGATTTGTGCATGCTAAATATGAGTATTGACAGTGGTCTTAGGCTGGATTTTGTCATGTGTATTTGTTTAAATTTAAATTGTGCATGTTAAAGACAAGTATGTAAAGTAGGTTTAGGCTTAATTTCGTCATTGTATGTGCTTAGTTTTTAATATGTGCATACACATTATAAAAACATGAATAGGTTTGCTTTTGTCACGTGTGTATTTACTTCTTAGTTTGTGCATGTTAAGTATGAATAACGTAATATAGGAATATGTTTGATTTTGTTATGTGTACACATATTTACATTTAAAATTGTGCATGTTAAGATGAGTAGGTAAAGTAGAGCTAGGTTTGATTTTATTACGTGCATGATTGTCCGTTCAAATAAGTACATTTTTAAGATGAGTATGTAAAGTATGATTAGGATTGGTTTTGTCATGTGTTTGTGCGCTTCTAAATTTGTGCATGTTAAAGATGAGTATGAAAAGTAGGATTATTTTGGGGGGTTTCTCCGTGTCTATGTGCTTAGGCTGCTCTTAACTTATGCACGTTCAAAATGGGTATAGTTAATAATATTAGGTTTGATTTTGTTATTGTTGTGCTACTATATAGGGTTGTATTTTGCATTCTTATATTGCTTTGTCTGTGCTCATTTTCATTTTCCATTTCTACTTTTATATTTGTAACTTTTTTTTCCAGAGGGCTGGATATAAAAAAAAGAAGCATGTTATTGCTTATGGATTTTGTTCTCTACCCAGGTAAACTTAATGGCAATTTTTTGCTGAAATATGGCTGGCGGTGAAAGGGTTAAGAAAATGTTGTCAATGGTAATTCGCTTATAAGAAAATAGAGCTCACTTATAAACAAAAAATGAACTGCAAACCAACTCTTCTTGTATGACATACTTTTCTTATGTCCAAGTTTCCATTGCAGATGGGAGAAGGAATTTGCTTGCTTATAACCGAGTTTTCTTATAAGCGAGTTTCTTATATCCGAGTTTTGATCATAGATAAGGAAGAAGAAGTTCGACAGAAGTTTTGCTTCATTATAATACAGTTTTCTTATAAGCGACTTTCTTATAAGCGGATTCGGCTGTATATTTCTATATTAAGGTTAGAGTGTCTATGACGTAGCTGCTAAATTTTCCTCTTTTGTTTGTTTTGTTGGAACACTGCACTTTTTGGAACATCCTTTCAGTTCATGCCCTAATTTTTTTTTAAATCGCTTATAAGAAAATGAACTGCAAACCAACTCCCTTGTATGAAATCATTTTCTTATATCCGAGTTTACATCGTGGATGGGAGAACGAATTTGCTTCCTTATAACCGAGTTTTCTTATAAGCGGTTTTCTTATATCCGAGTTTTAATAATACATAAGAAAGAAGGAGTTCGGCAGGGGGGAAAAAATTGCTTTCTTATAAGCGTGTTTCTTATAAACGGGTTCGACTGTACATCCAAATTAGAATATTGATTAAAAACAAGAAACAGATATTTACATTTAAACAAATATGTTACTCTCACACCACACCCACTCATTCATCTGCTCTCCGCTATCTTGCTCGCTCATCATGCAACTCACACCATGTCTGCCTTCATTTTTGTTTTTAATTTTCTGTTCCGTTCTTTCTTTTTTTCCTCCTTTGCTTTGCATTTTTTCCTTTTTTTTCATGCACCAAATTAGGTAAAAGCATTTTCTCTTTGTTTTGTTTCTGCTTGTCTTTTATTTTCTTTTTTTAATTTTCTTTTTTCCGTTTTTCCCATTCAAATCGGTTATAAGAAAATAATTCAAAAAGTTTTCTTATATCCGATTATCGGATATAAGAAAACCCGGATATAAGAAAACAAAAAAAATTCTCCCTTCGATTTTCTTATAACCGGGTTCCACTGTTATGGGGTCTTGTAAGGGAGGTAATTTTAATACTTACAAAGAAGGGCAATGTCTCAGAGAAGTAGGTCTTATGTGGGAGGGAGTCTTATAATGGGAGGTCTTATAAGGGAGGTACCACTGTATTACAATTTTAACCCTCTTTGGTACTAGTTGAGCCCATCTGCCGGGTCAAAGTGAAGATGCCCAGTTTACTGATTACCAACTGGCAGTCATTCGCCTGGTCGATAGAGTTAGATGATGTGGTCCTTAGTGTCCTTGATTGGCATTTTTTTGGACAAAGCGATCGTTAAGAGATTGTCGGATGCTATTATTCTAAGCCTGAAATATAATTGGTTGAATAGCTGTTAGATCCTTTTTTTGTCTTATCCAAGTGTGTGTGTGTGTGTGTGTGTGTGTGTGTGTGTGTGTGTGTGTGTGTGTGTGTGTGTGTGCGCGTGTGCGTGCGTGTGTGTGTGCGTGTGTGTGCGCGCGCATGTATGCGCGCGCATGTATGTACGTGTGTGCCACATCAACCAAACAAACAACACCCCCTCCCCCAACAACAACAAAACAAAAAGAATTAAAGAAACGTTGACGTAACATGTGGTCTAAAAGTCCTCTCAGTCACTACATCAATTTGTGTGTGTGATGAGATTAGCGTCCAATCGATCGGAGACCCTTATGAACAAAGAAAGAATGCCAACAGCACCTGGTGTTCCCTGACGGTCACCCATCCAAGTACTGACCACGCCCGATGTTGCTTAACCTCGGTGATCGGACGAAGTACCGGTGTTTTCAATGTGGTATGGCCGTTAAATCTCTGATTAATAGCATCATGCCGTCCATACAAAGTATCCACAGGTCATGTTTCTGTTAATATACGTCGCAGACGCCACTTCTGACGATAAATCGCGACGGAACTTGGAGGGCGCATGAACCTACTAGAAAACACAGAACGAGAAAGACCTACTGCTTACCCTGGGTTAAGGTCATTAAACCCCATTACCACAGGTCATGTGACACATCCGAATCCCTTCCGGTCAAGTCGAGGGAAGCCGTTCGAAGGGAGATCTTCACATCAACGACCGGCGTGAAACAAGTTGGACGATCATCTTACAAACCAACCTTACTTGCAAACTTTAAACTGCTCATCTGACCGTACTTCATACGGTAAGTTTTACATTTTGGTACTATTACATTGTAGGATAATTATGTGTAACAATATTATTAATGCCAAGGCTATGAACGGTTACAACGAAAAGATTTTAAAACCACGTGGAAGACACAACCCAGGAAAGGCCTACCCTTTCACCGCCAATGTATCATTTTTGCACCACAATGATGTAACACCCACGTCATTAAAACCCTTGAAATCGGGGTCTATTATTCACTGATATTGTGTTCCTAAATTTGGGCAGTAAGGATGGACCCTATTCCAAATGTGTCACAAAGAAATCCCACAATATTACAGATGAAAACTTTTCTGTAGCCAAGTAAGTAATGGACATTTTTGGCTCAAAGATGGCTGACGGTGAAAGGGTTAAGATTGATACTGTCAAGGCAGGACAAAAATCGAGATTCTCGTATTTCACTGCGCGGCTTATTACGGTAGGATAGGATATGTACCTTAAACGTTTTCTTTTCTTTTCTTTTTCTTTTTTGCGGGGGGGGGGGCGGGGGGGGGGGGGGGGGGGGGGGGGGGGGGGGGGGGGGGGGGGGGGGGGGGGGGGGGGGAGAGAGGGTGTCTGTTTTATTTGTGGAATTGTTTGATTTATTTGATTTCCATGAAGTTGTTCTCGAAGTCTGATATGGCAAACCTTAGTTGTCGGCATGACTGATATGGCTGGGGAATGACTGTTTTTCATCCGTGTCATTCGTGCGTGTGTGCGTGCGTACGGCGTCAGTGCAGCGTCCCTCCGTCCGTCCGCTGTCGAAGTAAGGGTCAAAGGGAAATAACTCAGGCAAGAGAACTGCAAACCTGCTCGGTTTGATCTCGGAAGTTACCTGAGCGGTTTGGGTTTTTTCTTAGCCAACTTTTGTACTTCATCGGGTAAGGTATAGGGTTAGAATCAGTTTTGGGCTATATTCGTCAGAATTAAACATTTATCCTAATTTAAGAAATTAAACATCTGCTAGAAGCGGTATGTATAAGTATGTTGACTTACCCTGGCTAACACACTCCAGGGATAATCCCAACAGCCGAAACTCTTGAACATTATGGTACACATGCATCAGCTAGGATGAGAACATTACGTGTGTGACCGTTTTTGATTGGGCAGCCACACTCCGTCTTCGGGGGAGCAGTGTGTGTCTTGTGTATCGATTTTCTCAAAAGAAAACTGCTGAATGGAATTTAGTTAAATCTGGTAGAGTGGTAGGCATTTTATATTTTTATTCATTCTGAAGATTCCGTTCGATTATGATAGTATTGCTGATTTTTTTCTGAATACAGATTTCAAAATGTTTCTAAACTACTGGATACATTTGTTTTTATCAGGTAAATACTTACTACAGACATCTCATTTCTAAAGGCTGTCAGTGCTACTTTTCATGACCGTCATGGTTGTTATTGAATTCATTGTTAAAAATACTGGTGTTGCACTGCCTCAGGGCATTGCCTCCATCTACTAATACTATCTACTAATGTCCCATATGTGTCTGTTCCGGACTGGAGGACGTTAAACAGATTTTCATTATTGAATTCTTAGAGATTGTTTTTAATTTATATTTTCCTCATTATTATTATTATTTAAAAAAACTATTCCTTGGGTTGTTGTTTTTGGGGAGGCTGATGCCCTTTTCCTTTGCCACTTCTAAACATTCCCCTTTCAAGCCACTCTGGCTGGATGTAAATTTACCCTCTGAGTTTTTGTTTAATGCAGAAGGGTCACATTTTGTCAAAACTACTGGATAATATTTTAATAAAATATGGTAGTTGCATACTATTGACATCTCATTTATAAAAGCTGTGTTACTTTTTATGACCATCAAATGGTTGTTATTCAGCTTTCGGGATTATTTTTAACCTAGTATTCCTCTGGGCCTGTAATGAAGAGTGCGTCTTACTCTTAGAGTTAGACAGTCAACACGGGTAGTAGTATGTAAATTGGACTAAACAGCCAATCGTTTTGGGAATTTAGTCTAATTGACATACCACTACCCGTGTTGACTGTCTAACACGCACTCATGATTATGTACTCCTTGAGTTTTAGGGGGACCGCTGATTCCCTTTCCCTTAGCCACTAGCCTTCCCCTTTCAAACCACTCACTAATATATATTATGACGTTGTTGTCATACCCTGGCTAAAAGACTCCAGGATCATCCCAACAGCCAAAGCACTTGAACACTATGGTACAAATGCACCAGCTAGGGATGAGAACATTACGCGTGTGAACGTTTTTGATTAGTCCTCCACGTGGGCAGCCACACTCCGACGTTGGAGGATTTTGGATATCATTATTGTTATACTAGGAGCTTGTTGTGGCTAAAGACAATCCCCACATAACTATGCAGAGCATAACATTTTTTACGCGGCCTTGGTGTTCTAGCCTATATCAATTGGTCTTGACACAGCCGTAAGCCAAGGCGAGTAAGAATATTATAAAGGAGAACTAGAAATTCATTGTGACAGCGACAACCTGTCCAAACCTATGTTAATATGCTGCAACTATCCAATCAGATAGGTTATACTAGTATATCTTATACTTGTTAAAGTATCTTGTTTTACTCTTTTCCAAGTACCCAGATTAGTGATTTCCCTTTGATCATGTCTGATCTGTCATATGTTTACATTTGAACATGTGCTTGGACAAAACAACCTACTGATACAGCACAAACTGACCGCAAGGGAACCAAAATTGTCCTTTGCCTGCCCCCCATACTCCCAAGCCTCATTCCTCACCTGCTCCCCTGCCTACCCCCCCCCCCCTTCCCCTGCCCCTCCCTCCTCCCTCTCGCATCCCATCTGACACTTCCACACAAAATTTGAAGGGATTCCATCAAGCAGTTTATGAGATACAGACAGAGACAAAGGTCGAAGTCAAGAGACTTCAAAATATCTCTTTAGTCTAATAAATAATGCTGATCAAGAATATCATATTTGCATACAATTCAAGCAGACGATCACGCCGGTAACTTGTCACCAAATATGCATATTGTTTGGAAATCACCATGAAACAAAACAAAACTGCAACCACATCTTTCACCAATGAAGGCAATGGAATGAAATGGTGTGCACCAATGTGTGCAAACATGGGGGTGTCCTTTAAATGACCTGAATGTCTATGAGTACCATGTTTATAATGTGACCATACTCTCCAAAAGCTTTCGCTATGTCTATCACCTTGCCTACCACTTGCTTTCATCATCTTCAAGTAATCTTTCATCAAGAATTTTGGTGATTATTCCACAAAATAAAAGCAAATTCAATGTGCCTAATCTTCACAAGGGCACATTTTTCTTTTACTAATTAAGCCTATGTCACTTTTGCAAAGTCGCATGCAAAAAAAAAGAAAAACAAAAGGGTGGCACGCCTCTGGCTGCGACCCGCTATCCAAGTGGGAGCAAACCGAATTTCACAGACGCCTCTGTGACTATAAAGTAGCAAATACCAAATACTTTGTATAGGCGGCCTTTTGCAAATGTTTGTGGTTTTGTCTTGTCTGTCCACACAATATTTTGTGAACTGCCGTACAGAATCACTTCAAATTTAACAGAGTAGAATATGACTAGAGACAATGTAAACTCAGTGACACCCTTATTTGTATTTGTCCTGTTTTTGTTTCACCCTGGTATATGCACAGTTTAGTTTACTTTGTGATTACAAAGCAGCCAGCAAACTTTCAGCAACTTTACTGATGTGGTTTGTACCAGTTTCTGGCATGTAGGAAAAGCATGGTGCAAGACACTTAAGTGCACACGTCCCAGCTACATAAACATAATACAAACACACTGGCAGAAGTGGCATGCATGCATGCATGCATGGGTGTGCATACGTCTCTGAACTAAAAGATTGTCAGTTTTGATGAACACAATTCTAACTAAAATATCTTGCAACAAAATGTAAAGTCTTTTATGCAAGGAATGAAAAAAGTCAAGAGAATATCCAAACTCCTCTTCAGATTATAAATCTGCCATTGACCATGTTCTTTCAAACTGCATTTACGATTTGACTGCGCTGGGTTTTTTACGGACCTGGGCAAAAACAATACACCGCAGGAAAAGAAGAAAAAGTAATACTAACGCCATAAAGAAAACAAAAACATTATTAAATACATACGCACATATAAAACAAAAAATTATCACACATAAGGGAGAAAAGATTTGTTCAAGGCAACCTTGAAAAGGCTAACAAAAATTGTCAGATGACAGTGAAAAGTTTAAACCATAACATAAAGGAGACACAAGATAACAAAAAGGAAAGAAGACGGGAAGAAAAAGAGCATCACAAAATTCATAACTAAAAACATGTAACATGAGTAACAAAAGACTCAAACAGGATAATTATCATTGAGGCATACAAGAGGGTGAGGAAGGGGAGAGGAAGGAAGAGATAGAGCACAAAGTAACCAAACATATTCAGATAGATATGTGGTGGGCAAAATGAAAGATACACGTATCAGTCCATGTGTGACATACAACATAAAAAGGAATATATAAATACATCTCAAATAAACACTACGAGAAAAGAAACAGACAAAACCTAGGACAGACCCAGAAATTACTTGCCCAAATTTAATCATAACGCTCTCTTCACATACTAGATATTGGGTTCATTCAGAGACATCCCCATTGATCAGATTAATCGAGGTACACGCTGGTTTACTGCCAATCTAAGAACTATGATATCTTTGAGGGAGAGGGGGTAAAGGCCAAAATGCCAGGGCCAGCCCGTAATGCACGTTTAATTAAATAGAAAGCGAAGGTCAGGCAGAACAAGGTCCTGCTGGCAGCTGCTGTACTCCAAATGGTTCCTCAGAACTGAACTGCGCAGAACGGAGTTAAAGCATCTCCGAATTGCCCAGAAGTTCTCGACAGTCACTTGAAAACCTTGACACACACTTGATGATATGCCCTCCCCGCTTCGAAGGCACACTAGCTGGCCCAGATCACAACTGTACAAGTTTTGCAAAAACGTCCAAACTGCCTCGTCCAGGGTAGAGACAGACAACCAAGGCAGAAAGCGGCGGCAGTTAGTAAGGTGCACGTGCAGTGCGAGCAGCTTTCTCCGCTGGCAAGTTGCTGCCACCTCACATGGATTCGAACTCGTCCACTCGACGCTTCGTGTTTTACAAATCGACATGTGCATTTTCTTATTAATGAAATTGATATTAAGAATACACATCTAAGTCACATTTAGGATTAAGAAATAGAAAAACATGTGGTGGGTTGAGGAGAGATAGAAAGGGATTTAAGCATCCTGTACAAATCTTCATCACAAAACGATGTGAACAATATTGTTGGTATTGTATCTTGGCTTTGGCCATAAGCCACGCTTGCCATTGAGAGTGAAAAGCAATTATCTTTAAGAGATAGCTATAAAATGTTTCTTTGAATTATATATTTCAGAGTTTAGTAATATATGATTACTTGTCAAATAGATAATTTGTTTGTTTTTACAAGTTATTTTCAGTTGTTTTGTGTTATTTGGAATTATCAATTAACTACTTAAATGTTTGGATAAAATTTGCTGCAAGCAGATATAATAAGACATGAAAGATTTATAGTGTTCCCTTTTAGTTCTGGGTTGTGAAAGAAAAGTATAAGCAAAAATAAAAATAAAAGTTTATAGTGATTTTTTTAATGCATGTAATTCATACAATTCAAACATTTAAAGTTTTAAGACCATACTTGTGTTGATAACGACCTTAGTGGGCATTATTTGACTTTTGAGTGTGTTTCTGTTTTTAATGCAGTTTGGTTTGTTGAGACTGAAAGTAAACCTGCTTTGCAGTTGAATGTTTCAGCACCACTAAGCTTAATTGATCAAGTAAATTATTTACATGTCCTTTACTATGTTCTTTACTACGTGTACACTATCTTCATAATTATGTTAACCACATATTTGGCAATAAACAGTTGAAAAAAAAAAAAAAAAAAAAAAAAAAAAAAAAAAAAAGAATATCATATTTTACTGACTACTAGGTGCACCTGATGATAAGGCGCACCCCCCAAATTTTACACAAAATTCAGATTTTGTTATTATAGCTTCTTACTATATTATCAGTCACATTATAAGGCACAGGGGTCTGAGTCTGGGGAAAAAGCATTGCCTTATAGTCCGCAAAAACACGGTATATATCAGGGTTCGCACGCCCCTTGAGAGCCCTTGAAACACCTTTAAATTTGAACTCGGTCAAATGGGTGCTTGAAACCCTCTAAAATGAGCACAATTTTAATCACCCCTTGAAGATCTATCACCGGTCAAGCTTGTAGTACTACATATATAAAATCCTACTAGGCAGAGACATTGGGACGCTGACTTCAAATACTCGTAAAATCAGAAAAAAATGAAGAAAAGATCGCGATTGATGCTTTCATTTAACGCTTCGTTTCCATCATCTGCTTAATATGCACATGCACACTCGCATTTCCATACTTAGCTTTTGAGGTTCGTAGCTTCCTCTCAGTGGGCCTAGGCCAAGATTATGCGCATTTTGAAACGGGAAGCATTCACGACACCGCTCACGTGTGTCAACATGCCGAACGAAGCACGTGGCTCAAAACAGAAGAGTATCGCGGCTGGATAGCCCAGTGTGCAGAAATTCAGCACCCAACTTGTGCAACCAAGTAGTGGATGTATTAAGAAGCTGTCGTTAGCCACAGCAAAGGGGGGGGGGGGGGGGGGGGGGGGATGAAACATCTATAGCGTGAAAAATCCGTTCAACAGTTTTTGAGAACATCAATACAGACCAAAAACAATACCCGTCGCAGACTCTGTCTGGCATGGTAAAAATTAGGGGTGTAGTCACAGAAGTGGAAGTGTGGTACAGTGGAACCTCCCTTATAAGACCTCCCATTATAAGAATCCCTCCCATATAAGACCTACTTCTCTGAAACATTGCTCTTCTTTGTAAGTATTAAAATTACCTCCCTTATAAGACCCCTCCCTTATAATATAAGACCCCATTTTGGATGCTTTTTGAAGGTCTTATAAGGGAGGTTCCACTGTATTTTGGTGTTTTACTTGGTATTATTATTCTAGTCACAGAGACTTGTCTCTGTCATATTCGGGTTGCTCCCACCTGGAGAGGTGGGATAAGCTTTGAAGCTAATGGGCGAAGTTTGTTAGAGAGAGAGGTTGATGAAAATGATGTTTTACGTCCTCTCGGTCATAGACACATATGGGACATTTGTAAATACAAAGATGGTGGGAACAATACTGGCTTCAATGCCCGGAGGCAGTGCAACACCGGTAAAGTCCCGAGTTTTTAACTATATAGATAGGTGTAGCGGTAACCATGCCTCGGTTAAACCTTATCGGCTATGGTACCGCCACATTGTATATGTATATTTTTAGGATTGTTAGAGAGAGAGGGAGGGAGAGAGTCTGTTTTATGCCCTCTGTACTACCAATCAAATATTTTGTACTAAACAAAGGAAAGCCCCTCTTTGTTTGTCTCTGAAAAACGGGGGGGGGAGGGGGGCGAGGTGATGTGAGTCATGTAAGCAGCGGGTGCAGTTGCTGAGAAGAGAGAGAGAGAGAGAGAGAGAGAGAGAGAGAGAGAGAGAGAGAGAGAGAACACTGAAAATGCTTACTGCAAGGCCACCGGCCTGTATGCAAGGGAGGTAACAAAATATGGCACACAACATAATATGAATAAAATAAAATAAACAAAACAAAACATCATGTACGAGTTAAGCATTTCGCATCAACAACAAAAAAAATACAACAGTGGATTTTCCTTAAACACCAAATGCATTGGATAGAAATATTTATAAAATACCATCTAGTTTAAATTTTCTTTTTCTCTTCTCTTTAAGGCATAATATATAAACATTGCCACGGAGCGATTTATAAATGTTGTTTCGTTTTGCAATAGTACAGATAAATGCATATTTTCATTTGTATTTTTGAAGGCTTTAACTAAGTACTTTTTTCTTAAAATTTGATACAGTGGACACACTAGCAAGAAGTGCCGTTCATCTTCTATAACGTTACAATTTGGACAGCTCTTCGATTTATTTGAATATCGCCTGTGAAAATTAATACCAGAAACGCCAAGTCTAAATCTTGTGAATGCAGTACGGAATTTCATAATAGTTATGTCTGTAAGATACTTTTCCGGGTTCAACCAGGATTTAAAACATCGATACGTATCAAACCTGTCACTTCCGTGGAGTTTACCAGACCATTCTTGCTTATAGCAATCAATTATTCGTTGCCTAAACACATGTAAAAATATTTTTTCGTTTCCCACCCCACCATTTAACCATACTTCTGAAAAACCATATGTATCTAAACAACGTCTAACTGTACTGACCCAGTTATGCTTGTCAAATTGATTTTCTGTTTCTTGGGTGCACTTGTTTCTATACATTTCATATGCCTGTTTTGGTAATCTGCACCGAGAGAGAGAGAGAGAGAGATTTAAAAAAAATTTCCCTTTGTTCAAATTTCTAGGATCTCCAAGAATTGCAGACGGCGTCACAAAGAACGATGGCGAACACGAGACCAGTCACCTTTAAATCAAAATGGACACTGAAAAAGATGGAGAGGATCGAGGAAGGCCTTCGGCATGGGGAGTCGGGTTCCTTTGACAAACAAAGACGACTTTACAAGGAAATGGAGACCGGCGGTGTGCTACCGTTTTTAAAGGAAAAGGGATTGTTCCATTGCTTTGTGCTACACGCAGTGGACAAATACAAAGTTGACCAGTTGAACGTGACAGATATAATAAAGCACAGACTTGGCAGCAAGTTTTGGGACGCCATCTTCGCTTCTTTGACGTCACACAAAAGATGGGGTTGTGCCATGCTACTGTTGATGTGTACAAACGACCGCCAGCGAGCAATGACTTGGTTTAGGGAGTTGAAGGAGGAAGACGAACTAGATATGTTTGATCTGCTTACGCGTGGACCTGAGGGTGCAGGGCTGAAATCTTGGTTCATGCATGCCTTGCTTTGTGGCAAAATCGGACCTATCAAACTCTTTTTATGTTCAGAGAACAAGCATGTGCAGCACGCTGTTTGTGAAGTTTTAAATAAAACCCCAATTCTTTTGGCTCGTCTTGTGCGGCTTACTTGTAAATGGCGGCAGGCATTTATGCTCAAGCAGTTAGATCAGAGCACCCAAAAGGGCATTGACTGCGCCAAGTGTCTGTTTATGGCCGGTAAGGCCGGTCTGTTCTCCAAGTTTCTCCCGCCAGTTAAATTTGGTAGTGATGCAGATGAAGCAAGCCTACTTAACAGACCTCTTGGGGTTGCAGTACTCCACAACCAGCCAGACCTCGTCCGATTCTTGTACAAGGTTGGAGCAGCAGCCAACAACCTTGAGCTCCTCCGGCTGAGTCAGCACCCAGTCCTCAATGAAAGGTGCCAAGTAGAAAGTATGGAAGAGGAGCCTTCATCTCCAACCAACGAGTTTCCGTTACAAGATGACGTGCATGCTGCCAGAGACATAAGAAAATTTCTCTCCAGCAAAGGATCAGAGCCCAGATCCCTACAAGACCTCTGTCTCCTGGACGTGACCAAACGTGTTGGCTGGGGACTGGAGAGAGACAGAAAAGTGGAGCCGATGGAAATCCCTGTGGTCCTGAAAGAACTTTTGACGAATGACACAAAGAAAACAGGCCATTAAACAATAGACCCCCCGCACCACCACCACCCAACAAAAACAATGCCGAGCGCATAGTGTAGTGTTCATGTATATGCTCTATAGCTCTATGCTCTATGTTTTCATGCATTGTAGTTTGAAAATAACGTGCTATTTAGTTCTAACAAATTATGCGCTTCTCTTTCAGTAATCGTGTGTCGCTATATCCTAGTACTGACAAGACTAAGACTAGGTATTTCCCCGTTAGGGCCACATCGTCTACGACATGCCCAGAATGTAGACATCTTAATTGCCCGTTTTGTACTGTTATTGAAAGTGGAATGCATTTTGTGCTTATAATTATGTCCGAAATATGAAGACCTTAGAGAAAGATATATACCAGCTAATTCTTATAACCGGCGTTTCAGGTGTTTTTCATTTTGTGTAATTGGACCCATGCGTCTCTGTGTGTGTGAGTGTGTCTGTCTGTCTGCGTGCGCGCGTTTGCACACGCATGTACATGTGTATTTTGTACATGTTTTGTTTTAAAATTCCTGTTGTAATTCGTGTGATGACTTGTGGATCTGTGAGGCAGTATGTGGAAAACAAAAAAGGTGCAAACAGACACAGTTTAGGCAGATGGAAAACGTAATGTTGGAACTAAATTTGTTTTAGTTATCTCCCTTGGTGGATGTTTTGCAGCATAGCAATGAGCTTTAGTTTACAGTAAGTTTTTAAAGGTTGATGATAAATAATACATTGAAGGTGGTTGCCTGAAGTGTGGAATAATAATGATGATAGTGTTGTAAAAAAAGCTACTTTTTTTTTTATAGACATCCAACAGGTTTTAGATTGTGCCTTCTATACTACTGGCAAATGAGAACACTGTAATGGTAAATAATTCAGCCACATATGTACATAAAGCTTTGATAATGAGACGGTCATTGTTAATAACTTGACAATTTATGTTGTTTTATGCTTGCTATCATTAATGTCTGAATGCATTTATGTCTTCTCTTTATTAATGCTTACTGAAATTATTTTGCGGTTTTGTATTTCACCTCCAATGATATGGACCAAAGGCCTGATCATTACACCATTTGTTCATTGTTCTTTGTTGTTCATTGTTCTCTCTCTCTCTCTCTAATTGACCTAATTTTGTAATAGGATATGTTGTTTGTTATATATATATATGTACCCCTTTCTAAGGGGCTATGGCCTTTAAGAATAAAAATGTCTGCGTCTGCTTCTGCGTCTCTCTCTCTCTCTCTCTCTCTCTCTCTCTCTCTCTCTCTCTCTCTCTCTCTCTCTCTCTCTCTCTCTCTCTCTCTCTCTCTCTCTCTCTGTATGTGGAGATATAGATCATTTATCTGCTCTCTCTCTCTCTCTCTCTCTCTCTCTCTCTCTCTCTCTCTCTCTCTCTCTCTCTCTCTCTCTCTCTCTCTCTTTTCTCTGCATATATCTTTATTATCATGTACTTCAAAATTTGAGGTGAAATAAGGCTGCCGACAAAAAAAAAAGTTAGGGAACACTTTCCAAATGCTCATATTTTGGTAATTTGCTTGTAGCTTCCAAACGCGTTGCGTTTGGAACTTTAAACTTGGCAGTTACATACACAAGACACATGGCCTTGGCGAGAGGGCAGCATTTTTAACAATCGCCATTGGTTTATATGGTAATGTGATTTTAAATTGCCTCAAAATCCAGAAAATTGCAAACAATTATTGCATCAGTATTTTTCCACAGAGTGATTTGGGCAGAATGATACTCATCACATGTTAGCAGGAACATTAAAAAATGCGTACAACTCACAATAACATCCTTTCTTAACAGAAGAGATGATTACATTTTCGCTTAGTTACGAGAGTTATAGCGAAAGTTGGGTGTTTTAGAACTTGGGAGACCCTTAGCATTGCTGCAGGAGGGGGTGGCTGTGCAGGAAGGTGGTCACCAATTTCAGGCATCAAGTGTCAGTCATTATCAAGCTGTGACAGTGGTTCCCGCACAGCCACACCTTCCTGCAGCCATTCCAGGGCTCTCCCTAGATCCAAAAGGCTCAACTTTCGCTACACAGTCATTGTGACTCTCTTTTGTTTAGATAGGATCTTTTTGTGAGTTGTACTCACTCTTTAAGCTTTCTGCTAACATACGCTGAATACCGTTTTACTCAGTCCACATTGTTGAGAAAACGCTGATGCACTGAAATTGTTACATTTTTTAAATTGTTGGCGCTTTTTAAAACTCAAGTTACCATAGCAACCGATGAGGATGGCAAAGCATTTATGCTTTCACGGTGTGGCCGTGCTTCTTTTGTATGTGACTGCCAAGTTTTAAGCTCTAGATCTAGATGTGAAATGTTTTGAATCTATGAGCAAATAACCAAAACATGAGTATTTTGAAATTGTTCCGTAACGTTTTGTGGGCAGCATACATGCATTACGATACAATAACGCTTGTCATTTAAAGGTGGACCCAGGCGGATGAGTTTTTGCAAGAAACACGTCGAGATCACCAGAGACAGCCTTTTCAATGATCGGTACACTCACTTTGTTCTGATTTCCTATAAATTAAACAGTCAAAACAGCGATTCCTCCTTGGCGGAGATGTCGGAGAGAGTAGCCATTTTGGATGGGGTGGGTGGAGGACACTCATTGTGGTTGAAGCGTTTTCTTTTTTTGTAGTGCAGTAAAAGAAAAAAATGGAGCTATTTCCTTTGTTGTGAGCGAAACTCCTTTAGATAAACTATAAGCTTAAAAAAATAAAAAGGCTTGTATAGCGAAAATTTCGTGCAATCGATTTCGCGGCCATTAGAAAAGAGACGACAAACGCCTTCTCTTTGGGTGAAAGAATTTGACTTCCAGCAACTCCGCCAAGGAGGAATCGCCGATTCGACGGTTTGATTTCTAGGAAATCAGAGCAAAGTGAGTGTTTCAATCTCTGTAAAGGGTGTTTTCTTGGTGATCTCGACGTGTTTCTTGTAAAAATTCATCCGTCAGGGTGCCCCTTTAAGGTTACCTATGTCGTGTAAAAGGGCATGTAGACATGTCCGGTTTTTTTTATATTATCTAGCCTTGCTTTGTTTATTACGAAGCTTTGAAACGACTACTTAATTAAAACAGTTGAATTTTATTTGCTATGCTATCAAGGAACTGCAATGATGATGAAGTTTATATCTGTTTTTTATGATGATCTGAATAAAACCTGTTGCATTCTGAATATAAAAAAACTTGTGTATGTGTGTGTGATTGTGCGTGTGTATTTGTGTGTGTGCGCGCGCGCGTGTGTGTGTTGTCTCTTTGTCTGGGTTAGGGTTAGTGTTGGGGTCAAATTTACGAGCTTTTGTGACTGAAAAATATTACAAACACAAACAGAGGTCCGGTGTGTGCCTGCTCCCCAGTAACACAACACGGACTTCCAAGGCTGGGGCAGGGCTGCTCTCGCGTTGATAGGACGGGCGTGGCTGGTGCATCTCTGGGTCCCATTAGCACATTCGGGTGTTTCTATTTCATTTGTATTTCCTTTCAAATCCAGTTGGCCATGTTCCTACCAACGGCTGTAGGGAGTCGGAAAACGTTCCGGTTCCATCTGGGAGTAACTCAACTCAACTCAACAATACTTTATTATCTCAAAAGAGAAATTCATCGTTGTTACGCCTGTGATTCAACATTAAAATACACACATCAAACATTATAACATAACATTCAGAACATGTTAAATACATTCAGTACAATAAAATACATATCAAACATTATAATAATCAAAAACATGCTAAATACACTCACAGTGCAATAAAATACTTATCAACATAAGATTATAAATTAGGCATAAGAAATACTTGTGCATGTCAAATATTCAAAAGAGCAAAATAAATAACACCCATATATAATCGTACATAAACACAGACACACACGCATAGGGCATAGGCCTACATGCATGTATGCACACGTGCACCAACACATGTACATGCTCCCATCGCACCCCTCCTACACTGGCACACACACTCTCTCTCTCTCTCTCTCTCTCTCTCTCTCTCTCTCTCTCTCTCTCTCTCTCTCTCTCTCTCTCTCTCTCTCTCTCTCACACACACACACACACACACACACACACACATAAATGCGCGCGTAGCCAAATACACACGCACTTACACACACACACAGAGGCACGCAAGCACACACACGCGCGCGCGCGCACACGCACACACACACACACACACATGCCCGCACACACACACGCACGCACGCACACACACACACACACACACACACATGCAGAGAAAATCGCACCGCACGCGTACACTTGTATAAAGACGAGAAAATATTGATTTAAAATATTACTTTCACTGGTAAAAAAAAGCACATTGATTATAAAACAGATGATCATTCATTAAAAGAAATATACATTATCGTTTATTTATTCATAAAAGAAATGGAAGTGGGGATAAAACTGTGACTGGTTCTCAGCGTTCTGGTTTTGGCTGTCCTGTAGCGTCGTCCTGAGGGTAACAGTTCGTAATACTTGCTCAGACCATGAGTTTTGTCGCCCGCTATCATTCGCGCCTTTCCTTTCACTCGCCTCTCATACAACACATTCATACCCTCCTGTCTCGCTCCCACTATCTTACTACAAACATTCACTGTCTTATTCAGCACATTCTTGTTTTTGATTGACAAGAATGTGCTGAATAAGACAGTGGAAGTTGCGGGTAGGAGTTAGGATATCATATCAGTTACGCAAAGATTACGTGAATTATTGCTTACTATGTTGACGACGTTTCAACTTTCATCGGTTCAGACCCGAATGAATTTTGGTGTTTTACGTCCTCTCGACCCGGGAAGGCACATATGGGACATATCGGTTCAGACCCGCATGTATTCCGCCGTCTTAGCTGGGATACCCCACACAAACGCATGCGCAGAGCATTTTCTGTCAATAACGCCTGTGATTGGCTCGGTTCTTTTCGTTTCAGTAATCTCTTGGGGTCTGAACCGATGAAAGTTGAAACGTCTGTTTACAATATTACTAAAACAATGTTAAAATATGATTTGGGTTAAACTTTTCTTTAAATGTTTCTACATTTGTGATTAGAACTCGGTTTGCAGGACTGGGTAAAAGTGATCATGCCACTGTGATAGTAAGACTTTCCTGTCAAACAAAAATAAACATAGGCAGTGCCCGTTTCAACTACACCAAGACAGACTTTGATGCCCTGAAAAAACAACTAGGGGATATAAACTGGGAAATAGAATTTGATGGCTTAAAAGAGGGCGTAAAATATTATTTCCTTGATGGCTTAAGCGCCAATGATATGTGGACAAAACTAAGAAACAAGATACACGAGCTAGAGGCTGTTCAAAACAGTGTCCCCAAAACCAGGCCTTCAGGAGCTAAAAACAAGAAATGGATGGATAGAGGAACCCTGGCTTCTGTCAGAAAGAAACACAAATTGTTCCGCTGATGGCTTGAAACAAGAGATGGAAGAGACTATCAGGCACAAATTAAAGAAGACTTGAAAAGAAAATAGCTGCACAGAGCAAAACAAACCCTAAGGCGTTCTGGTCATACGTAAACAGTAAGACGAAATCCAAGTCCGGTATTGCCGATCTGAGATAACCAGATGGAAGTAAGATTAGGGGAAGACGGGGTAAAAAGCGCATGGGCGGGTAAGAAGCCCACCCCAATTATCTCATGAAATAAAGAAAATTTCAGTCAAATTTGCCCATGAGACGAATGCTAGACCTTAACGCTCGTCTCATGGGCAAAATGAGACTGAAATTTGCTTCATTTCATGAGATAATTGGGGTGGGCTTCTTACCCGCCCATGCGCTTTTTACCCCGTCTTCCCCTAAATCCGACCTTGAAAAAGCTGAGGTTCTCAACGAGTTCTTCCAGAGTGTCTTTACCGAAGAGGGAGAGTCTAACCTGCCTGACATACCTGACCTTGACTTCCACAGCGAACTCAACGACTTTGAGATCGACATAGATGAGGTCAAGAAACTCCTACTTGGACTCCACACTGGAAAAGCCCCTGAGCCCGACGGTCTGCATCCTCTCCTCCTTTCACGAGCAGCAGAGGTCCTTACATTGCCAATTACCATGTTGTTCAAAAAGTCCTTAGAGGAAGGGAAGATTCCAGACGAATGGAGGCTGGCCCATGTGACACCTATCTTCAAAGCTTTCAGCAAACAATTATCGTCCAGTTAGCCTCACATGTATTCTTTGTAATGTCATGGAAAAATTAGTGCGAACGGCGGAAATGGTGTCCCACCAAGTGTTTAATAACTTAATCAACAAACATCAGCATGGATTTGTGAAGGGTAAATCTTGCACAACCCAATTACTAGATGTGCTTGACACATGGACAAAAACATTAGATGAGGGGGGCACCATAGACGCAGTGTACATGGACTTCCAAAAGGCATTTGACAGCGTACCACATAGACGTCTTATTCATAAAGTTCAAGCTCATGGCATTTGCGGAAAGGTATTACTTTGGATACAGGACTTCCTTAGCCATAGAAAACAGAAAGTGGTTATCAATGACGCCCATTCCCAAGAACGCAAAGTCACTAGTGGTATCCCCCAAGGCAGTGTGTTAGGACCAATTCTATTTGTGATGTATATTAACGACCTGCCGACCTGTGTCCAGAATTCCGTTCGTCTCTTCGCTGATGATACTAAAGTGTTCACCAGAAGTGAGTTTGATGGCTCCACCTCTGTACTCCAAAGAGACTTAGACCAATTACAGGAATGGTCAGACAAATGGCTGCTGAAATTCCATCCCGATAAATGCCATGTGCTAAAGCTGGGGAGAAACAAATCAGACACTGTGTACTATATGACAAACAAGGGCACTCACGGAGATAAGTCCACCATTCCTCTACTTGAAAGTGACTGTGAAAAGGACCTGGGAGTATACATAGACAATAAACTGAGTGTCAAGGATCATGTGTCTCAAGTTACAGCGAAAGCAAACAGAGTAGTAGGGGTTATGCGAAGGACATTTGATTATTTGAGTGACGATCTCTTTGTACAACTGTTTAAGTCTCTGGCTCGACCTATTCTGGAGTATGGTCACTCAGTATGGCAACCCTATAGCAAGACACTGTGCCAAGAGGTTGAAGACGTCCAACGCAGAGCAACAAAGTTGCTTGCCCATCTCAAGGACAAAACTTATCCTGAGCGTCTAGCCCATCTTCATCTCCTTAGTCTCGAACACAGGCGTAAGCGCGGGGACATGATCGACTGTTTCAAGTATGTGCATAATATTTATCAATGTGAGATCCCACACTTCGAACACTTCTCTGGCAGAGACATTAGAGGCCACTCCCTGAAATTATCCAAAGGGCACCATAGGCTCCAGATCAGAGGCAACTTCTTCTCTCTTAGAGTTATCAACCTTTGGAATAGCCTGCCAGACTCTGTGGTAACAGCACCCTCTGTCAACGCCTTCAAGTCACGCTTAGACGCCTTCTGGTCGAAGCACCCGACGGTCTACGATCCAGAATGCTATCATTGACTTAGTCGTTCGCACCACCACGCGCGCATAACGTCTAGGCCTAAGTCTACCACCTTGAATGGTGAACAGGCATCAATTGATGCCTCAATCACGTCTCAAGTTCAACTTCAATTTAAAAGGTTTTAAAATGTTATTTAAAAGTAATGTTGTATTTACAATGCTAAAATAGGTTTCTTAAATGTTGCTATTAAAATTTAGTTTGTTTATGTGTATTTTGCTGAATGTTGCAACTGCTAGTGCTGCTGCTTATATAATATAATGATGGTGTGGTGGTGGTGGTGGTGGTGGTGGTGGTGATGATAACGATGGGGAGGATGTGTGTGTGTGTGTGTGTGTGTGTGTGTGTGTGTGTGTGTGTGTGTGTGTGTGTGTGTGTGTGTGTGCGTGTGTGCGTGTGCGTGTGCGTGTGCGTGTGCGCGCGCGTGCGTGCGTGTGCGTGCGCGCGCGCGTGCGTGTGCGTGTGCGAGTGTTTGACAGTAGACTGCAGCTTAGTTTTGTTTGATGGATGTGTGTGTGTTTTGCTTGAGGCCATATGTTTTATATTCTGTTTATTTAAGCCTACACGAACTATATGATTTGAAAATAATCTCTTTTTTTTTTTTTAATTCATGAGTTTTGATTTTTATCTTCAAACGATTATCTTTTCCTTTTCGATGGGCTGCAGACACATCAGTAGGCATAATGTTACCTTATCATAGTTTCTTTTTTCCCCAATGCAAAATTGATTTGTCCTCAAAACACTCACCATGGCCTCACCACCGTGACAATATTACAAACACTATTTGCATTAGGTCTACTAATCTGTCAAGTAAGTTCATGGAGATGCACGCATGAAGTAAGCAGTAATGATTTAAATGCTGACACAAATACAAGGTATACTGTGTCAGAGATTATTTCATGACCACGTTTGCTTGCGTACACACACGCATAGGAGCGCGCGTACACACACATACACGCACGCACGACCTCACTATGATCGCTATTGTCCAGTCACGCTGGCACCCTCATGATTTGAGGTCAGTTTCGGTCAACTGAATGTACTTTTGGACTCTGTCAAAGTATATGTGACAGGCAGGGAGGTCAAATCACCACTAACCCTGCAAAGCCTTGTTCAGTTGTTGCTTTCATTTATTCTGGTTGGGTAAACATAAATATTGCTGCCTTCTCACGTGACAGATCCCTTACATAACAAACATTTTTTTTTTTTAAAGTTTTCTTACGTTGGCCTCCACCGGGGAGTTTATGTTTCAGTTTTTATTTGTCTGTAGCTGTTGGTCTGTTTATCTTATCTGTCTAGTGTCTGTCTGTGAACGGCACTTTTAAAAAACTTTGGTTTTTTTTAAATTAAAGTAAGCCAGGCTTACCCTGGCTAAAATGAATCATCCGAACAGCCGAAGCGCTTACTTGAACACTATGGTACAAATGCATCAACTAGGGATGATAATATCACGTGTGTGACCGTTTTTGATTACCCCGCCACGTGCGCAGCCAAAATCCGTCTTCGGGGGATTTTGGAGACTGATGATGTTATGCTAGGGGCTTGTCATGGCTAAAGATTAGATGTTACAGTGCACTTTGGTGGAGAATTAGAATATTAATAACCCACCCCACCTTCAGTTAGTAAATAGAAACATTAAATTACGTTTTGGATTTTAATCGAATACAAGAACTTTTTTCGTGTCTTGAAGACGGGGCTGTCCAAAAACAAAGTGATGATCCGATTTTCATGAAATATTGTGGGAAACTTAAAAAATCAATTCTTCAACTGATTCGATTGAATGAAAGCATAGATTTTTGCATTCATGTTTATTAAAATAGCTTAAAATCAAGTCTACAGCAGATGTAACTTCCGGTTCTTTCTTTCTTCTTCTTCTTTTTTTTTCAAGGGGAAGGAGGGTTTTAAACTGTTTCTTTCGCTCTATTTGTCTCTGTCTCTCTCCCTGTCCCTCTCTCTCTCTCTCTCTCTCTCTCTCTCTCCTCGCGCGCGCGAATTTAAATTTAACGTCTATCCACACTAATCCCTTAATGCTGTAATTAGTGAAAGAAATCTTCTGTTGTTTGTCTTAATCGAGTGACACACAATAGGCCTATAGAGGTCACGAATGGCGAACGTACGTGTGCGCCACGGTGTCGTTTCTGATAAGTCAAAATGCCTTTAGGCTGTACATTTAATTTATCTCCATTGGGTCACCTGGTGACCGAGTTTAGTTTTGTGCAAACAAATCAGCCAGGAGCTGAAACACTGTGTCGTTATTCCATGAATATCCATCATAAACTTAGATGTGGAAGCGTGCGTGTGCATGGGTGCAGTTGTGTGTGCGTGTTAGAGTGTGTGTGTGTGTGTAGTGTATATGAGAGAGAGAGAGAGAGAGAGAGAGAGAGAGAGAGAGAGAGAGAGAGAGAGAGAGAGAGAGAGAGAGAGAGAGAGAGAGAGAGAGAGAGAGAGTGTCGTTGTGCAGGTAGGGGAAGACGGGGTAAAAAGCGCATGGGCGGGTAAGAAGCCCACCCCAATTATCTCATGAAATAAAGAAAATTTCAGTCAAATTTGCCCATGAGACGAATGCTAGACATTAACGCTCGTCTCATGGGCAAAATGAGACTGAAATTTGCTTCATTTCATGAGATAATTGGGGTGGGCTTCTTACCCGCCCATGCGCTTTTTACCCCGTCTTCCCCTACAAGCTTTACTCATAATCATATATATGTGTTATGTTACTTATCGTGTGCATTGTGTTTTATAGTATAGGCCCTATGTTTTAATGTGACAGCAAACAAAATTTCCTTGTTAATTTGAATGGGGATTATAAATCTTGATTGATTGATTGATTAAACTGAAGAAAGCACATGGACATGTAGATAAGAAGAAGATACTCACTTGATTTTGATTTATTTTATTTTAATTCTAACGTTATTAGGCATACATGGACGATATGGGCCAATTTCATATCGTTTTTCCCAACAGTTACTTGAAAGTGTTTTTTTGGTTTCCCAAGCCAGTACAGTATGAGGGGCCAAACGGGGTTTTATTATCTACTCTATTTTAGCCTATTCAATACGAAAAAGAGCTATTGAATACACAAAAACCTATTTAATAGTGTCAATGTAAATATTAAATAGAAATAGTAAATAATCCAAAATATAGAACAACTTATTTCATTACTGCGCTTTTCTATTCAATACTGTTCTTGTTCTATTGAATAGAAAAGTGAAAAGTATTGAATAGAAAAGTGGAGTAATGAATTAAGAGCTTGTATCTATTCCATACTTTGTAAAAATATTCCATACTTTGTAAAAAATATTCCATACTTTGTAGAAATATTCCATACTTTGTAAAAAATATTCAATAATGTGCTTGTTCTATTGAATAGATTCAAACTCAGTAGAGTAGAAAATGAAACGCTAAAGTATAAAATGAATTCCAAACCATTCTTTATTCAATATCCCCAAAATCTATTAAATACTTCCAATATCTATTTAATACATCTTGTGGATATAGAGTAGATAATGCTCTTTTCATACCACCATCTCTTTCTATTCAATATTATCCGTAAAGTATTATTAAATAGTTTAAATAGTAAAGAATTGGTTTCGAATGCAAAACTCATTCTCTACTCTCTCGGCTAGCCAGCTGACGGTTATTGTCAGAGACGCCAAGACTACGTGAGGGCTTTATGTAAATCTTGAAGGTCAACACTGAGTCCAACCATCGTTCCGAGCTTGGCCTCCCCTGCCACTTCATTTGACTTGCTTCAAGTTCAACGCCACAATTAATGAGGTTGCATGTAAGTCTTTCAGTGTCACTCAATCGTTTTGTTTCGTTTGCTTTGTTTTTAAAGCATAGGCTAATTATCTTCTTTTTCAATCCGCCTGAAGCACTTCACCTATTCTACTAGCTTTTTGAGCTACTAGTAGTCTATTATTAGGCAATCCTTTAGCAATGCGTTACATCCAAACGTGAACACCAAGACACGCGCGCGCTCGGTGGGCCCAGTGCGCGTGTAATAAACTCTTGCAGCCACATACCCCCCCTCCAACCACCCAATCAAGCGTCGTGTAGTGGGCGGGGCTTCTTCACAGGTGCTCAAAAGCACAGACGGGGGTGGGGGTGGGGGTGGGTGAGTGGCGGGAGAGGGAGGGGGGAGGTTAGAGAGGGGGTATACGGGGTGGGGGGGGGGGAGGTAGGTTTGGGTATAATAAAAATCGGATCCTGTTTAGAGAGAGAGAGAGAGAGAGTTGAATTGAATTAATTTTAACTGAGGCGAGGCTCTTGTTGGCACTTGTCCAACTCAATCCCTAAGGATGCATCTCCCTCTTCTGCCATTTTGATGTTGTGTGGGCCTCCAGTATCTTTGCCTACCGCTGGCTGTCTGCTTCTCAATTTCGCGCGCCTTTATTTTGACCCTTACAATTTGCATAAAGCCCTCACGTAGTCTTGGCGTCTCTGACAATAACAGTCAGCTGGCTAGCCGAGAGAGTAGAGAATGAGTTTTGCATTCGAAACCAATTCTTTACTATTTAAACTATTTAATAATACTTTACGGATAATATTGAATAGAAAGAGATGGTGGTATGAAAAGAGCATTATCTACTCTATATCCACAAGATGTATTAAATAGATATTGGAAGTATTTAATAGATTTTGGGGATATTGAATAAAGAATGGTTTGGAATTCATGTTATTCTTTAGCGTTTCATTTTCTACTCTACTGAGTTTGAATCTATTCAATAGAACAAGCACATTATTGAATATTTTTACAAAGTATGGAATATTTCTACAAAGTATGGAATATTTTTTACAAAGTATGGAATATTTTTTTTACAAAGTATGGAATAGATACAAGCTCTTAATTCATTACTCCACTTTTCTATTCAATACTTTTCACTTTTCTATTCAATAGAACAAGAACAGTATTGAATAGAAAAGCGCAGTAATGAAATAAGTTGTTCTATATTTTGGATTATTTACTATTTCTATTTAATATTTACATTGACACTATTAAATAGGTTTTTGTGTATTCAATAGCTCTTTTTCGTATTGAATAGGCTAAAATAGAGTAGATAATAAAACCCCGTTTGGCCCCTCATAGTACAGTGCGGTCAATGGCCTGAATAATTTGGCTAGGCCTATGGTACTATGATTTGTGTCAAAAGAAGATAATCAAAGTTTTGATTAGTTTTTTTATATTTTTGTTTATTTAACCAGAAAGCTTAACATAATGTACATAATACCTAATATATATGCACAAATTCTCTCCACCACTGTTGTTGTGTACTGTATAGGTGATAGGATGAACCTGGGTCTGTAGTCTCAATTTGGCTGTTGCTTATGCTTTGCTAGGCGAATTTGTGCCGAAACTAACTTTGGTAGAGGGAGTTAATTTTAGAGAGCTACTTTCCCTTACTTCATTACTATCCTCTTTCCTTGCCTCACTATTTCTTTCTTTGTTTAACCCAACTAAAAATCTCACAATGCTACACATTTAATCAAAGAGACGACGATTGAAAAAAAATAAACGAAGTAAAAAAAAAAAATTAAAAACCCACTAACATTTCGTCATGAAAAAGACTTGTTCAAAGGAACGAAAATGAACCGATCAAACTAATGCAACAATATTTCAAAGCAACAACATTTTTATTGGGAAAATTGGTCTAATCCCCGTCAATATCCCCCTCTTACAAATGTGAACATCCTGGGTTAGAAAAAAAGTGCAACATTTGGACTATTGACACTATACAGTAACCATATCCTGTTTAAATTCTATGCAAAATTCGGTGGTTGTTTGCAATAAATGAGGCTTTTTGATTGGACATTGTAAGAATGCGTATTTTCGTATATTTCTCGAACATTCTTCTTTCTTCTTCTTTTCATTCAGTTATCTGTGTAGTTATATAGAAAAGTATATATATAGCTAATTTTCTGCTGATTCGACAAGGAACTAACTCAGTACCGCCAGTTTTGTAAAGAGGTGGTTTATTTTTAGCTAACTGGTTCCAACTGGTTTCGGTCTCACGACACGCGTGTACTCGAGCCACATGACCATTTGGCATTTCCTGTGGCGAACGTCTGACACGAGCCAAACATACTGCAAAGTTTGTGATCTCAGCCAGTAAATCTTTGTCAGATTGTGGCCTTTCGTGCTCAGGGACAGACGGGAGAAGCTCATTTGCTCGCGTCACTTCCAAAATCGTTGAAAATGGATGTCTAGGGCTTAGTGGCAGTCTCGACTTTCGAGCTGTCATTGACTGAAACTGCATCATGATCAATGATCAAACTTGTGTCTGAATTCGAAAGTAAAAATACGTAATCGGTGAGTCGAGGTCAACCCAAGACTGTGGCTGTTTTACTGAAGTGTATACACGAAGTTGGCACACTGGCTGACGAGAAATCAACCATGCAAGCCCAGGAAATGTCTCCAACACCAGCCTCAGTTTCTGTCCAAGAAATGATAAAAACAAGAACGGAGTTGGTACTGTCGGTAAGCGAATCAGACTGGGCCTAGTTTATTGACAGAATTGTGCCTTAGCATGAGGCTGTGTCAGACCAGTTGACATAAGCTAGAACGCCAAGGCTACATAAAAATGTTGTTATGCTCTGAATGGTTGTGCGGGGATGACAAGCTCCTAGCATAACATCATCGGTCTAAAATCCCCCGAAGACGGAGTGTGGTTGCCCACAACGCGGGGTAATCAAAAACGGTCACACACATAATATTCTCATCCCTAGCTGGTGCATTTGTACTGAATTGTTCAAGTGCTCTGGCTGTTGGGATGATCCCTGGAGTCGTTAAGCCAGGGATCAACAACAACACATTGACAGATTTCACTATTCTTGTTACACTGTCACTGTACTAAACTACTAAATTGTGTTGACATGAAATTATATGTAAAATTAGCCTGTGGTGCATCAAGTGCCCCTCCTCCCCCCCCCCCCACCCATCTCCACTGTCACTAGGGTCAGCCTTCTTGTCCCTTCAATGTCAGTCAAGCAGTCATGTCCTCAGAAAATAACTGATCGGTCCCCCATTTTTCAGTCTTTTTGTCCAAAGTCCAGGAGCCAGAATTGGTCAACATTGTGACTGGGCCCTGCAGAGAAGAATAAGAATCAGTTGATGATTATCCTCTGAAGTCCCCCCTGAGGGGGTGATGATTAACTCCCTCCCTTCTGAGGCAGTAACATCAGCCGTCAGTGGAGGGTTTCAAATCCCAGATCTAAGAAACAATGACCCGCTCCCCTGTCCCCCTCTTCACCCATCCCCTCCTACCCACCGCCCAATCCAAACCCTCTCTCCACACACACACATATCCTGTGCCCATCACCTCCCACTGCCCCCATTTCCCCTGCCCCCCCCCCCCCCCCCCCCTAATATCCATTCCATATCAATGCCGATCATCCATACAGCTATGTTTTTTTAAATTTTAATACAGTTTCTGACGGAAGTCCCCATGTTTTTGTACCAACAGAACCATCAAATCGAATATGGTAGTTGAGGAGAGAAAGAAGAAGAAGTCGAAGTGTGGCTACCCACCGTCTCACATGTATTGATGTAATGTTCTCATCCCTAGATGGTGCATTTGTACCATAGTGTTCAAGTGCTTCGGCTGTTGGGATGATCCCTGGGGTCTTTCAGCCAGGGTACGACAACAACAATAGCAGTTGATGATTGTTTTATTAGCGTGTTAATTCTTGATTAAGTTGATATGTCAGTCGGTCATTTCTGACCATGTATCGTTGACTGCCAGTGCCATAGCAGAGGAGGCAGATACCGGTAATATTCCGGCAGGCTGGGCTAGACTGTTTATAGTGGACATGCCTTGCCCAGGGTACATCCCCACTCTCGGCCAGAGGGATTTGAGGACTTCACTGTGGCGCCCCGGTGACTCCTCACGGAGTTAAAGGAAAGGAGGAGGTGTTGGGAAAGGTCCACAAAGGCCAACCCATCCCTTTGGCTGCATCACTAGAGCCAGTGCTGTAGGGTTAGCATTCCTAGCTCGTTAAAATTCCTAGCTCGCTACTATGAGAGTGACTATTTGCGACAACCACAAATTTCACTTTTTCGTTACTTGAACCATTTATCTAACCCTAACCCTAACCCTACCCCTAACCCTAGAAAAAAGTGAAATTTGTCGTTCATGCTCAATGTCGCAAAATGCCGCAAATAGTCAGTCTTATAGTTATAGTATAGCGAGCTAGGAATTTTAACCCGACAAGCGCCCCTCGTTTGAGAGTCAGTGATAGTCTTCCACAAAAGACTAAACTGTACCATGATTTTTCATTACTGTAGAAAATCATCTGTTTTATAACTCTTGTCTTACTATTGCTAATGTCAACTGATAATAAATCATTTCAGCAAATGGCCATGATATGTACATTATGGAAAATACAATAGGTCTAATTGGGATTTTCAATTAAGTCGGACTCGGAGTGAGATGCTACTCCATCGCTTGGGCATCTGACATTTTAAAACATTTGTTATAGCTGATATCTGGGTGAGCGTTAAACATGACTACCCGGATACCAGATGATTTTTTTTCAAACTTGCAGACCTTAACTGCTGTAGAGTGGCACAGAGGTAACGCGCTCGTCTTGTATACAATTAACCCAAGTTCAAACCTGGGTACAGGGGATTTTTCTTCTCACTCTTCACACTCCGTCTTCTCACTTCTTCTCACTCCTTACGGTCTGAATGTGGAGTCTTTCGGATGAGACGATATACAGAGGTCCCGTGTGCCCATGCACTTAGCACATGCTAAACCCAATGGCAACGAAAAAGTTGTCATTTGGTCAAAATTTACCACCACCCCCCTTTTCCTTTCTCATCAGTCGCACAAAAATCGCATGCAAATTTAAAATAATTAAAATGGGTGGCGCGCCGCTGGCTGCGACACGCTCTCCAGGTGGGAGCAACTCGAATTTCACAGAGACGCCTCTGTGACTATAAACCACCAAATACCAAATAACCTACTATATATAGTACACATGAATCACTCCACGGTGAATGTGAGCACTCATTGGAAGAAAGAAAGAAAGAGTCCCTTTAATGAGTTTCGAAAACAACATATGATTATGGGGTTCAGACTATGTCGAAGCTCTAGTTTAGACAAACTAAATAAGTTGACTTTTAATTGTCACAAGAGTGTGTAGATCATTTGTTGTATATAATGTAGATGCATTGCACTGATCTAACAGGGCAACATACTTGGCGATGTTCTGTGTATGTCATTATGTGGTGGGGGAGCATATGTGCATCTGTGTGTCTGCTAGAGAGAGATGATGTGTGTATGCGCTGTACAGTGTGTTTGTGTGTGCATTTGCCCCTACGGAAGAGTGTGTGTGTGTTTGTCACTCTGTGTGTGTGTGTGTCTGCATGTTTGATCTACTGACTCAGTGATTGAGTGAAGTGGTATGACACTGACCTAATCATTTTATCTTTCATATCTAAAGTCTGGGGTAAAAGATGTACTCTGCAGGTTTATCCCCCCCCCCCCCCCCCTTCCCTTTGTTTCTTTTGATTCATTTTTGTACACCTTGTTTGTTTTTCTCTTTCAAAAAAGATTTGATTAACCCTTTCACCACCAAAGTTGCATTTTAGCACCACAGTGATTTAACACCTATGTCACTAAAAGGCATCAAATTGGGGTATATTATCTAAAGACCCTATTGTCTTGGTTTTGGGAAGGAAGGTTAGACCTTATTTTATATGTCACAGAAGAATCCCCAATACTGCAGATGGATTTTGTTCTCTACCCAGGTAAATTTAATGGAATTTTTTTTGCTGAAATGTAGCTGGCGGTGAAGGGTTAAAGATAAGAAATTGAAAAATGGGTTTAAAACAAAAGTACTACCGTATTTTACGGACTACAAGGCGCACCTGATTATAACTAATATAAGGCGCACCCCCAAATTTTACACAAAAGTCAGATTTTGTTCTTCTGTTTTCTTATTACATTATCAGTCACATTATAAGGCGCAGAGGTCTCTGTCTAGGAAAAAAAAGTATCGCCTTATAAGTCATACAGTTATATTTATAGTTCGTAAAATAAGGTAAATGTTGCCACTTTAGTTTTACTTAAAAGATCAGAGGTTAATAAATGCTAAGTAAAAATCGAAATAGTATAGAACCAGCCGCCGTGGTGTAGTAGTTAGCGTCGCTGACTACTTGTTGGGAGACCACAGGTTCGAATCCCATCAGAGGCAAGGGTTTTTTCGGTCCTGGACCGACTCCTACCCAGAGTGAGTGGCTATGGGCTCAATGGGAAGACTGAAACCACACAGTCGAGCTTCATCCGCTTAACGGATGCGATTCTGAGTGTTGCTCTCATTTCAAGACCAACACTGCAGGTGTCTGTAGTTATCGGGCCTGGTTAACGCCGGGATATCATTATGAAAGGAAGCGTATAATACAGCCCTGTCATGTAGTCTCAGATCGATACGGAATTCTATCACATCATCATCATCATCATAGTCATCCGCCTCATTTCCATCAATCATTAAAAAAGAAAAATGTCTCAAATTCTGTGGGTTTGCATGCCCAGCTCTCATGGTGACCTCAGTTTCGCTTTCCAATCCAGTCTATGCCTTGGTGCGTTCGGGTCAAAGTCATGGGGAGCAGTGTATTCTGGGGAGCTGTCGGTGGACGGTCGTAGTGGCGCCCTCGGAGGAGGACCTCACTCACGCTGACTCCGCGACTTATAGAATAATGTCGTCAGTAGGGGGCTTAGTAGGTGGTGTCCTCAACAGGTTCTACTGAACTCCACCGAAGTGACTCAGCAACAGTGCAGTGTCTCCTCGGTTGGTTGCCTCCTGATGGCCTAACATAGATTCGCTCCCCTAAGCGAAGGTGTGGCTGCGAGTTGGGACTCGCAACGAGCGGTGTGGGAGCAACGCCACTGTACGGCCCAGAAGATGGGACAGCAAAAAAAAAAAAAAAAAGAGAAAAAAAAATGTTTTTGGAGTGAATTAAAGGTCATTTAATTTTGCATTTGACACCTTAGTTGTAAAAAATGATTCAGTTTAAAAAGCTTTGCATGCTACATTTGCTAGGGCTGCTATGAAAATGAGAGTCAGACTTAGAGAGAGAGAGAGAGAGTACAGTGTGCGTGTGTTTGTGTGTGTCACTGTGGTTGTGTGTGTGTGTCATTATATTGTATAATGTATGTATGTGTTTCAGTCCCCAGTGGTGAAGTCGTTTCTGGCAGGGGCACTAAGCGGCTCACTGTCCTCTCTGCTGCTTCAGCCCCTGGACCTCGTCAAAACTCGCCTGCAGTCTCCTGTCTACATAGGGTGGGTTACTAGGATTTCCTGTTTTTGAATTTTACCAGAAAAGGAAGTTCCTTTTTTTTTTAATTGTCAAACAAGATTTTTGTGTGTCTACTATTTTTCAAACACTTTAAAATAAGCATTTGTATAAATTGTGGAAAAAGCAAACTAAAAGTAAAATACCTTCATAAATCAATTTTTCCTTCGGTTGCAGGGGAACATTACCCCTGGACCCCGGCCTTTCAGGGTTTTTTCATTTAGTGCAGTTGTCACCTTCGGCATGTGTTTCTTGGCTTTTTGCTTATTGATTTGTCTTGTCTTGCATCTAATAAGACTTGCCCATAACTGTATAAGTAATAATATTGTCAGGAGTTCAACTGACTGTGCCAAGCTCAACAATCCATTGCCTATTTCAATTTTGACTTGATTTTATTTTTTGATTTTATTTTTTGTTCAGAGAAGTTGAATTATGTATGAAATGGGTGGGACATTGAAGGATAAGTTATGGCAGCCTGATGAAAGCTCTTGGAGCGGAAAGCTTGCTCTCTCTCTCTCTCTCTCTCTCTCTCTCTCTCTCTCTCTCTCTCTCTCTCTCTCTCTCTCTCTCTCTCTCTCTCTCTCTCTCTCTCTCTCTCTCTCTCTCTCTCTCTCTCTCTCTCTCTCTCTCTCTCCCCCCCCCCCCCCCCCCCACGATCACCCACAATACCTGGTAAGAATTTACCTTTTCTTCTCCAAAGTTATGGAGATCGGAGAAAGTGTGAACCTGGGTTAAGATAAAAAAACTATTTGTTTCCTTTTCAGAACCAATACAGGGATGATGCATGTGGCTATCAAGGTTGTTCAACAGGAAAAATTCCTGGCTCTCTGGAATGGAGTGTGGCCTGTAAGTTGTTCAGTCATCAGTGTCTGTGTCAGCTTTAGGTTCAACATTACTCAAAATCTGCAACATAAATTTATTAATTGAACTAAAAACATCAAAACGCTACACTCAGTAAACTACAACATAAATTTATTCAGAAAAACAATTTTGGAATTTCTTATTTTGCTAGTAAACTGATACTCCATCAATGGCGTTCTGGTTGCTTACGTTGAATGGAGCCTATAAATGATATAACTCAACAGAATGGGGAGAGCGCAATGAGAGTTAAACGGTTTTGTTGTTTTTTACAATCAGGATCTTGTTGACAGCTATTTAATAAGTGAACCATGGGCCTTTATTTCGCAGTATCCGAGCTGGACCACTCCGGCTAGCGTAGCGGAGGCATTCATGTCCTTACTCATGCTTTCATGTGTTTTAGTTACTGATTCAGTTTACCGTATCTTTCGAACTATAAGGCGATACTGGGGGTTTTCCGAACTGAAACCCCTGCGCCTTATAATATAACTGAACGAAAAATGGTGTTTTACGTCCTCTCGGTCATAGACACATATGGGACATTTGTAAATACAAAGATATGGTGGGAACAATACTGGCTGCAATGCCCGGAGGCAGTGCATCACCAGTAAAGTCCCGAGTTTTGAACAATATAGATAGGTGTAGCGGTAACCATGCCTCGGTTAAACCTCATCGGCTATGGTACCGCCACATATGATTTATAATATAACTAATAAAATAGTAAGAAAATATAGTAGCAAAATCTTAATTTTGTGTGAAATTTGGGGGGTGCGCCTTATTTATAGTCAGAAATATACGGTAGTTCAGTTGCATACTTATTGTGTCTGTGTAAAGTGAAAGTTTATACAGTGGAACCTCCCTTATAAGACATCCCATTATAAGACTCCCTCCCATATAAGACCTACTTCTCTGAAACATTGCCCTTCTTTGTGAGTATTAAAATTACCTCCCTTGTAAGACCCTTCCTTTATAAGACCTCATTTTGGATGTTTTTTTAGGGGTTTCCCCTCTCCCTGATTCCCCAATAACTAAAAGTTACAGCAATGGCCTTCGGCCAAGAGGATGTAAAACTTAAACTTTGATTTTTGAAGGTCTTATAAGGGAGGTTCCACTGTTCAATATAAGTGAGTTGTTTTATCAATTAATCAAATGGTGGTTGTTTTTTGGTTCTGTAGTCAGTGTAAGCATTCCTGCCAAGTGCACTTCAAAGGGTACAACAAATGCACCCATATTCATTGTCAATTAATTTTTGCTTTAAAGGATTTAATCCAAATGCCAGTGACATTCCAGTTATAAAACACAAGTAAAAGTATACTAGTATAGAGATTTTAGCAAACCATTCATCTTTAGAAAATGTTCATTTCTGTGTGTGTTTGAATGTGCATGCTTGATTTCACAACATCCTTGCATGTTCAACACACACACACACACACACACACACACACACCCGCACTCCTTCCTGTTCTCTCTGTCCTGTTTTCTTATGCTCCCAGCTTAACCCTTTCACCGCCAGCCATATTTCAGCCAAAAATGTCCATTAAATTTACCTGGATAGAGAACAAAATCCATCTGTAGTATTGGGGATTCTTCTGTGACATATATAAAATAAGGTCTATCCTTACTTCCCAAAACTAAGACAATAGGGTCTTTGGATAATAGACCCAAATTTGATGTCTTCTAGTGACATGGGTGTTAAATCACTGTGGTGCTAAAATGCAACTTTGGCAGCGAAAGGTTTAAAGCAGGCATCACATTGTCAGAGGATTGGCAGATTTCAGGTTTTTTTTAAAAAGCTTGCAGAGGATTCCTTTGTGCTGACAGGTTTGCTTTTGTCTCTGAACATAATCTTCACTGCAACGTACCATTTTTAAGTAATGTCTTCTTGACTTGTGCCTTTTTCGTCATGTTAAGAACTGATTTCAATATTGTCCCTCCACTTGCTGAGGCCTTGATAAATCCTTTTTCCATGATTTTTAGAGGATTGACAATTCTGATGATGTGTTGCTTGAATATAATGTTGTGACTGCTTTGTGTGCAGTCCTTGATGAGATGTGCGCCAGGGGTGGGTCTGTACTTTGGCACTCTCCACTACCTTAGAAGCAACTTTGGGTAAGTGCTTTGCTAATGTTTTAGTAAAACAAATAGAAAAATAATGGTCATACTCTCAATCCTCTTTGAAACTTGACCTTCTTACACACACCGGTACAGGAGATCTTCAGCTTTTTTTACTCTTTTGTGTGTGTGTGTGTGAGGGAAGTGGGTGCAGTTTCAATATCTTGTCAACACCATTGAATGCCATGTATCATGCAACAGCTGTTGACCTTGCCCTACATTTGCTGTTGACCTTGCCCTACATTTAATATAAATTATCTAAATTACTTATCAAAATAAACTCAATGCAATCAGCGTTCTGCGGCTCTTTTCTTTGTTTAATTTCATCGTGGCATAGATGCAGTGTACACCCTACAGTTAATATATCTAGATCAGTTATCGAAACAAGCACAATAAAATCTGCATTGTCGTTTGTGTAACTCTTGTTTTGCATATTTATTGTGACTTAGGTCGAGCGTACATACATACATACATGGGTGCTACTCTTTCATTTTTACACTGATTTCAGTATTTTAATTTTACCAGAAACTGAAATTCTTTTTTTTTTTAAATTCAAGATTTTTGGGGGGATCACAAGCGATTTGAGGCGTTTTGAACTTAGTCTAGTTGTTCTATCTTGGAAGTTTACAAAGGCCATGTAATAATTTTACAAGGCTTATCAGAATCAAACTGTCCTTGTCTATCATTTTAACTGTCCGTCTGTCTCGTTATCTCTCTTAATTTGCCCCCCTGAATCGTCCCTGGACCCCTGCCTTTCATTTTTTTCCATTTTGGGGAGTTGCACCCATGTACATATAACATGTTTCGATTGCTAACAACATACAAAAGAATACAGACTTTTTTTTACTATTAAAAAACACACACAAAAACTCTGATCTTATGTATTTAACCAGTTGCTTAAAGTTAAAAAGAGTTGTTTGTTTTTTCAACTGTTCCAGCTTACAAAAAATTGACCACTTTCTCAGTCTTTTGTCCAGAATCTGCAAAAATATAAATATTCAAGTGCTTTCCTGCATGTATGTTGTTGTCGTCGTACCCTGGCTAAAAGACTCCAGGGATCATCCAAACAGCCAAAGCACTTGAACACTATGCTACAAATGCATCAGCTAGGGATGAGATTATTACGTGTGTGACCATTTTTGATTACCCTGCCACGTGGGCAGCCACACTCTGGCTTTGGGGGATTTTGGAGGTGATGTTATGCTAGGAGCTTGTCATGGCTAAAGACAATTCCTACATAACTATGCAGAGCATGACAACATTTTGATGTAGCCTTGGTGTTCTAGCCTATGTCAATTTGTCTAGCATAGCCTTAAGCCAAGGTGTGCCTTCTTCTTCTTCGATCACTCGGACAGTTTCCTGTCAATTATGAGCGCAGATGCGTCATGCTGCCGTTATGCGCCTAACTAAGAAATAGTTAGGCCCAGCAAGTCCGACTTCGGCTGGACGAAATGTTTTTTAAATTGTTTCGTTAAAAAAAAAAGCAGGAGAATGGACCGGTAAGGCAGAAAGATAGTAGATGACAGTAAGCAAAGGGAAAAGGCAGAGTCAAAGAGAGTGACAGATTAAAGGAAGTTACGAGCACAGAACTTCCAGAAGGTGGGGGAACTATTTATGCAAAAGACCTCCCGGTATCCCCACGGGGGAGCGTGCCTTACTACACTATTATCTTTCAAGAGTGCATAATAGTGCATTCTTTCCTACTTAATGCTGCAGCTGTGGGGAACCGAATGGCTGGCTTTTGAGGACCCTCTCCTGAAAGTGAAACCTCTTGTTCCAGAAAGTGGGGATAAACCCCAAGCAAGGCATCTTTACTGCAGTCAAATTTCAACCCATCCCACTGAAATAATAATAATAATAGTGAATCATTTATATAGCGCACTCCTCCACCAAATGTGGAGCTCTATGCGCTTAACAACAACAAAAATTAAAAGCAGGAAATTCAAAAACAAGTAATCGCTCGCACACATGCAAAATAGGCATGTATACACACACCACCCACACATACACGCAGGCATGCACGTACGCACATATCCACACACACACACGCACTCACACACACACACACCGTTACCATCACCACCACTCACCCCACCCAAGAACACAATACAAAATACAATCAGTTGAAGAAAGCATCAACACACTCTCTCTCTCTCTCTCTCTCTCTCTCTCTCTCTCTCTCTCTCTCTCTCTCTCTCTCTCTCTCTCTCTCTCTCTCTCTGTCTGACTCTCTCGCAACAAAGCTGACGTAGACATTGCAGTCAACACACAGTGAAACTAATGGGGGGGGGAGGGGAGGGTGTGTGTGAGAATAGAGTTGAGAAGTAATGTGGCCTAAAGGTTGTGATATAGCTTGAATAGGTGGGTCTTGAGAGCTGATTTGAAGCGTTGCAAGGACTGGATATGGCAAATTTCGCATGGTAAGGAGTTCCTAACTGATGAGGCCGAAAAGGAAAAGGAGCGCTCACCAAACATTTTTGTTCGTGTACTAGGAACACAGAGAATTTTGGAATCTGAAGATGACCGCAATTGCCTTGATGGAGTATAGACAGAAAGCATGTCAGAGATGTAGCTAGGGGCATTTCCAGAGAAATAAGAATGACATAGAGTGGAAATTTTGTAGTCAATACGTGCTTTGATGGGAAGCCAATGGAGGGATATCAGGAGTGGTTGAACATGATGATACTTAGAGACCTTGAGGACAAGTCTGGCAGCAGAGTTCTGGACTTTTTGAAGCTTGTCAATGAGGTGTTGGGGGCAGCCATACAAGAGTGAATTACAATAATCTAATTTAGAGAGAACAAAAGCGCAGACTAGTATCTTAGCAGTATCTATAGACAGGAGATGGCGAATCGTACCAATGCGACGCAGCTCACAGTATGCTGACCGACAGATAGTTTGAACTAGTGAGTCAACACTCATATCTTGAGATATGTGGAAGCCAAGATTTCTAGCAGAAGGAGAAAAAGGTATTTGAGTGTCTCAGACAGAGATGGAATCAGGCTTTGGGTACGAAAGTTGTCTAGATGGAGAGTGGATGAACAAGGCCTCCGTTTTGTCGTCATTCAGTTTCAGTTTGTTTTGTAGCATCCATGATTTGATGTTGCGAATGCAAAATTCCAGTGAAGATATAGAAGGAAGAATGGTAGATGGGGATACAGGCTTGTGGAGTTGTGTAGCATCAGCAAAAGACTGAGAATCAACGGAATGAGAAGTGATCAACTCGGACAGGGGTTTAGTGTACATGATGAAGAGGACTGGTCCAAGTACTGAGCCTTCAGGAACCCCACATGTGAGGCCAACCATTGCAGAAGATGAGTCATTGATGGAGACAGACTGAGTTCGATCAAAGAGGTAAAACGAGAACCATGACAGAGCAGTGCCTGATATCCCATAGGTGATTTGAAGCTCTTAAGGAGTGTATGGTGGTCAATAGTATCAAAAGCAGCTGAAAGATCCAAAAGAGTTAATATAGATGCGTCACCAGAGTCAAGAGCTAAGAGAATGTCATTAGTTACCTTCAACAGTGCAGTTTCAGTGCTGTGAAATGGCCTGTATATTAAGATTAAGATTAAAATTATAGCCTTGTCGACAACTAAGGCCATGTCAGGGCTGTCACCACATTAAATCTTACCACGTATTCCCCTGACTGAGACCCCTGCGCTTTATACTATGACCAATAAAATAGTAAGAAAATACAATAATAAAATCTGAATTTTCTGTAAAATTTGGGGGGGGGGCCTGATAATCAGGTGCGCCTTATTGTCCGTAAAATATGGTACTATTTATGGAGATAGTGGTGCAGAACATGTGCATTGATAATACATGTATGCTCTCAGTCAAACCATGGATCTCTGTTGTGACAGGAGTGCCAATCCCAAAGCGCTGGAGTCCCTGTGCATGGGCATGACAGCCAGGTCCATAGCTGGGGTCCTCGTGCTGCCCATCACAGTCATCAAAACACGCTATGAGGTAGGCAGCTGCTCTCCATCTTCCTCCCTGCTTTCTTGTGGATATAGTCATCCTGAGTAACAAATGCTGTTTACTTATTCAGGGGTCATGCTAACGCATGTTTCTTGCGTATTTGACGCGTTTAAAAAATCACTGACGTATTTTTACGGCGTTTACGCGTTACCCGTACGCAAAATGACGTCCGCTCAAAATCACATCTGAGTCTAGATGGTGAATCAGACTTTAGAAGTCCTACGGTCCCTACACGTATAGTGGTTCTGCTAACCAAACATTAGAACAGACTATAGAAAAATGGCACTGCTTTCAGAGGAGGTAAGTATCCCATCCTTTCTTTTTCATTAGTTATCTGGATTCCGTCCAGTACTGCTGTGACGTAGGTGCAGTGCAGTGTGGCGGGAAAATCACTGTAAGCGCATTGTCTGACTCCACCCCCCACCCCATCTCCCCACCCCCACCCCCTTCCAGCCTTTGCTTCTATTCTTTCATGGTGCTTGGCCACTGGATATCCAGATTCCAGTAACGTAAATGAAGCGTTTGTCGTGAAATGAGCGCGTTGTTGCACAATTGCCAGACTTCTGTTTTTGAAAATGACTGGTTAGTGAATAAAAATGCACGTTTTTGTTGCTGGTCTTGTTTTCATTGTTTTTAGCTTAGATTTATCATTTTGTTCTTTGACAGGATTTTTTGCTTCCCTTACGCATTTTTTTGCCGGCGTCGCGTAAGCAAAACGCGTTTTCAAAAACACTAGCGCCACCCCTGCTTATTGCAGTCATTATGAAGGGAAGCGAGTTAGCAGCTTGGATCCTTTGCTGTATTCTGCACAGTTTATACTTTTAAATGTGTGAGTCTTCCCCCGTGGGGATACTGGGGGAGGGGTCTTTTGTATAAATAGTTCTCCCACCTTCTGGAAGTTCTGTGCTTGTAACTTCCTCTAATCTATCACTCTCTTTGACTCTGCCTTTTCCCTTTGCTTACTCAGTTACTCTCATCTACTGTCTTTCTGCCTTACCGGTCCATTCTCCAGCCTTTTTTCACGAAGCACTTTCGAAAAGATTTCCTCCAGTCAAAGTCGGACTTGCTGGGCCTAACTATTTCTTAGGTGCATAACGGTAGCATGACGCATCTGCGCTCATAATTGACAGGAAACTGTCTGAGCGATCGAAGAAAAAGAAGAAGATATGTGTGAGTCTGTTTGTCCAGATGTGTGTGTAGAAAGAGAGTGTGTATGTGTGTTAATTTTTCTTTTTATACATAAGTCCTTTGCTGTAGATTAATTCTGACTGAGGCTAGTTTTATTTGTGTATGGTATATTTTTTCTGTAAAAAGTTATTTGGATGACTATGCCTTTCCTCCTTCTTCATCCAAATGAGTGACTACAATCTTTTGAGTCTTTCGGATGAGACGATAAACTGAGGTCCCGTGTGCCCATGCACTTAGCACACGTTAAACCCAGTGACAACCAAAAAGTTGTCATTTGGTCAAAATTTACCCCCCCCCCCCCCTTTTCCCTCAGTCACACAAAAATCGCATGCCAAAAATGTTTGGAAAAAAATTGAGTGGCGCGCCTCTAGCTGTGACACGCTCTCCAGGTGGGAGCAACCCGAATTTCACAAAGACACCTCTGTGACTATAAAGTACCTAATAATAACCTAATAATAATCAACACTTTGATTCATTGGCACTATGCCGATCGAGGTACCAGGTAGGACAAGAAAGGAAATTGGAACAAAACCCTAAAACTACTTTTTGACCAAGCCAGTCAGGTCTCCCTGTGGATCCCCAACAATGAACATGATGCCGCATCAGGCAGGAACAGCTAACTTTAAAAAAAAAAAGTTACTGTGAGTTGACCCATGACTGGAACATGTCGATGGATGGCGCTGTCACAGCCACCTCGGACAGTTGGTTCCAGTCCCTGGTTGTCCTGGGAGAGGAGCTACGTCTGTATTCAGTGCGGCACAGAATAACACTCAGTTTGTTGGTTGTGTCCTCTTCTTTGTCGAGTTACAGCTGGTTGAATTCTGCTGAACATTGCTGACTTGGACAATGTTGTGCTGTATTTTATATAACATTGTCAGCCTTCTGTTTTCCAGCATAGGCTAACCCAGACGAGTCAGCATGTTGCTCACACTTGAGGTGTTGTGGTAGCGGTTGAGCACGAAGCGAGCCGCCCTTCTCTGAACTGCTTCGATCTTATCCATAAGCCTCTTCGTGTAAGATTATACATTTCTTCTGTAGGTACTTTGGTCTCACAGAAGGAAAATATTCTTATTTGTTGTAAATCATGAATAAAAATGTTTTATCTTTTTAATCAGCAGTATACTTGTTTTTTTAATCAGAGTGGTGCTTTCAAGTACAGAGGGTTGACCAATGCTCTGTCTGTGACCTACAAAACCGAGGGATTCAGAGGTATGAACATTGAAATTTATGGATAACAAATTAAACTTTACTGTCATATTTACCTACAAAACCGAGGGATTCAGAGGTATGGACATTGAAATTTATGGATAACAAATTAAACTTTACTGTCATATTTACCTACAAAACCAAGGGATTCAGAGGTATGGACATTGAAATTTATGGATAACGAATTAAACTTTACAGTGGAACCCGGTTATAAGGAAATCAAAGGGAGATAATTTTTCGTTTTCTTTTATCCGGGTTTTCTTATATCCGATAATCGGATATAAGAAAACTTTTTGAATTTATTTTCTTATAACCGATTTGAATGGGAAAAAAGGGAAAAAATAAAAGAGAAAAGGAGAAAAAATAAAATAAAAGACAAACAGAAACGTAAAACAAAGAGAAAATGCTTTTACCTAATTTGGTGCATGAAAAAAAGGAAAAAATGCCAAGCAAAGCAGCAAAAAAAAAAAGAACATAGCAGAAAATTAAAAACAAAAATGAAGGCAGACGTGGTGTGAGTTGCATGATGAGCGAGCAAGATAGCGGAGAGCAGATGAATGAGTGGGTGTGGTGTAGCGAGAGTAACATATTTGTTTAAATGTAAATTTCTGTTTCTTGTTTTTAATCAATATTCTAATTTGGATGTATAACTCATTTTACACAGTGGAAGACAATTTTGTATTTGCGTTTGTACAATGCCAATGGACAATAAAGAAATTTGCGACCTATGACTCATGTTTTACATCATAAAATCAAAATACAGCAAAACTCGGTTATAAGAAAATCGAAGGGAGATCATGTTTTTTTTGCTTATTACCATATCCAAGTTTTCTTATCTGAAACTCGGACATAAGAAAACATTTTGAAGGTTTTTTTCCTGATAACCAAATTGAATGGGGAAAAGGGAAAAGAGAAAAGAAAAGAAAAGAAAAGAAGGACAGAAAAACAAAACGAAGAGAAAATCCTTTTTCCTAATTTGATGCATTTCTTACATCATAAAATCAAAATCATCTACTAAGAAGAAGATTTAAAGGTGCCTACAACCACTCAAACTAACAAGCTTTTGTTTATTTTTACTGTTATCAAATACGTACTCATTCACCTATCTTGTACTGAACTATTACCATTTACTGTCCACCCATGCAGCTTTTTATCAATCGTTTGCTTTTGTTTATGTGGATTTACATCCACATATTCAGTTATTTGTATTTATCTTCTTAAAGAAATGGATTGCCTTTTCCTCTCTGCCATTGCTGCTGAAAATAAAAGGCTGGACCACTACCAAACATAAAAGGTCACCACATTTCAGTGCACAGAATACTGAAGGAAAGTATGGAATAAAGGAACAAAAACAACTCAATTAGTCTTATTTGTACTGTTTAGACTGTCTGTCATGAGGTAAACTTTCCCTTTTTTAAAGAAAATGGATTGCCTTTTCCTCTCTGCCATTGCTGCTGAAAATAAAAGGTCAAACCTGGACAGTCTATCTACCACCAACAGAAAAAAGTACAGGCACTGGCGCTTTTTTTTACCCCCAGGAAGCAGCTATAGAGGGTCTCTTCACCCCCAGGGTGAACTTATAGAGGGTGAAAAATCAAAACAAAATAAGCATAAAAACATGTGGGTACTGTCCAAAAAAATGTAAAGTATTGTATGACAGGCAGTATGAAGCATTACAATGCCTGGCATTTCCGACACAAATGTTACCAACAGTCACACACAGCCACACATCATTCAAGAATCAAGAACTTTAATCCTTTGCCCTCTTTTGGGGCATTGAGGATGAAACAACAAAATTATAAAATTTCAAGCAAGGCATGACAATTTATGTTGAACATTCAATAGCACACACACACACACACACACACACTCTCTCTCTCTCTCTCTCTCTCTCTCTGTCTTTCACCGGGATGTGTCAAAGGTCATTGAACTTGTAACCAGTCTAGAATGATCAAGTACTATCATGACCTGACCTTCACCTTGTGCTAATGCCTCTGAAGTGTTTCAAGTGATGTTTTTTTCTAACCCAATGCTTGTCCTGTCTATTTATGGGACCGGGGTTATGTGAGCGAATGGAGGGGGGGGGGGGGGGGGGGGAGAGAGAGAGAGAAAGAAAGATAGAGAGAGAGCGCCATTCAGATAAGGCTGACATTGACTTTGGGCTGACATGCCTAATTGGTCTCATGGGTCTGCAGTAGACCAGCTTTTCACGCACTCAGCAGATTTATAGTGCGTCTCATAACCCTCGAGTAGTAATTATAGTGCATCGTTTCACCCCCAGTATGAAGTTTTAATGCGTCTGCCACGCACATTTGATGCACAGACGCACAGAATGGGGAGCCCTGGACATACTTTTCTTATGTCCAAGTTTCCATTGCAGATGGGAGAAGGAATTTGCTTGCTGAATAATCGAGTTTTCTTATAAGCGAGTTTCTTATATCTGAGTTTTGATCATAGATAAGAAAGAAGAAGTTTGGCAGGGAATTTTTTTTGCTTCATTATAAGTTTTCTTATAAGCGGATTCGGCTGTATATTTCTATATTAAGGTTAGAGTGTCTGTGACGTAGCTGCTCTGACGTAAATTTTCCTTTTTTGTTTGTCTTGTTGGAACACTGCACTTTTTGGAACATCCTTTCAATTCATGCCCTAATTATAAAAAAATGGCTTATAAAAATATCAAATCGCTTATAAGAAAAAGAACTGCAAACCAACTCCCTTGTATGAAATCATTTTGTTATATCCGACTTTACATCGCGGATGGGAGAACGAATTTGCTTCCTTATAACCGGGTTTTCTTATAAGCGGTTTTCTTATATCTGAGTTTTGATAATACATAAGAAAGAAGGAGTTTGGCTGGGGAAAAAAATAATTGCTTTCTTATAAGCGGGTCCCTTATAAACGGGTTCGACTGTACTGTCCTCATACTTTGATTATAATTAATATTTGTTTGCTTTTCATCATGTAAATTTAAATAAATTGATCATATGTAGTTACATCAGTTGATCATACAAACTGGCATTTGCATGACATTATGATCCAATTATCTGGTATGGGCAACAATGTGCTACGAACTACATAGCTCAAAGAATGTTGGAGAGGGAAATAAATCATCATAGATGGTACAAAATTGACAGTTTGCAAACATTAGAAAGTGACAATCCTCCGAAGTCGGAGTATGGCTGCCCACGAGGCGCGGTAATCAAAAACAGCCACACGTAATGTTCTCATCCCTAGCTGGTGCGTTTGTACCATAGTGTTTAAGTGCTTCGGCTGTTGGGATGATCCCTGAAGTCTTTAAGCCAGGGTAAGGCAACAACATTTATAGAAGGCGACAGAAGAATATTCGGTAGGAATGGTGATAAATAAACTTTTGTGTACATGCATTCCTTCTGTTTTAGTTTTACCTTTCCTTTTACCTCTGATATTCTGGTTTTTGCTCTAACACAGTCAAGAGAGCTATATCCCCAGACCATTTTGCCAGATCGGCTCTATCAGTTGTGTTTTTCATGGCATGATTTGTTACAATGATTTTTTTGTTTAGTTTTCTCTGGCAGTCAAGGGGTTAATGTTACATTTGATATTCTTGATGTCTTTTTTTTGGGTATACACTTTATTCTTTCCAATCAAAGATCAATTCTCCATATTTGATGTTTTATTATATTAAATGTTCAGCTTTCTTAACTAACTTTTGTGCCATGTTTTGAATATGTGATCTTGTGTGACAAGGGAGACAATGCTTTGGTAATGTTGTTTACATTGATGGGTAGGTGCTTGTGTGCGTGCGCGTGCATGTGGGATCTGTGTAAATGCTTGCATATGTGCATGTTTAAAAAAAATTCAATCCCTTTTATTAAATCTTAAATTTGTCTATGTGATTTTTCTGTGTCATGATTCTTTTATGTGCTATGTTGTACAACAATTTTCCATACTCCTCAAAAAATAAACCAGTCATGAGCTGCTTGTGTTAAGAAAAAAAAAAATTTGTATGTGAAAGTGTTTGCTAACAAAAAAATTTCAAGGACATAAATGGGAAGCAGGGAATTAAATTTGTTTAATTTCATTAGGACTGAAAATGTTTGCTGACAAGTGCTGTATGCGTTCTGTTAGGTCTGTACAGCGGTCTGACCCCTACGTTGCTGCGTGATGTGCCTTTCTCCGGCATCTACCTCATGTTCTACACCAGACTCAAGATGTACACACAGCCCAGTAAGTCAGCTGGACATGCCATTGCTGCCAACACTTAAACTTTTAAACTTATTTAAAAAATCCAAAATCATGCAATGCAGGGACATTTCCCAAATGTTAAACTCCATTAGCAAGCTTTAATATCTGTTGATTTTGCATACTAAGGAGGATTGCAGTTAGAAGTCAAACCTGCTCATGAACCAGAAGTACCAGGGCTGGTCAAAACTACCAGCGTGGTAGCCACTGGCTAGTAAAAAAATCTGTGGGCGAGTATATTTCAAAAGTCACTAGCCTGATGGGCTACATTTCAGTAGATTTCAAAAGTCACTAGCCCGATGGACTACATTTCAGCACTGCACGGCCCTGGGTTTTTTGCCATTCTCTCTCTCTCCTTCCCTATCCCCTGTGTGTGTGTATGCGCGTCTGCATGTTTGTGTGTGTTCAGGGATTTTTGTTTGTTTTCTTTGGGCTAGTGAAAATGTGTTTAGGCGAATAAAAATGTTTAGTTACTCGCTCGGAGGGCGAGTGAAATGTTTAAAGTTTGGCCAGCCCTGAGACTTTTTGTTTTTATGTTTGCTGAGCAAAACATGTCGCCAAGGGAAACAAAGACACTTGAAAAACCCTAAAGGAGGCTTGTGAAGTTTTCTTCCAAGCATAGCACAGACTTTGATTTCCCAAACAGTGACTATGTACAACTAAAAGCTGCATTTTCGTTTACATTTCATCAGGTCTATCTACGCAGGCTCTTTAGATCATAAAATGCATTCATCCAAAGTTTGGGAAAATGTTGTTTACAAACTTGTAATAAAGTTATAAACACACTCAATCTCATACACAGACTGTACACAAATGTTAACATTCGACGATTCTCAAAACAGCTTTATTTAATCAGTAATTTATGATCAAGCTGGTATTATCAATGAAGAAGTTGATGAATTGGTGACAGCCAGTTTGTGTTGACAGGCGCCATCGGAGGAGGCCTGGAGCCCGTTGTGGATTTCTCCAATGGAGTAGTGGCAGGGGCCCTGGCATCCATTTTGACACAGCCTGCTGATGTCATCAAAACCAACATCCAACTGCACCCCGAGAAGTACCGCAATCTCAAGCAAGTGCTCATCTATATTTATCAGGTACGCAAAGCCTATATTTGTAGACATGTGGCGACGAGAGAAGTACCTAGTAACCTGAACTTCTGAGGATTGCTGACAGGACTAAGTTTTATCTTTCAGAAACATGGCTTTTCAATCAATCAATCAGTATTTTTATTGTCCATTTTACAGGAAATTCTTTTGGCAGCGATAAAACAAATCAACAAAACAACACAATAAAGACTAAGACATAGTATGTAGAAAAGCCCAAAGATAATATGTGACTATTTTAAGCATCACGCGCACATACAAATTACAGTCCTCGGTCACACACACATGCACACATACACACACACTCACACACACATCATGCACACCATTTATCTATCCATCTGTCGTACTTACACCTTCATACACATATGTTTACTTATACAACTTGCATTCACTAATATATAATGCAAATACCCTAGTCTACATGCATGCATACATAATACAACATTACATATGTACATGCATACACAAACATACATAGATACATGTTTACACCACTGAGGCCTAGTTCTTCATCCTCTGAATCAGATTGCATTTAAAGATGTTCTAATGCCTGCCATTAGTTCAATGTTGTTTGAAATTATCATGATGTTTTATGTACTTTTTTAAAAGCAATTTTGGACAAAAACATTGTGAATAACTGATTTGAATAAGAGGAACTAGAAAAATGTTAGGAACACCAACAACAAAAACAATAAATCAGTTTGAATAATAAGTTGGAGTGTGTTTATACAAGGGTTTCTGTTTCTGTTCAGGAGAAAGGCCTGTATGGATTTTGGAGAGGCATTGTTCCACGAACACTGCGCCGAACTTTGATGACAGCATTAGCCTGGACTGTCTTTGAAGAGGTCAGTTACAGAAAAAATGCATATGATAATTTGTTTATTGATTGAGTGTTATCAGAAAAGAATAGATTTTTATGCGATCTGATAAAAACTAGCGTTTTCAAGCACTACTTTAGACAGACATAAATGAAATTTAAGAATTGGCTCTTCTGCTATTATCTTGAACATTTTTATCGGATTAGGGGGTGAGGTGGGGGTGTCACACGTGCATATGTGTATGCATGCAGAAACATGTGGAGGAGATCCAATCACAATGTTCTTTATTAAGCAAGTTTTTTTTAAAAACATTTTTGTAGTTTTCAATGTATTTTTTAACTACAATACTTTTTGTGCTAAATATATAATTAGTTGATAATATTTGATATTTTTCCTTTGACCATTTCAGATCATGCGGCGCTGCAAATTAAAATGAGAGGCTGATCAACATGTCCCTATCCGCTTAAAGGATCAGTATGCAGTTTTCTTCTTGCCCCTGCTGCAGTTTATTCGAAAGACATTTTTTAAATGAACCGTTTTTGGAATGTGTCGGCTGTATGCAGCGGGTAGACCACTGAAAACCGGACACACATGTGCCTTACCTTGCCTGGGAACGCAGAAGAAATGAACCGTTTATGTTAGCTGTAGCAAAACTACTGTGGTTGCTTCAAACTAGGAGCATTTTTGCATGCAGTGTCATCATGTGCTTAATCAAAGAAACTTCAACAGCGTGTGCACCAACTTTTCAAAAGCTGCTGATGTATTTATTCAAGTCGTGGCTCGCTTTTCCATATTCACATTTCATTGATGAAGATCTCCAAGTTTGCAGTCAGATGGGCTTATTTCAGGAATGAAATTCATGGCGACTTTTTTTTGGTGAAGAATGGGTTGGTGATAAATAGGAGAGATAAACCATTAGTTGTGAAAAATTGTTTAATAGTGGCTTGGTGTTTTCAATAACATGCGAGGACACTGCTGTGTATAAATTGGAGGGAAACTTTTGAGGTGCTGAAAACCTGTCCAGTCTTCTTTTCTGTTTACGAAGAGAATTATTGTACAGGTTTTGTGCGACTGTTGTAGATTCATGTTTTAAGATTTCACAATTATTTTCTGTTGACGAATGTGCCATTTTATCAGAACTGTTATTATAACAAATAATACAGAAGTGTATGTTTACTTTTCCCAGCCACTGAAATTCAGAATCTCATTCGACGTTTGCTAAGTTTTCATATTCTGGTTCCAGTTGTAAATAAATTAAAACATACATTGGAGAGTACTAGTAACTTCAAACGATTTCTTCTGGAATTGGTTGGCAAAGTCTTCCTGCATTCTTCTTCTGCCTTTCTGTCATAAAAAGATGACACAAAACAATGCAACATCATCTACCGTATGTTATGGACTATAATGCGATACTTTTTTTTTTCCAGACTGAGACCCCTGCACCTTATAACATGACTGATAATATAGTAAGAAAACAGAATAACAAAATCTGAATTTTGTGTTAAATTTGGGGGGTGCGTCTTATAATCAGGTGCGCCTGATGGTGTAGAGTGGCACAGTGGGTTCGCTTCGTGTCAAGTAAACCCGAGTTCGAACCTGGGTACAGGAGATTTTTTCCTCATTCTGCACTAGGTCTGAACGTGGAGTCTTTCGGATGAGACGATAAACCGAGGTCCCGTGTGCCCATGCACTTAGCATACGTTAAACCCAGTGGCAACGAAAAAGTTGTCATTTGGTCAAAATTTACACACACACACACCCTCCCTCATCAGTGACAAAAATCGCATGCACATTTTTTTAAAAAAATTGGGTGGCGCGCCTCTGGCTGCGACGCGCTCTCCAGGTGGGAGCAACCCGAATTTCACAGAGACGCCTCTGTGACTATAAAGTACCTAATAATAATAATACCTTATAGTCCATAAAATATGGTACTTTTAGTACTTCAATAATTTGTCACAGACTTCACAAGTGAAAATGAAAAGACGGGCGACATGCAATTCCCAAAGTAAGACCATGTCTTACAGTACAATTCAAGAACTGTATTCGCCTGGATAATCATGGAATGGAATCAGATAACAGACACCTCCACTGCAGCAGGCTTTGCTAGAGCAGCATTGTCAGCGGCAGGTGGCTCACCACCAGACCCTGTACCAACCAAAGACTAAATAACGGAGCAAGGGGCCGTAGATCAGAGTGGTGAAAGCAGGCTTTGCTAGAGCAGCATTGTCAGCGGCAGGTGGCTCACCACCAGACCCTGTACCAACCAAAGACTAAATAACGGAGCAAGGGGCCGTAGATCAGAGTGGTGGTAAATAAAGGACAGGAATTTGTTCCACACAAAGCGCTTCACTAGCAGGAGTGGTCCAGCCCGGATACTGCAAAAGAAAGGTCTATGGTCCAACACACCCTTTTTTCTATTTTTAGGGAAGAAGGTGATAACCAAGAACTGAAGAACAACACTGTCAATCAAAATGTGATGGCTTGGAGTCAAAACGGAGTTTAAAAAAAAAGACTGCAGAAATATAAAAATCATAATCCCCATCATATAGTAAAAAGCCAACTGTCCGTGTGTCTGTCTGTCTGAAACACGAAACGGGCCTTATAACTCCGCCGTTTTTCGACCGATTCGCTTCAAATTTGCTGCGAGCCCTCACGGGGCGATGGCAACGGCAACCGAGGCGGCCGTGTCATTTGCGCGGTTCGGCAAATGCGCGAAACGCGCATCCGACGGCCTTTCGGCGCCCGCAGCTCCGGTGTTTCTGGGCCGATTGCCTTCGAATTTGGCAGGTAGATGACTGGGGACGGTGACTATCGTTGTGCCAAACCGGAAGTGAATCGGTTCAGAAACGCGCGCGCTATACGCCGCTTCACCTTTTCACGCATAACTTCGCCGTTTCTTAACCGAATTGATTCAAATTTGCTGTCAGGCTTGCTATGGCCCGGGCAACGCCTAGCAGCAAATTTGAAGAGAATCGGGAGAACGCGTCATTTTATATTATTTGCAGTCTTTTTTAATACAATTTCTTAGTTTTAGCAATAACATCAATAATAAGTCAATGGACTATCTAAAGATAGTCCGTTTTGACTCTTAAGCCATCGAAATATAAACCACAAACATTGTTCTATATTTATCAGTGTACTCTACCAGTTCCATCGATACAATAACCTTTAAAGGCTCCTTCAGCGTAATGAACCAGAACCAGAAAATAGTTTGAATCAGTGTGCTGTTTTTCTTCAGTCGTATGATGCGATCAACTCGAGTGGTGTGTCTTTCATGTAGATGCCTGAAAGGAGTATGAGAGTATTGCAATGTTCTGTATATATTGACGTTTAGGAGTTCAGGGCCAAAACGCTTGATTGAGGGGGGCTTCTTCTCTGAAGACCCTCTGTTGTCCGGCTCTCCGTAGAGTTTTTTCACTTCAGCTATAAATGTGTTTTATGTTGTGATATTTGAAAAATAATCAGATCATTTTGTTTTAACTTTCCATGTTTTTTAAATTTGAATGTGATATTTTTGTGTATAGATAGTGTTGGTGATTATTCAGTACTGATTTTAAGTATATTGATATCCTTGCTCATCACACCAACACGCAGCATGTACTAATTACCTGAAAGTTACATAATCATGTATTTCATTTGTAAGTCATCATGTAGATGCCTGAAAGGAGTATGAGAGTATAGCAATGTTCCTATTGATTTTCACACAGAAAGTGAATGTATTACTGATGGTTGTATCATGGAGTCGCCCAGCCTATCACACTGCCATTGTCAGCTGTGCTGAAGCCAGATATGTACAGAGAACAGCAATACCAATTTTCTTCGTTTCAGGAGTAAAAAACATCAAATGTTTTCAGTGTTGAGTGTGTAGTTGTGCGGATTCAATTTCCGTAGCCTTGCACTAACTTTGTCTCTGTGTGTTGCACTAACTTTGTCTGTGTGTGTATGTATCACTGTGTGTGTACGAACTATTTGGTTTTTTAACTGAAAGATTTTCAAATCTGATATCAAAACAATGAGGCACTGCACAAATCACTGAGCACTCAAGTAATAAAACTTGATTTTTACTTTTTATAATTATCTTTTTCGTCCCCTGAAGGTTCATAACTGTTGGTGGAAGTTTATCAACTTGGTATTGGCAGATAAGAATCGACCCATTATTTCAGTACCATTCTAAATTTGATTGTTTTACCCTTTCGCCGCCAATGTCGAATTTCTGCACCACATTGATTAAACACCCACGTCACTAAACGGCATGAATGTAGGATCTGTTATCCAATGATTTTATGCTGTTATTAATTTTGGGAGATAAAGATAGGCCTTATTTCACACATAGTGGAATTCACAGTATTGCAGACACCAACTTTTCTTTACTCATCCAGATACGTTTAACAAAAATATGTTGGCAGAAAAATGGCTGGCGCACGGCTGTTCGAAGCAGATACATTCTCGCTGTTTAGTTAGCCTGCACCGACCAGAGGTCAGCTGCTGGCGGGGAAGTTCAGAACTCTTTCCCTCCTCTGGCACTGGCCGGTTTTAGTAGAAACAAAGGAAATTTGCTCCGTTTGTTTATACTCATTGTGTTAAAACTTACCCATTATTCTCAGATATTTGTTGGTGTGCGGATTTGTAAGTGTGTGTAAAAGACTGTTGTGCACTCACTTTGTTAAATAGTAATGCTTTGCGGGTGTTATTTGTGGTTTTTTAAAACGCGTTCTTTGTGTGATCTCATTAGCATAGGGACGAGCTTGACTTCAAGAACCTTCTAGGCTACTGCTTCTTTTGGTACTGTTTACGTGGCTGTTCTCTACTCCGGTTTATCAAAACTAATAAAGATTAAGTCGTCACCTTCTGGTTACACATTCTTCAATCATCTAGTGACAGCTTTGTGGACTTAGTTTTTTTAATACGTGTTGTGTTATTTTTGTATGATTATTTTTTCGGGTGTTTCCACTTAGTTTTGCTTGCTGGGCACCGGCCGCTTCCAGTAGAGAAGAAAGGGATGAGCTAACATTGTGTTGTGTGGCACGCGCGCGCGTGTGATGCGTGGCTTGTGCTAGGCTTAGTGAAGTGGTAATAGGGTCGGAGGCAACAGAAACTGCAACCCCTCCCCCTTCATATCCTCATTCCACCCTACTTCCCCCCCTCTCCCCGCTTGAAAAGTGATTCAAACAAAACAAAAAACAAACAAAAATTAAGCGATTCTATTTTTTATTGTATACATCGACGATAATGTGATGACTAGTGACGTCGACCAGTGTTGTGTTGTGTTGTGTCATGTTGACACTAACTCATGACTCCTGCTTAAAATGGATTATGTCATGGAGTGATAGCTGATCAGCCCATTACGTGTCATTTTTTGTTTTTTTCCAAACGCAGTTAACTTATTAACAAAAAAACGTGTTGTTACAATAACTTACATGCTTGTATTGTGATGTTGAACCTACTGACACTTTAATACACACTCAAATATAAATTTACAAGCAAAACAGCATGCTTGCCACCAGTACATGAAATGATTATTGGTGTCATTGAGCATGGAGAAACAGTCGTTCTGTTGTGAGCCTTGCCTTTCCTTTGATGATACTGTTCTCACTTGTATTGTTGTACTCTCTCTCTCTCTCTCTCTCTATCGTTGCCTTTGTTGTTTTCTACATTTGTTTTCATTTAGCCATGTTTTTTTCATCTTCATTCTTGGTTCCTGTTCCTCTTTTTTTCCTTGCTATCATTTTTTTCTTGTTTGTATCATTCTGGTCTTTTCTTTTCTCTTCTTCTTCCACTTTTCCTGTTACTATATGTCTCTTTTTCTCTTTGTATTTTCTTCCTCCTCCTCTGTCCTCTTTAATTCTTTCCTCATTTTCTTCATTACATTCTGCCAAACTTTTTATTCATCCATCCAATTTTCTTTTTATTTCATGTCTTCCTTCTTTTCCGTTCCTTTATTTTCTTCCTTATTCCCCCACCATTCCTTACATAAGTTCATGTTTTTCTCGTCTCTTCCGCACCCCATCTCTGCCCCCCCCCCCCCCCCCCTCCTGTGTTGCGAGTCCTTGACATGTTCTATAAGCTTTAGTTTCATCCTTTGGTTAGCTGTTGTCAGGGAAACTTAATTTGGTCACGTACGCACACGCACACACACACACACGCACAGTCAGACAGAGAGAGACACACGGAACTGCAGTAAAAAAAATAAAAAAATTAAAAGCTGAAATCATGACTCGAGCAGAGCACTGACAGCCTTGAGCAGAGGCAGGCAGGCGTGGTTTAGCTGCATTGCGTCTCGCGGCAGTTGCTATTTTGGTCGGAGAAAAGGGTTGTGGTGAGGTGAGGTTGGGGGAGGTGTCTGAATTCGCGATGGCTCAGCTGGTGTTAGCAAACTAAAAGATCGGCTTTGAACAGCCGTGGGCGGTGAAAGGGTTAATAGTAAGATCTTTTTTGATTTTGTAAAAATTCTGCACTTCACAGAATGAAGCCTGGGGTTATTATTTCTAAATGATTATTTCCTTCTAATATTCACTTTTGATGTTTCCATTTTAAAATATTAACAACAAAACCTGTGATACAGTTGTTTTCTCCACAGTCACATCAATTTTAAGTCTGATGTGATCTAAGTAAAGTGTATCATAAATTTTTAGCTTAAAAAAACTTTCCAAGACTGCTCTTTTTCAAAACTTATAAAATCAGTTTTGATTTGTTTTACAGCTTATTGTCCATAGTTGTACACATCTGAGCTGAAGATTTCAGCCATAATTAGTTTATACACTTTTCAAAATTCAATTTTTGTATCCATTTTTTAAAGCATTTTAGTTATCCACCATTTGAATGTACATTGATTTGGACACTCAATATGATGCTTACAATAAAGTTAGAGTGAGATCAGTATGATCAATGTCTTTCAAAGCAACAGGAAATTGTTTTACAGTTTAATTTTTGGTGAAGACTTTTACTCTCACTCTAGGAGGGAATACAAAATATAGGCTCTGTGTTGATATCTGAGAATCATTCATGCACCAAATCTGTTTGTCCAGAATTCCTCTCAGCTCAGCCAAGAAAAAAGAGGATATATCTTGGGCACAGCATTTTACACTATTAACAAATTTCAGCACAGTTTTCTAAGAATAACAAATTGCCTCTTCAACTTGCTATCCAGAGTTCAGTGAGTGATAAACCCACAAACTGTCATCTCGTGCACATATGCTGCCTCAGTCTCTACACACAATCAGTCAGATCGTACAAGAAAAATAGCTGACGAAAGAAGGCCCATCATCACCGCTGCCCTCCCCGCACAACAATTGGTTCATCTGGTCCACTGCCATCCATATCTGCCCACATAAAAAAAATTAAAATACATAAAATATAAATCCTCATACACATGATTATGCACTACGCATGCCCACGCGCACAGATGCATACACGCACAGCTTATTCAATCTTCCAAACTTTTAAAATACATTCCTGATTTCTCGATGGGTAAAATGTTGGAACCAGGTCACAGAGATATGACAACCTTGAACACAAACAACTAGATAATGTGCATCCAAATAACATATTTTGTTAAAATCAACCTTTACATGCCCACAATTAATTGCTGATATAGAAAATGATGGAGACAGATTTTGTGAGAGCAGGGGGAAAAAACAGGATTGACCTTTAAAAAAAAAGGATGGAGACCTGGCTTGGAGAAAAAAGGTTAATTCTTACACTCCCCTGCTCTTTTTCACACAAACAACATTTTTCACACAAACAGTAAAACGTTCAGAAGAGAGAAAAAAGTAAGGAAAGAGTAGCTGACACTTTTGAAAGCAATTTAACAACCTAAATGCTTGAAAAGACAACAGATGTTGCAGAAAATCTTAAAATGTAAGTTTACATGTACCAATCGCTTATCTCCCTTGGACTTCATAAGCTTGACAGCATTTAGCCAAGATCTGGAATTGAAGTATAAAATTTTAACAGGGTTTTTTTCCAAATATTTTTTTAGTATTAACTTGTCAGTTAAACACACACAAAAGTAACATTCATGAGGACAGCAGGGCTCCCAGGGACCCCCATTTGGGGGTCTATGAAGCACTAAAATTCTACAGGACCCTCTAAAAGAATGTGCAGGGGGTCCTAGGGATGCACTAGAAAAATTCTTTTTAGCATTCGCTATGCCACTGGGACCCTCTATCCCGCCTCTAGGACCCTCTTTCCTGTAAGTGAAGGAGTCCCTGGGACCCCGTGTTTTGCGGGACGATTGGGAGCTCTAGGACAGGACCAACAAATATATCCCTGACATACCATCCTTATCAACTCATATCCCTGACATACCATCCTTGGTGAGCTTCTCCAGAAAGGCGGAACGTGGTTTCTGCTGCTTGGTGTTGGCAGCTGGCCCTTTCTGGGTGTAGTGAGACACTATGCTGTACAGCAACGGTCTGCAACAACAAAGAAAAAAGAAACACATCAACCATAAAGAATTGACACAGTGCAAACCTAAACTACTTTCATTGAACATTAGGGTTCCCAGGGACCCCCATTTGGGGGTCTATGAAGCTCTAAAATTCTAAAGGACCCTCTAAAAGAATGTGCAGGGATGCACTAGAAAAATTATTTTTAGCATTCGCAATGCCACTGGGACCCTCTATCCCGCCTCTAGGACCCTCTATACTGCAAGTGAAGGAGTCCCTGTGACCCCTTGTTTGTGGGACGATTGGGAGCCCTATTAGCAAAAGACGGGTTTGCAAGAGAAAAAAAAATCATTTAATAAAAAACCTCAATCTAACAGATGACTTCAACAAACCCCAAAATTTAATGAATGAGATCTAATTCGGTAGCCCTTATGTCCACAAAATTTCATCAAAATGCATTCATACCAGTTTGATAAATTATGCCAACTAATGAAAAAGGAATACATTCTTTCATCCAAATGACAATCCAAGCTAACTGTAAAATTTGATGGAATGATACTTGAATAACATGGTTCATAGAAAGACAGAGAAAAAACAACAAGAATTAACAAAGTGAACTCCTGAAGCCACATTCAAAATGATTTGAGTTTGAATTAATTTACGATGTCATTGACCATCTACAGATAAATTGAATAATCAAACACACATATGTCTGTGCATCTGCTAACATTAGATTACTGTATTAGTCTTATATTAGTTTAAACTATAACGTGATTCAAACCAAACACTACAGACAAAATAAACAGCTTGCTCGTCGTTTTCTGTTTTATCAGACTAACAATGGATACTCACATAGATCGTGAAGGTGCATCTTCAACAACATTCAGCTCTGTCCTCAAGAACTCTCGATCCAAAGGCTCTTTTGCCATACCCGATTCTTAAAGACAGAAGAAAAAAAAGTTCATTAGGTATGTTAAAATACATCCATTCATTAAAAAGGAATACAGAAAAAGTTAATTAGTTATGTTTAAACACCCATTCAATAAAAATTAAAAAAATCAAGTAACAGACATACACTGATCCATAAACTTTACTATAATATGCCCCAAAAAATGGAGCTTTCTTTAATACACAAATAATAAACATGTAGAATGTTTGGCCTTCCGTCTAAAACTGTAAAAGCCCACAGAAAGCAATGGACTTTAGTTACAGAAGTTTCATAGCAGTAAAGAATAACGGCACAGTGGGTTGCTCTACTTCTTTTTTTCTCTGAAACCTTGCATCACAAGCTGACGAATTCTTCATTGTAAATATTTCAGATCAGTCATGATCAGTACACTGGCTCACGTCAGTTATTATTTTCTACTATTCAGCTTTTCTTATTCCCTAACCTATCTGGACTAAACACTATTCAATTACACATTTATATCATATATAAAAATTCTGGTTAATCTCTATTTGTCAAAAATCCATGTGTGGAAGATTACCTGCAGTAAGAACGGAAGAAGTGTACTGGTATTTGTTGAATTCCAGGTACTCTCTGATCAGCTCGTTGATGAGGATGTTCTCATTGCTGATGACAGGCCGGCCTTCCGTTGGTCTCTCAATGGCGTTGTAAACCTCCGCTCGAATCCTGGCTTTAACCTGATGCAACACTCCACGCTGCTCCAAGTTTTTCTTCACCACTGCAAAGCACAAAACGTTAAACAAACCTATGAAAAACGTCACTTCAACACTATCATATAACTGATTAATTCTCTTTTTTCTTTACAAATAAATAAACCAAAATGCGATTTGAACAAAATCTGGGTGTAGTTGCTAATTGGGATTCAGAATGAATGGCTTGGGAGCAACGCCACTGTACGGCCCAGGTGATGGGACAGCAAAAAAAAAAATTTTTTAATGCATTAAGCCCCTTAAGGCAGTCGGGTGTGTCACAGTATGTGTGCCAGTCGTCGATCAAATCCGACAATGACCTCCAGATAGCAGAGGAGACAGCAACTATTCTGGGAGGCTAGGCTGACATTCATATGTACAATGAGGTGTAGATGCCTCGCCAAAGAAACACTGATAATAAATAAGTTGAAGAAAACAGTATGAAATTTTAAAAAAGTACTCAATTATTTATATTTGTCATTGTCAGTCTCTTATATATATGCTTCTTTAATTGCAAGCTGAAGGCAATGTATTATAACTGCATAATTGAGTTTTCTACATTTAGGGGAGATAGATAGATAGAAAACTTGAAGGGAAAAAAATCAAAGAAAAAAAATCCCCCACAACACTGACAGAAACCACCTGTCCAGATGTTTTCAGGGCAAGCCTCGGTGGCATTAACATTAGCCACCAGGCCTCTTTCTGCTGAGCTACTGTGGATCAAGAATTGCACATAGTTTTAACGCAAGATTAAGTGCTGATTTTAATCCAGTCTTTAATGATAGGAGCTGAGAGCACATGCCGCCTGCCTATATGATCAAAGATTCTGGAAATCAAACACCATATTAATATTATATGGCCTTGTCCATCTCCAGGAAGAAGAAGAAAATAAGAGAAACAATCAGATCTCAATCCCCGTTACAGATACAAATGTGGGTGTGGTCCACATTTTTTACACTGTAGATGTTTTCAACATATCAGAAACAAATCCTAAATTTTCATTCCTTAA
>CM065680.1:81293553-81296053 GCA_017654935.2 Phymorhynchus buccinoides | reverse complement strand
AACCCTTTCATCGCCAGTGTAGCCGCTGGGCACCACACTGATTTAATACCCATGTCACTAAAAGACATATAATCCGGATCTGTTATCCACATGCCTTTTGTTCGTACTTTTGGGATATAACGATAGGCCTACTGTTGTACATACTGTCATTGAATCTGCCGTATTGCATACTGTATCTTTTCTATTTCCACGGAAATTTCACAGAAATGCATAGCTGAAAAATGGCTGGCATTGAAAGTTTTTTTGTAAAGACACTATATAGGCGTTGGTCATCTCCAAACATGGAACACACAATTTTTAGTAAAGTTTTATTTTTTGTGTATTTGACGGTTTAAGGTTTTGGTTAGGGTTAGGGTTAGGGCTAGAGTCAGTTTAATTTCAGATTGACTGAATGGTTATAAAGCTGGGGGGAAATTACATAGCCCAAAGAAGGAAATTTCGGTTTTCAAGGTCAAACTTCAAGGTCAAGGTCAGCACGGTCTTGATTAACGAAAGGAAGCTTCCTTTTCAAGCTGTCTACCCCTCTGCCAATTTTAATCAAAGTCCAAACAGTAGTTTTTAAGATAATCGATACACACACACACACACACACACACACACACACACACACACACACACACACACACACACACACACACACACACACACACACAAACCGATCGCAATACCTCGGCCTCTGGCCGGGTAATTAATCGTCTCTTTTAGGATCGAGTATTTTACACTGAGCTGATATGGAACGCTTTCACCTTGACCTCAAAACTGTCTCCTCTCTCATTTGGCTAGAGCGACAGCTAGCCTTCTGAATATTTATTACCCGGCCAGAGGCCGAGGTATTGCGATCGGTTTGTGTGTCTGTGTGTGTGTGTCTGTGTCTGTCTGTGTATCGATTATCTTAAAAACTACTGTTTGGATTTTGATTAAAATTGGCAGAGGGGTAGACAGCTTGAAAAGGAAGCTTCCTTTCGTTAATCAACACCGTTCTGACCTTGTCCTTGAAGTTTGACCTTGAAAACCGAAATTTCCTTCTTTGGGCTATGTAATTTCCCCCCAGAGAGAGAGAGAGAGAGAGAGAGAGAGAGAGAGAGAGAGAGAGAGAGAGAGAGAGAGAGAGAGAGAGAGAGAGAGAGAGAGAGAGAGAGAGAGAGAGAGAGAGAGAGAGAGAGAGAGAGAGAGAGAGAGAGAGAGAGAGAGAGAGAAGCGGCAGATTACCTACATCAAAGAGTAGGCGAAACGCGCGTAGGCGAAGTGGACGGTACCCTGGTCAACCTGATCCTAGCACTTGATTCGTTGAGGGTCATAAGCTGGTGAAGGCCGAGCCCAGTCTGGACAATTTGAGCTGCCCAGTTGCCTTTCTTTGTGTGGTAGCCAATAATGTGTTTATGAAGATTCTTTAGCAGCACTTCTTAGTTGTTATAAAACAGTGACGCATACTGCTTAGGAAACAAACTGTTTGCATTTCGTTGTGCTTGATCAAAAAGGCAGTTGACTTTTCGACGTGTTATCGATTCGTGAGGTGCGTGCATCTGTCCTTAAAAGCCCACATGAGCATAAGCTGCTGGTTAGTAGTAGTACGTTGTAGTACAGTAGCAGTAGAGTAGTAGTAGTAGTAGTAGTAGTAGTAGTAGTAGTAGTAGTAGTAGTAGTAGTAGTAGTAGTAGTAGTAGTAGTAGTAGTAGTAGTAGTAGTAGTAGTAGTAGTAGTAGTAGTAGTAGTAGTAGTAGTAGTAGTAGTAGTAGTAGTAGTAGTAGTAGTAGTAGTAGTAGTAGTAGTAGTAGTAGGGGAAGACGGGGTAAAAAGCGCATGGGCGGGTAAGAAGCCCACCCCAATTATCTCATGAAATGAAGCAAATTTCAGTCTCATTTTGCCCATGAGACGAGCGTCAATGTCTAGCATTCGTCTCATGGGCAAATTTGACTGAAATTTTCTTTATTTCATAAGATAATTGGGGTGGGCTTCTTACCCGCCCATGCGCTTTTTACCCCGTCTTCCTCTAGTAGTAGTAGTAGTAGTAGTAGTAGTAGTAGTAGTAGTAGTAGTAGTAGTAGTAGTAGTAGTAGTAGCAGCAGCAGCAGCAGCAGCAGCAGCAAGCAGCAGCAGCAGCAGCAGCAGTAGTAGTAGTAGTAGTAGTAGTAGTAGTAGTAGTAGTAGTAGTAGTAGTAGTAGCAGCAGCAGCAGCAGCAGCAGCAGCAGCAGTAGTAGTAGTAGTAGTAGTAGTAGTAGTAGTAGTAGTAGTAGTAGTAGTAGTAGTAGCAGTAGCAGCTCAAAAAGGGTGGAAGGGTCATCCTTTCTAAACTCTGTAGGCCTAAGCAGCTGCTGCCGCAGTAGTAGTCGAAATAAGGCTTTACGCCCTCTTCGGCCTTTCGGCCATGTGGGGCGCGGTAGTAGTAGTAGAAGTAGCAGTAGTAATAGTAGTAGGGGAAGACGGGGTAAAAAGCGCATGGGCGGGTAAGAAGCCCACCCCAATTATCTCATGAAATAAAGAAAATGTCAGTCAAATTTG
>CM065680.1:81288053-81293053 GCA_017654935.2 Phymorhynchus buccinoides | reverse complement strand
ATCAGTTTAAAACAGTAACAGATCACGCACTTCAATTATTAATTTTCTAAGAGTAAGAGGCTTAGACCCACAGGCAAAGACTAGAGGCCTACTACAGGTGTCCGTAGACCCCCCTTACCCCGGCGGGGGGGGGTGGTGGTGGGGGGGGGATTGGTCACTATGTTTTTTCTGAAAGCTTGGTCAATATGCTTTTCAATTTTACTTGTTTGCCAAAAATAAAAATAGGGCTCCACTATGTTACTACATATAATTAAATTTTAAAGAAAGGGGTAGGGGTGCATAGAAATAATGTTAATTTACACAGTAAAATAAAAAATAATTCTGTTTTCAGATGCACAAGTGTCTACATAACAGTATTCTCTCTATACAGGCATGGGAATTGTCATGGGAATTCCCATGCCTGCTATAGTAATAAAAATCAGACGTGAGCCTTGCAGGCTTTGCCTCTTGTTTATTTTGATCTTGTTGATTTTATTGCTCCTGTTTTTTGCTCCTTTTGCTATATTTGCTGTTTGCTGTTTAATTGTGTTAATAACGGGTGTTCGCCGAAATATCCAGTAGTTTTGTTTTGTCTCTTGTGAATAAAATAACGTCACTTTACACTTGTCATGTAGTTGTTTGTGTTATGACAATATTAAAAAATGGCCACCATGGGACTCTAGAGAACTGTAAAAACATGCACTTACTGTTATTTTTTTGTATTTAACCCAATGACTCCCGACCATTCGAACCGAGAATCGATCCCAGTCCCCGAGACAAGGGCATTAACTCCGAACGTCACACCAAATCTTTTCATTAAAAAAATCACCCAGAATAAAGTCTAACTCACATTTCATTTCTGAAAGATGCATATTGAATAGCAATGATGATATTATTATTCCAAAGCTAATAGCACACTGTCACACAACAAATCATGAATTGGAATTTAAAAAATCCGTAATGGCGCTCCGAGCACAGCGCCGAGTCAATACTGCGCACATCACGTGGAAAGAAGGAAAACAATTTGGGGTCACCTCGAAAAATCTGTTCAAAAAGACTATAGTGGGTGCTTTCCCTTGCTGTAAGAACCAAAAGCGGACCACTGAGAGTCAGGAAAAGGAAGCACTAACTTAGTATATTGCATTGTGGGTAGGGAGAAAGTGAAAGTGAAAGTACTAGACCTGGCGTTCAGCAGGCGCAATCGGCGTCATCGGGCACCAGGAAAGAAAAAAAAATCGGGCGGATTTCGGTTCTGCAGCCTTGAGAGGGTTAAAAGCCACCCTTACCTGGCCGAATGGTTGCTTGGCGAACAGCTCGAACCAGTGTTCAGTTGCCCAGAGGCAGTACGAAACCAGTAAAGTCCCGATTTTTTTATTAATACAGAAGGTGTAGCGGTAACCACGCCTCGGTTAAACCTCATCGGCTATGGCACTGCTACAAGTATTTGTTGCAAAAGAGTTTTAACTCAAGTTTTAGTTTTTATATACTTCATATCTTTGGCCTTATCCAAGTGACGTCATTGCCCTTATGAGCTAAATTTAGGCTATGGAGGCGAATGTGAAAACAAGCCGATGGTACCAGCAATGATCACTTTCTACTGAAAGTTTCCCACTATTTTAAACTTGGCCTTTGATGGATTTGAAACAAGGACATATTAAATATTTAAAATCCGCTGAAAAACAATATATATACCAAAACAATCTCCTCCCTTTTTTTACAAGTGTTATCGCCCGGACTACTGGGGCATAATACACCATTCCACTGCGCGCTATGTCCGGTGTCATAATGAATAAGTAGTCCTATTAAATATTTACCTCTGCGCATGCGCATTAGAAGTAGTCCTAGCGTAGCCAATCAGAATCGTTTGTTTGTCGCCATTGTGAATTTTACGATTTATGGACTTGTACATCGATTTATCGGCAAATATGTAGATTTACACCCTCCTGCTCTATTTTTTTGTTCTTTCCGTGGTTAGGGATAGGGTTAGGGTTAGGGATAGGGTTAGGGTTAGATGGGTACAGTTCTCATGCGAGAGGTAGATATTTAATGACAGGTACTTATTTATCATAACACAGCACTCAGTCTGCTTTTTTGTCCTTTGCCGATCTTCGAAGTAGATCGCAAAGGAGTATGTCTTTGGTCGGGTTTGTTTCTTTGTTTTTCTGTCTGTCTGTCCAAAGGATATCTCCCGAACCGCTTGACCGAATCGCTTCAAATTTTGTGTGGTGGTGTGTCACCATGAGAGGAAAGCACCCGCGCAAAAAGTTTCGCAGTCGTGACCTTGACCTTGGCGTATGACCTTGAAAACCGAAATATCTTTAAGGGGCCATAACTTCCGCACCGTTGACCTTACAGTCTTCAAATTTGGCATGTAGGTACTTTGGCTTATGGCCGTTCTGAAGATGGCTTACCGATCAAGGTCAAGGTCAAGGTCCGGGAGATTGGTAGGCCTTGAAAGTGGTAGGGGTCTAAAAATTGGGTTTTCAGCCATAATTTCCACATTTGTACTTGACAGTAGCGCTTCAGATTGTGTGTGGTACTGTATAACCTAGAGTAGAAAACATCCGAGCATAAATTATCGCCACGCTGACCTTGACCTTGAAGTGTGACCTTTAAAACCGAAATTTCCTTCTTTGCGCTACATATTTCTTGTCCAAGCTGTATCTCGTGAACTAGCAGACAGAATCCCTTCGAATTTTGTGTCAGGATATGACACTAAGAGTATAACACATTCGTACATAAATTATCCCTCGGAAATATAATGTCGCCGAGCGGCAGACATGTTTCCGTTTTTCTTCACCCTCTTATATCTCGTGAAATACTGTATAGAATCACTCCAAATTTTGTGTGTGTGTGTAAAAAGTAGAGTAGAAGACATTGCAGTACAAATTATGCCACATGGGATTTTAATGTCGCCGAGCGGCAGACATGTCTCCGAGTTAAGGGTGTACACTCCATTAAGGGTGTACCCCCCACTAATTAAGGGTGTTCATCCCAGTAAAGGAGGTGGTGTGTCCCCATGAGAGGAAGGCATCCGCGCAAAAATGTTCGCCGTCCTGACCTTGACCTTGGCGTATGACCTTGAAAACCGAAAATCGTTAAGGGGCCATAACTTCCACACCGTAGATCCTAGAGTCTTGAAACTTGGCATGGAGGTACTTTGGCTTATGTCCGTTCTGATGATTGCATACCGATCAAGGTCAAAGTCAAGGTCAGGGAGATCTGTAGGCCTTGAAAGTGGTAGGGGTATAAACATTGGTGTTTTTTTGTCCCAATGATATCTCCTGAACGGCTTGACCGAATCGTTTCCAAGTTTGTGTGGTGACGTGTCACCATGAGAGGAAGGCATCCGCGCATAAATTATCGCCGTCGTGATTTTGACCTTGGCGTATGACCTTGAAAACTGAAAATCTTTAAGGGGCTATAACTTCCACACCGTTGGTCTTAGAGACTTCAAATTTGGCATGGAGGGACTTTGGCTTATAGCCGTTCTGATGATGGCATACCGATCAAGATCAAGGTCAAGGTCCGGGAGATCGGTAGGCCTTGAAAGTGGTAGGGGTCTAAAAATTGGGTTTTCAGCCATATTTTCCACATTTGTAATTGACAGAAGCGCTTCAGATTGTGTGTGGTACTGTATAACCTAGACTAGAAAACATCCGAGCTGTATCTCGGGTGTTTTTTTTAGCGTTTAGCTTGTGTCTGTCTGTCTCTAGCCTGTCTGTCTGTCTGTCTGTCTCAGTGTCTGTCTGTCTCAGGCTTTAGTCTGTCTTTTTTTTGTCTCTGTGAAGCCTCAAAGTCTCTGTCACAGTCATCTCGCTTCCCCCCTCTGTCATCTGTCTCCATCTCTGACTCCATATCTCTCTACCTGTCGGTCTCTCTGTGTGATCTGTCCCTGTCTGTCTGTCTGTCTGTGATCTGTCCCTGTCTGTCTGTCTGTCTGTCTATCTACCTATATATCTGTCTCTCTCTCATTTTCGCTCTCCCTCTCTTGTCTCCTTGTCTTTCTTTGTCTGTTTGTCTCTCTTTCACACATTTCTCATTTCTGTTTGTCTGCATGTCTGTATGTCTTCCTTTTTCTCTCTCTTGTCCGTCTGTCTCTCCCTTTCTTGTCTGTCTGTCTGTCTCTCACATTTTGTCTGTTTTTGTTTCTGTCTGTCACTTCATATCTTTCTCTTTTCTTTTTGCCTCTTGCATCTTTCTCTTGCCTGTCTGTCTCTCTTTCTCTCATATGTGTGTCTTTATCACCGTCTCCTTCCTTTCCTTATAGCAAACAGTCACTTTTGTCTATTATGTCGCTGTAAACATTTGGAGGATCTAATGGCCATGCGCGAACAAACTATCAAGAAAAAGAAAGTGGACAGGAGAAAAATAAGACAAACAGAAAGCCTGGCCCAGCCAGCCAGATCCCGCTGATCGGTCCGGCCTAACGGTGATGCCGCATCATTGGGAAGAATAAAACAAAAGGAAAATGAACTAAAATAAATTAGAATGAAATAAAGAAAAAGAGAGAAGGGAGTGTAGTTATTGTGATTTGGAGACCCAGGACACAAAAGTGCCTCTGTCTGTCTCCCTCTCTACTCTGTCTGTCTTTATTTTTTTTATAAATGTCTCTCTCTCTGGACCCCTCTCATTCTCTCATTCTGTGTTGTCTGTCTGTCTCCATCTCTTTGTTTCTATCTCCTTTTGTGTGATTTTCTCTCCCCCTTCTCTCTCTCTCTCTCTCTCTCTCTCTCTCTCTCTCTCTCTCCCTCTCTCTTATTTGTTTAAAAAAAAAAAAATATTTTTGTCTCTCTGCCTGTCTCTTGCTAAAGCAGTAATGACTTTTCATATTTTTTTGTTGCTTGCTCTCTCTCTCTCTCTCTCTCTCTCTCTCTCTCTCTCTCTCTCTCTCTCTCTCTCTCTCTCAGTTCTGTTAGCATGTTGCTTACGCAGCCTGGATTTGTTGGAGGCTGTCAAGAGACAGCCTCCTATTAGCATTGGGTAAGGAATCATGTGACTTTTGCTCGTGGAGGTCACGT
>CM065680.1:81260553-81283053 GCA_017654935.2 Phymorhynchus buccinoides | reverse complement strand
CCCTAGGCTGACCCTAGCCCTATCCTATTCAATTTTATAGCTCTCGATCACTCAAAGTCTGGTTCGTTTCAGTTTCACAACAACCCTAGGCTAATCCTAACCATATCTTCTTCATGTTTATATCACCTCGATCTCAAAGTCTGGTTTCTTTCAATTTCATGACAACCCTAGGCTGATCCTATCCTTGTCATGTTTATGACTCCCGATCTCAAAGTCTGATTATTTTCTGTTTCACAACTAAACTTTCATTTGCAGCAATATGATCTCACTTTACTGTGTTGAACTTCTTTTTTGTTCTTGTCTGAGCGGTGGATGACGAACGTATTTTATGACACGTTCATATTTTATGTAACTTTTTTTCTTCTTCTCTAAAGTAGCCAACTGCATCACGTTGAAGATATTTTGAAAAGACATATATGTTCATACACTTTTGAAGTGCAATACACTCTTCTACATAATGTTAACACTGTTTTGCCTCCTTTAGTTGATATCTATCAACTGAATTTCTTGTAATCCCTTGTGATGAATCGGGCGGCTGCCTGGCGCTGAACTCTCTCATGTTTCTCTATGCCTCGCTTCAGGTGCGGGCACCGTGCACACTGTTGCCCCATACCGTCCAGTTTGGATCGAACAATGCCAGATATTCTAGTGTAGTCTCGGATTACCCTGTTCTCAAGATTCCTGCGCATGCGCGAAATTGAGACCGTACACGGTAGGCCTAATCTCATACCATCAACTTTATTTGACGGTTTCAGGTTAGGGTTGGGGTTAGCAATAGGGTTAGGGATAGGTTTAGGGTCAATTTAGTGTCGAATACACAAAAGATAAAATTTGATGGTACGTCACGATCGATTTTGCTCATATGATTGATTTCTAAAACAATTCAACGTGATATTGACAATCTGATAAACAGGTCAGAGAAATGGAATTTGTACTTTAATGATAGTAAATGTAGGGTAATGCATCTAGGTAAGAATAATCCAAGTTGCAATCATCTCACACGGTACCAACACACACGCATATATATATTCTAGAAATCTGCAACGAGGAAAAGGGTTTTGGTACGTGTCATATATCTTTGATTCTGGATTAACATTTGATAATCACATTAACACGGCTATTATAAAGGCAACAAAATGCTTGGCATAATTTTAGAAGAAGTTTTATTGGGTTAGATAATATAGTATTTTTTAAACTATATAAAAGTTTGGTCAGACCTCATCTAGATCAGGTCTGGGGTCCGTTTGTAAAAAGGCAATCATCAGCATTATAAGGGTCCAAAGACGAGCAACAAAATTAGTTAAATGCGTTATATGCTGATGTTAATCTTTGAAAGCTGTTTTCTCAGTGCAGGGAGCTGGTAATTAATGTAGAGTCCATAGACTAAATCTATTAATTTTGACTGAATAAAATGAAACAACAATTAGAAATTGACCCCCAAAAGAAACAACAAAAACGAAAAAAAAGAGGAAAAAGAAACAACCAAGGAACCAATCAACCACACTTTCAACTGAACCAGATAAAAACAAATCTGAACCCGTTTCTTACCAATGATTTTCCTTCAGAACTTTTCTAAAAAAAAAAAAAAAATGTTGGAAGTGTCGTCTGCAACATATTGAACCAGAACCACACGAGAACTCAAAAAACAAAAAATAAACATCTTTTGCAAAACAAGTATTTTCTAATAATTTATGTTTCCCATGAATGGTAACGAGAGAGAGAAAGAGAGTGAGAGAGAGAGAGAGAGAGAGAGAGAGAGAGAGAGAGAGCTATGGCGGTGCCATAGGCATAGCCGATGAGGTTTAACCGAGGCGTGGTCACCGCTACAGCTATCTGTATTAATTTTAAAAAATCGGGACTTTACTGGTTTCGTACTGCCTCCGGGCATTGCCTCCAGTATTGTTCCCACCATATTTGTAATTTACAAATGTCCCATATGTGTCTTGATTCAGACCAAACTAAGGACGTAAAACTCAATTTTCGCCACAGAGAGAGAGAGCTCCGGTTGCATGCAAGATGCTGGGGAAAAGAGCATGTCACTGACCATGGCAGTCATAATTTATTTTATTATTACAGAAATTAATAAAAACGATTGCAATGAAATGAAATAAAACATAGGTTTCTTTTTTTGTGGTCAACTGTTGCCGTATTGCGGATTAATATTTGATTGACAGGTATCAGTTCCCGTAAAAGTAGTGCGTTAGGATCCTATGGCGACCGCGGGAAGCTTCATGGCGGCTGTAACGTGATCTCGGGTTCACTATGCTGAGAGTTGTTAGGAACTGTCGACAGCGAAGCGGCTTATCCTAATCCGATTATAAAGGGATTGTAGATTGCCATGTAACCTTCAGGTTATTTCTGGCTTTTGGAGATACGCTCCAGGAACAGTTCACTTCTTGATTGGTCCGAAAAGTGGAACATTGACATTGACATTGATTGAGCCACTCGTGTGTGTCGCATGCAGCGCGCGGCCCTGCTTCAGTGCTTGACTCAAAAGTTTGGCAGAGTTCTTTTCAGAGTTTCTGCTTACAGTTCCAAGCTTCATGGCTTCGCTTCTGTTATGCGTGTGTTCGTAGGGCTTATTCCAAATACAGACGAATGTACACACGATTCAAACTTTATAAAGTAGCCTAGACTAAACTTCAGCTTGTTTTGACTTCATTTGATGAAGAATCATTCACTGAACGACGATGATAGGCCTGGTGGACCTATTCACTATTTATGGACTTGTGACGGGGTGAAATTTACTAATTTAGGCTTTCTGCCAATTCTGGCCCACAGAAACAACTGCTGCTTCTTCTTCTTCTACCGTTGAGTATCCACAATCATCAGTTTGATTTTATGATACTATATCAGTATATGCGGTTGAGGTCCGAAGCCGGGCATAAAAAAGAAACAAACAACCAAAACCTACTCTACGAAGATGACCCAGCCAGTCGGGTCTTGCTGTTTTTCTCCCTGGTCACATCTTAAAAATAAAAGTGTGAATGTACATGTATACTTTTGCTAACATAGCCTATTCTTGTAGAAGTTGATCACCACCAGAGAAAGTGTAGTTTTGTTTTCAAATACTTTGTGATGGCAGAGAGTTTGAAATCTACATCAAGAATTGGTGGTGGAGAGCAAAACCTCACGGTATGTATTATTTTAATGTTTTAAGTCACTGCAATGTTTACTGAGACGGCGTGACAAGAAATTATTGAAGATAATAATATGCGTCCCCCTTCCTCGATCCATTTCTCGGTTATTTCCATTTTTTCCGTCTTGCCTTTTTTACTGCAGATTGAGTACTTCATCCTCTATCATTTGCTATATTTAACACTAATTTTCATCCATTTACTTAATTAAACACATGCATTCAATAATAGTAGAAGATAATGGCTGGACGAAAAAACCGCAATGAACCAGGACTGACAAATGCTCTGCGGCTGTTGTGTGCACTGCACTACATAGGGTGATGGTGTCCTATTAGATAATGGCCATTATTATGACTGCGATTAATTATAACTAGCTCAAAAAGTTGATAAAATATTGCTTGATGTTTGGTAAGAAAGGCAGGTGTGTGAAAATGTGGGGAGAGCTGAGAAATGTAAAGGTGTGTGTGTGTGTGTGTGGGGGGGGGGGACATCTTTACCTTTAGGGGTAAAGGTAAAGATGTGCCACCTTCTCAGTTAATTAAATTTTTCCGTTTTTGCCTTTCTTACCAAACATAAAGCTGTATTTTATGAACCTTTTCAGATAATTATCTTTTTGGAATAATAACCCTAACCCTCCCCCTCCCCTCCCTATAAGACGGGAAAACGCAATGAATCACGACTGACAAATGCCGCGGTGTACTGTAGTACATAGGGGGGGGGGGTGGGGTTCTATTAGATAATGGCCTTTGTCATGACTGCAATTAATTATTGAACAAAGATAACTAGCTGCAAATGTTCATAAAATACAGCTTCATGTTTGGTAAGAAAGGCAAAAACGGAAAAATGGAATTAACCGAGAAATGTAGGGGGGCTGGCACATCTTGACCTTTACCGAAACAGGGGTGCATGTGGGTGTGCCTGAAGCCTGAATTCAGGCGATTTGATGCAGGTTCAAGCAGCTGAGTGCCTGAAGAAAGGGCTGTTCAATCTGTTCACCATGCTCTTGTATGTCGGGTTTTATATGAAAGACAGTTCAGGCAAAAGTTTCTTCTTCTTCGTCTTCGCCTTAGGCAGCCAACTTCATCACACTGAAGATTCTGCTGCACTTTAGGGGGTAGTACGAAAAAGAAGAAAATAAGTTCAGCAAAGATAGGGTAGATAGTGAGATAGGATGAAATATTATTGAGAAAAGATAGAGCCAAAATAGTCAGGAATTTAGTTTTTGGGTCACTGCATGCACCCATGAAGAAATGATGTCATCTTTGTGATGTGAAAAAGAAATGTCAAGTTTTGCTCTAGGCCCTAATGACAAGATTGTGAAGAATAATGTAGCGCACACACATAAGCGAGCCATTGTGGCGCTTCGCTCTTGTTAGATTTTCACTTTATTGTCATGATATAACTTTTTCCAACAAATTGCACTTGTTCTAGTTTTGCATACATATATGTATGGTTGTCTATATATAGTATACATAGCATACGTCATACATATATGCACCTTTACATAGCAAATTAGCATACATCATTTTTATTTTTTGATCATAGGTTTTGTCATTGCTGTTCTTTAACATCATCAATTGCGTCTTTTCATACACCTAGTAACCATTCTCTTTTGATTTCTTAACTTGGTCAATGGCTGAGGAAGGCTTTCAGTTTAATTAACTGGTAAAATAAAGCCGAAAATTTCTTTTTTTTCATAAAAAGGCTTGTTGATTTGTGTTCTTTTTTTATCATATATATATGTTGTGGGGTTTTTTTTTGCAGGTTGCTCTTCGCATACGCCCATTAACTGAGGATGAAATCCTGCAGGGGGCTCATCCCACTGCACACAAAGTGGAAAATAATGTGAGTATACACACAGCGTTTCTGATTTTCTCCTCTGTTTAGAGTTCTAAGGGGCATAATTTTTACCCCCAGTTTCAAATTTTAGAGTCAAGAAGAAACTCCACCCCATTTCCATCGCACGTAAGTATACACACAGCTAAAATGCGCGCCGCACAAGTACATATGGGAATACACACACACACACACATATACATGCATGCACACACACACACACACAGGGCTAATCTCATTCACAGGTTTACACTAATTTTGTACCTCTGAGCTGCTTAACATTAAAAAATCACAATATTAGCCAGCTGAAGTCCGGCCAATTATTCGGATCTAAACAACATGGACAATCTTCGTTTTACTGGAGCTTGATCACTGCTTTTTCATTTTTGTTGTTTGCGTAACAGCCTATTTCTTCCGTGTCTTTCTTTTACTTAATTGGCAGACTGTGGCAAAGAAGAGCCATGTTCATCAAAGGAATGACAAGTGTATATGACACGATTTTGTTGGATAACTGAGAAAAGGGTCTGCCAATAAGCATTGAGTTTTCAATGATTAGGGCTTTCTGCATGGTGGTGTATAATTTTGTATCTAGGTTATCGACCAGCTTGCAGACTAGTTGTGGCAGCAGCACAGACAGGACTAGCGGGCGATTGCAATACCTGCAATGCCATTTAGCTTTTTTGAAAAGTAACGTCTGTGTTAACATACAAATTGTCATTTTAAAGCGTCATCTCACCCCCTTCTTTAAAAGGTAAATCTTGCGCATGGTAACATTGGTTTGAGATTCTAGGGCAGGGCTCCCAGGGACCCCCATTTGGGGGTCTATGAAGCACTAAAATTCTAAAGGACCCTCTAAAAGAATGTGCAGGGGGTCCCAGGGATGCACTAGAAAAATTCTATTTAGCATTCACAATGCCACTGGGAGCCTCTATCCCGCCTCTAGGACCCTCTATGCTGTCAGTGAAGGAGTCCCTGGGACCCCTTGTTTTGCGGGACGATTGGGAGCCCTGCTAGGGGGTGATTTGAGAGCTCTAGTGCATAAATTATATGTATAATCTCTACGTTTTCAGAAACCCTGACATAGGTGATGGTACCTCATATCTTCCACTTTCGTTTACATGAAAGAACTTTAAACTTTGCCTACTTGAGAAATTTGAAATCAAATGTTTGATATTGGTTGAGAAGGCTCAGTTCAAAAGAGGCAGAGGGTAATTTTTGATGCTACAGACGTTATTAGCATGTTGATGCAGAATTAGTGTTCATATTTGCAAAGATACTTTTGAGACTGAGAGACCTTTTTAACATCTCAATCCATCTTCTTGACACACACACACACACACACACACACACACACACACACACACACACACACACACACACACACACACACACACACACACACACACATACACACACACACACATATACACACACACACACACACACACACACACACACACACACACACACACACACACCTTCCGCTTCTCCACGACACTCCTTATTCTTTGCTTTTTGGCAGAAACAAAGTTCTAAATAGAAAATAAATAGGTTAAAATTCAAATAAAATAATGAGTTAGTGATCCAAATAAGCATTTAAAAAAAAAAGAATAATGAAGGACATGTATTGCAAATATATAAACAGTGATAGTAGGTCATGGTTTGCAAGGCCGTTGAAGGTATTTGAAAGTCTTTAATGAATGGAGTGTTGTTTTCTTTTCAAGTCTTTGAAAATTGGCTTTGGTATTGTGAAAATCATGAAATGGGTTGTGAAAAAGTCATTGATGCCTAAAAAAAGTAATTGATGCCATAATTGTTTTTGCTTGCTTCCAGAATTGATACAGAAACAATTTGACTTATTTTCCATATATAGCAGACGTCATCGATTTGTCGAGAGTTAACTTCCATTCACTATATCCAGATCTTGTTGCTACACTGGTGCGACTTGAATGATCGTGATCGAAGCAATGAAGCAATGATCATCATTGCATGTCGTGAGAGGTCTTAGAAAATAGGATAAAGGGTCTTTGAAAAGGTCGTTTGAATTTTGATTTGAAAAATCTGTATGAACCCTGTAGGTGTGCATACACGCACACACACGCACGCACACACACACACACACATATCTCATTTTCTCATCTCACACACACATTTTATCTCACATACATGTATGAAAGAGACCTTATAAAATTAAAAGAAATGTGAATGTCATAAAATAGACTTGAAGAAGGAAATCGTCTCTTTAGTGGCCTAGAAAATGAGATTGGGGCAGACATTTCTGTTAAACGGTATTGGTAGTAGAGTGGATTCCTGATAACTCAAAAACACTGGATAACTCACAATGATTTTCTGGTCCCACTGTAATAATCCTTATGTTAAAAAGTCTATCTAAAAATACTGGCTATCTCAAAATAAAATTTCAGTCCCTTCAATTTTGAGTTAAGCGATATGATGTATTATTGAAAAAATTAGAAAAACAATTATGGTTTGTATCTTTAAGCACTACTAAACAGCTATATCTTTTCATTTCTCAGGATAGCAGAGGCGATCGATCATTTACTAACCATAATAGTAATACTTCTTAAACATCATACCACAATGCCACTTATCAGACATTTCTGCCACCACCACCCCCTCCCCAAATTTTGTTTTTGAAAAATTTCATTTTCCAGGCCACTTAGAGACGATTTCCTTCTAGTTCTACTTCTCGTCTAAAAGAAGTAGTCATGAACAATGTCAAGATATTGTATCGAGAATAAAGAAAACTGTAATAGAGTAAACTGAGAGTGATATTCATTGACCGGTTTCCATAAAACCAATATGTGTACGAATCTATTGTGTGTTTTTGTAACAGAACTGAAAAGTGTGTCCGCCAACTGAACTATACTAATGTATTGTCAACAGTAGAGCCAGCTTAAATAGATGATGCAAGCAGAGATTTTCTGCAAACAGTAGTGCAGACGTCAGAAGGGTGTGAACTGCTTTTCTCTCTCTGCCAGGGTTGTAGTTGCTCTGACCTAAGGGTGTTATGTCAAGCCTTCATGTTTATTTGCACTTTGTGGTACGTGGTATGTGTACTTACCGTAAAATGCGGACTATAAGCCGCTACTTTTTTCCTCCACTTTGGCCCGTGCGGCTTATAGACTGTGGATTTTGTTTTCATTCTACATTTATCAGTATTGATTGAATCTGTTATTGGCCACAATCTTCAGCCTATTTTGAGCTCCTTTAGACTCACAACTGGTTTTGGTAATCAATAGATTCTAATCTCATGTTTAAAGTATCTGAGAACATTAAATACTCGCGTTCTGATAGGAGAATTTCTATATTTGTGTTGGTTTGTGCACATACAATTTTCTTTGCGGCTTATAAACTGGTGCGGCTTATATGTGAATAAATACCTAATATTTTGTCAATTTAAGGGGTGCGGCTTATAGTCCAGTTTTTACGGTAGTACTCGTTTTGGTCAAATTGAAGAAAAATTCCCGGTCACTAATGATATTGTCCACCGCTTCAGTGGTGTACCGAGGATCTAAAAGTGATGGGACAAACTGTTCTGAGATTTAAAAAAAAATCAATAGGACATTATCCTGGCTCCTGCTGAAATCAGTAAGACAAATCGTGCCAGTGTTAAAAATGTAATCAGACATTTGTCCTGACAGGGGAGAACACAATAGGGCATTCTTCTTCTTGCATATAGCATCTTCCATCAACAATTTGATGATTATGACGCTTACGACGTGGGGGGTTTCCAACTAATCAGGATCTTGTATGAAGGACTTGCTGCCTGGATGATCAGCTCAATGCGGGATTGAATTGGAGGGGGCGAGGGCATGATTTGGGGGGGGGGGGGGGGGGGGGCCTGGACAGGGGGTATGGAGTTGACTCCGTTGAGACAACGGAAGGGTGAGGACAGGGGGAGGGGGGGGGGGATGGAGGAATGAGGGGGGGGGAGGGGGAGGGGAGGGGGCTCAGATCCGGGATTTGAATTTGAAGGTGGAAGAGAGTTCCACTCACTCACAGCCCTTGGAAAGAATGAGTAGTTCCTTTTCAATTTAGTAGGTCAATGGCCTATGACTGGGGCCTTGGGACATCATTGCCGCTTGGTTAGAGGGGAGGACACGGAACTGTTCTGTCGGTAGAATTCTGGACATTCTGGAATTCAAGTTCAAATCTATTGGACTTTCTTTTTTGTATGGGTTTAGTTTTATTTATTAGTTTTTATTATAACAGACTCCATTTCATTAAAAATGTTTTTTGAGAATCCTCTTTTGTCCTTTGCTTCTTATATTTTTCTCTCTGGAAATGGAAAGGAGGGAATATCATTTTAAAATGTATATCTTATGCCGTTTGCTAACAGTAAAATTCTCTCTCTTTTATATCTATAGAAATCCTTAATAAATATTGCATGCCTGTAAAATCATTAACTCGTAGTCATAAAAAGCCATGTATGCACATACATATATACATTTACACACACACACACACACACACACACACACACACACACACACACACACACACACACACACACACACACACACACACACACACACACACACACACACACACACACACACACACACACACACACACACACAGAGTGACACACAAGCTAAAACAACAACAAAACACACACACATGAGCAGTGACAAACATAATATCTCATGCATACAAGTTGCAACCACATACAATGCACATGAAAACATGTGCTGGTCATTTACTTATTCATTAGCGGTTGGCAAAGCTTTGTCAACCCGTATCTTGTTACTATTCTTTTACCCGGGCTGGAACAGAACCAGAGTCGACATCTTGTTCAATTATTCAATTGTTTATCATGCTTCGCTGACGAACTTAACAGATGCTGAAAGCAGTCGAGGCTTCCTGTTGTTCGTTGCTTACCACTTGAAAACAAAACTGGTTTTGTTTTGCAAAAGAATCTATGGAAACATTGAGATGAACAAGGACCAGCAGGTGGATTTGTCATTGGGCTGAATCGATGGACCAATATTGATCTGTAGGTTTGGTGTTGGAACCAAATTGATCTTTGCACAAATTTAGATCACAACAAGGGCATCGCCGAGCGGCAGATATGTCCTTTGCCGGTTACGCCCTGTACATGCCCCGTCCTGTACCTCCCTTCCCCCTCACATCTTAGGTCCCCGTCCTTGTGACATTTGGGTGATGCACCTACACACCCTTGACTGGGTGCAAATCGTTTTCCGGGATGCACACCCTTAATTGGTGGGGTGCACACCCTTAACACTGAGACATGTTTGCCACTCAGCGACATTTAAGCCCCCCGTGGCACATTTTGTGCTACAATGTCTTTTACTTTTAGTATTAGACCTCCTCCGTTACCGGGATGATGTACACCCTTAATTAGTGGGGTGTACACCCTTAATGGGGTGTACACCCTTAACTCGGAGACATGTCTGCCGCTCAGCGACATTAAAATCCCACGTGGCATAATTTGTACTGCAATGTCTTCTACTCCACTTTTTTCACCCCCACACAAAATGTTGAGTGATTCTATACAGTATTTCACGAGATATAGGAGGGTGGAGAAAAACGGAAACATGTCTGCCGCTCGGTGACATTGTATTTCCAAGGGATAATTTATGTACGAATGTGTTATACTCTTAGTGTCACATCCTGACACAAAATTTGAAGGGATTATGTCTTCTAGTTCACGAGATACAGCTTGGACAAGAAACATATAGCGCAAAGAGGGAAATTTCGGTTTTCAAGGTCACACTTCAAGGTCAAGGTCAGCATGGCGATAATTTATGCTCGGATATTTTCTACTCTAGGTTATATAGTATCACACACAATCTGAAGCGCTTCTGTCAAGCACAAATGTGGAAAATATGGCTTAAAACCCAATTTGTAGACCCCTACCACTTTCAAGGCCTACCGATCTCCCTGACCTTGACCGTGATCAGTATGCCATCACCAGAACGACCATAAGCCAAAGTACCTACATGCCACGTTTGAAGTCTCTAAGACCAACGGTGTGGAAGTTATAGCCCCTTAAAGTTTTTCGTTTTTTAAGGTCATACGCCAAGGTCAAGGTCATGACGGCGGTAATTTTGCGCGGATGACTTCGTGTCATACAAAATTGGAAATGATTCAGTCAAGCGGTTCGGGAGATATCCTTTGAATAGAAAAACCGAATTTTTAGACCCCTACCACTTTCAAGGCCTACCGATCTCCCTGACATTGACCTTGCCTTTGATCGGTATGCCATCATCAGAACGGCCATAAGCCAAAGTACCTCCATGCCAAGTTTCAAGACTCTAGGACCTACAGTGTGGAAGTTATGGCCCCTTAACGATTTTCGGTTTTCAAGGTCATACGCCAAGGTCAAGGTCAGGACGGCGAAAAAAGTTTTGTGTGGATGCCTTCCTGTTATGGGACACACCGCCACACAAAGTTTGAAGCGATTCGGTCAAGCGGTTCGGGAGATATCCTTGGGACAGACAGAAAAACAAACAAAAAAAGAAACAAACCCGATTGAAAACATACTCTACGATCGCAAAGGACAAAAACCCAACCGAAAACATACTCCTTTGCGATCGTAGATCGGCAAAGGACAAAAAAGTTACAAACCCGAACGAAAACATACTCCTTTGCAATCGTAGATCGGCAAAGGACAAACAAACAAAGAAACATACACGAACGAAAACATACTCCTTTGCGATCGTAGATCGGCAAAGGACAATTAAATTGTGTATGCCTTTTATAATTATACCCAACCATGGATATAATTGGCAAACATGTGCATTTTTAAGATGCAAAATATTGTCTTCCGTTTCATTTTCTCTTTTAAAAAAAAAATCTTTTTGTTTAACTTGTTTTCTTTTGTTTCCTGTTGTTTGGAGTTCTGAAATCCTGTTTTTGTTTAATTTGCTGAAGTTGGAATATGGTTATCTGGCTTTTCATTGTGCTTTCATCTTGTTCTATTTTGTTAATATATGAAAATAGTCCTAGTACATGCGCCATGATTCGTTGATTATTATGGTGGCTTTAAAAACAAACAAACAATGGTCCCCTTTAACTCAAAAGTCATTGGCCCACGCTACAAGTCTGTGCCTATGCTCTGTGTCAATACTACACTATGTCCGCGCCACTCCCGTCTTTGTAATGGGTGTTTCCATATTCTAAAGGGAAAGTAGCCTAGGGTTTATAAACACTATTCACTTATTGAATGAGAAGAACAGCGCTATTGACATCTTTGATATATATTGCTGTCACTATGTTTTGGTGATGTTGTCAAAGTTACTGTACCTCATGACCCAAACTTGTATGCAACAATTCACGCATGATAGTCATAGTCATAGGTTACATATTTCACCGATAAAAGGCATGGTTGAAATAACAAATTTTAGATCCAATGATAAGTGTTATTGTGTACTGAGTGGTTAAATTTATAATTCTGTGTTGATCCCTTTGTCCCCTTTTGCTTCTGTCTCCCCCCCCCCCCCCCTCCCTCCCTCTCTCTACATGCTGTTAAATCTAATTACAATTATATTTTGATCCCTATGTCTCATTGGTCTCTGCCCCCCCCCCCCCCCCCCCCCTTCTTCTTTCATTCTCTACTTCAACATTAGTAATAGTATCCACCCCCTACCCTCCAATACATGTACAGTGTACACTAGTGTGTTTTTACCAGTCGTGAAGCGAGACTGGTATTGTTTTCAGTTTGTCCGTCCGTCCGTCCGTGTTCAAATTTGCTAAAAATGCATATTTCGGTGTAAAATGGCCTCACATACAGTTATCAGTGTGTTTCAACGAAAAAAACAAAGGTTTGTTTGTCTGTTTGTTTGTCTGTCTGTCTGTCTGTTTGTCTGTGACAGCGATAACTCGAGAACGCTTGGATATATCAACATGAAAATGTACCGGTGGATACTAGGGGTCAAAAGCGTGGACAAGTTCGAATTTGAGCAAAATTGGGTAGCGGTTAAGGGTTTATGTTAAGATTAGGGTTAGGGTTAGGGGTGCAAGCATGTGTCGTGATTGGGTCAGTTTACACAAGTACTCTAGTTATCATTTGCACTCTTCCCGTGCTTATGTGTATTATTTATTGTGTGTGTGCTTTTGTGGGGGTGGGGCTGTGGATGTCAAAGATATTTTCATTGTCAGTTAACTCTGAGACTAGTGAGAGTATTACACTGTTTTAGAAATGTACATGAAAGTAATGCTTACAGCGTTAGTAACAGAGCTTGTACTTCAAGCCAAGTGTAGTCCGTAACAAGTCAAATGCACCCCTGTTTAATTAAGTGTAATTGAATGTTCTTGAAGTTATTGAGAATTTTAAACACTTCCTAACAACTGCTGTACATAATACAAGGCCCTTAATGGCACCTCTTCCATGCGCAATGATTCCAAATAGAAGCTCAATTTATATTGCTTTTGGGTGCCAAAGAAACTAGCATTTTAATGACACAGTCGTCGCCTTTCAGACATGTGCCTTTTCTCTCAGTGGTGGGAAATGGTCATGAAAATGGCGTGCAGGCTTTCTCACAAACAGAGGCGACCCGGCAGAAGTAATCGGCAAGTCAATGGGGAGAGAAAGGGGATTGATTCGATCAGCAGCAAGATCAATGGCGGTGAACTGAATCGCCTTGCCTGGCTTAGCTTTCTATGGCAGAGGCTGGGCACATATTGATTTTCAAAGGAACCTTCTGCTATTGGAGATCTGGTGTCAGTGGTATAGATTGGGTTGACTGTCCAATTACCCAATTCAGTGCATGGGATGTAAGGCTATCAAATGGCCCCATTCAGCCTGTCGGGCGGAGAATCGATTTTGGCTGAATTCATAAGTGTAGGATGGATTTGTTAATAAGTGAAGAGGAAAGTGTGTGTGTGTGTGCCTGCATGTTTGCGTGTGTGTACCATATTTTTTGACTATAACTCATAAGGCAATACTTTTTCCCCATACTGAGACCCCTTCGCCTTATAGAATGACTAACTAAATAATAAGAAAATATATAACAAATTCTGACTTTTGTGTGAAATTTGGGTGGCGCGCCTTATAATAAAGTGCGCCTTATACTTTATAGTCCGAAAAATATGGTATATGTGTGTGTGTACATGTTTGTGTCTGTGTGTGTGTTTATGGCTATGATTGTGTCTCAATGTGTATAATGTTTGTGTGTGGGTGTATGCGTGTCTGTGTGGGTGTATGCGTGCGTGTGTGGGTGTACAGTGGAACCTCCCTCATAAGACCTGCAAAAATCACCCAAAATGAGGTCTTATAAGGGAGGCAATTTTAATATTTACAAAGAAGGGCAATGTCTCAGAGAAGTAGGTCTAATGTGGGAGGGAGTCTTATAATAGGTCATCTTAAATTAAGGGCTAGGAGGAGGCCAGGCCAGCTGGGAAGCCATCACGTTGAAAAACAGAGACAAAATCAAATGAGATACAGACTCTTATCTGCAAGAGCCCAACGAAAAGTAGTACGCTGCACTGATCCGCCTTCTTTCATAACCAGACACTCATTGCCATTGTATCGTCTTCATCCCGAGAAGACCTTGCAGTCTTCATGAAGAACGTCCATAAGGGTCAATTGGACGATAATCTCACTTTCTTGGAAGGGAGGTTCCACTGTATTACGTTTCCCGCTTCATGATCATGCTCACTTATTTGAAAAGATCTGATTTATGACCTAATTGTTTAGTAATGTTCATATTTTCTTTTCTGAAAGCACTATTATGGTCATAATCCACTTACAGTTTACGTCTCTTTTTTCATTCAGTTTTACATAGACATACTTCCCAATACCACCCCATTGCCTATNCCCCCCCCCCCCCCCCTACTCACACACGCACGTGCACACACACACGCACACACACACACACACACACACACACACACACACACACACACACACACACACGCGCGCGCGCGCGCACACGCACACGCACACACACACACACACACACACACACACACACAGAGCATTAACCACTCATAAAGTAAATTTTTAAAATGTGCACAGTAGCTGTTTTGAACAGGTCTTTTGTCCTTTGCCCTGTGTTCTCAAGATTCCATTACTGTCATGCCGCAGCCCTCATGAATAGTGTTGAGAAATGATTAATGACCCTGTGTTTGACTTGCATGGTGCCGTTAGTATGATATATACTGCTGATAAGCTTTGCTTCTTTGCGTTTGCTCAAACACAATCATTGTCAAAGACAACTGTAGCCTCTCACAGTCTGTCTGTCTGTCTGTCTTGCTGTCTGTATATATATGTATGTCTGTCTGTCTGTCTCTCTCTGTTTCTCTCTGTTTCTCTCTCTCTCTCTCTCTCTCTCTCTCTCTCTCTCTCTCTCTCTCTCTCTCTCTCTCTCAGTCTTACTCTGTCACACACACACACACACACACACACACACACACACACACACACACACACACACACACACACACACACACACACACACACACACACACACACACAGAGAGAGAGAGAGAGAGAGAGAGAGAGAGAGAGAGAGAGAGAGAGAGAGAGAATGTCAAGTAATGCACAGTCACCCATTCTAATTTAAGAAACCCCTTTGAGTGCAACTTGAAAAAAAAATCAAAACAATGTATTTACCCTAAAAACTCTTATACGTTGCCAGAGAAAATTGACATGTATATAGGTTAGCTAATTCAGCTGACACACTTTTAGTGTTGTAGTTCATGTTGCACTATAGGTTTAGACTATCCTATCTACGCTAGCTATCTCCGCAAACACGACATTATGTGAATTTGTTATGTGAGTTGGAACCTCCTATTTCCCCTTAATTGTTCCTATTGAGCTGTTTGCCTAGCTAGGAATGGGTAAATGCCAGGACAGATTAACTGGCTTTATCTCTGTGTCTGTTTGTACACCGGTGTTCTCTGTCTCTAGCTGTTGGGCTCGCTGTTTCTGGCTTTGTTTTTCTTTGTCTCTGTCTCCACCCCTTATCTTTCTCTTTTTCTTTCTCTCTCTTTAAATCATTCCTACCCCCCACCCCCTCCTTCATCCCCTCCAATGACTATTATAAATACTTTTTTCTTCTCTTCTTTTAATAGAAGTTTTTTTAAAATTATTAGTGCCACACTCGTTTCTCTTTTTGCCCCCCCTTTATGATTTTATGACAACAAGCTATCGATACTTCAGCTCAAATTAAAGTATCCAATGTTTTGCCAGCACAATATTTGCAGAGATATTTTTGTGTGCTCCACTGAGAATAAAAAACAACTGTAAAAACCTTTGGCTACCATAAAATGTCTGAAGTGTTTGATCCCACATTTTATAGTTGCTGAAGAGAGCTATAGAAAGACTGTTGTAAAGTTCCCAAACATTCTTGATGTAAGCGTTGCTACAATCCTTATAAATCAGTTGTTCCTTTTACAGTTGTGATATGTGTGTGTCTCTGTGTGTGAATCTGTGATCAATGTCTTAGGTTTAAATATTTTTTATATCATTTTACATTTTTGTACAAAACATCTTGGAGATGGTAAACATATTTGACATTTTGTGGACTCTTAGAAAAGGTCACTCAGCTTTGTAAGAGTGCATAGAAATTGAATGTATTGACTGTGATCCTACATGAGTACATCGCTAAAACTAGTGAAAGAGCAAATTTGAGTTTGTTCCTCTAACAACAGAGCAAGAATGCAATGTTTGGAGCACTAGGTACACTTAGTAAATTCATGTTGGTACATTTTCCGTTGTATTGATTGAGTTGTAAGCCTTGGTATACATGCGTTAGAGGGCATACATTTTCAGGAAAAAACGGATAATAAAATCATTTGACTCAATTGCTGCATTTTTAGTACATCAGCGGAGAAAGCAATCAAATTATGTCTTCTCCATCAGTTTGTGTTTGCTGATATATAGTTCATGCTTTTCCCCTCTGAACCATAGGAATGAATTGATCATAACTTGTTGAATGTGTCTTCATCGATGCACACATTAACTCTTTCGCCACCAGTCATTTTTCATTCAAGAATTTCGGTTAATTTTACCTAGGTACAGTCGCCTTGGCATGAGGCTGTGTCAGACCAGTTGACATTAGCTGGAACACCAAGGCTACATCAAAATGTTGTTATGTTCTGCATGGTTGTGCGGGAGTTGTCTTGAGCCATGACAAGCTCCTAGCATAACATCATCAGTCTAAGATCCTCCTAAATCAGATTGTGGCTGCCCACATGGTGGGGTAATCAAAAACGGTCACACACGTAATGTTCTCATCCCTAGCTGGTGCATTTGTGCCATAGTGTTCAACTGCTTCGGCTGTTAAGATGATCCCTGGAGTCTTTAAGCCAGAGTAAGACAATAAAAACAACCTGGGTACAGAACAGTTGGTGTCTTGTAATACTGTCAACCCCCCTTTGACATTTTCTTATCTCATAAAATTAACAACTTAAGGTCACTGGATAACAGATCCTAATTTTAAGCCTTTTAGTATTAAAAATCAGTGTGATGCAGAAAGCGACATTGGTGGTGAAAGGGTAAAAACTAATGAATGCTATACACACAATAATCTTAAGCACCAGAAGAACAAAATGAATGAAATAACAAGCAGGCTTGGATGTTTCATTTCACATCAGCGAAACAAGCATTTAACAAAAAGAAAGAGAAATGGACTTGTAACTATGTTCAAACCTTTTGGAGAAATGTTATTTCATGGATACATGACTGTTGTGATCGTACTCAGAATTTTAACTTCTCAGAAACCCTTGTTATTTTGGGGTGGAAACAAAACTTGAAAACCGATAAGGTGATGGATTTGATTATTCTATTAGCCAAATTTCATGTATTTAAATGTAAACTGAACAAAACTATTCCATGTTCAACAGCATTTAAAAATATTTTGAAACATAGATATTGGGTGGAATTGTCCTGCCATTCTATGGAGGGAAATATTGACAAATTTACACATGAGTGGAATGTTTACAAGCCACTCATTGATAGTTGTGGATGAAGAGGTGGTCTATAGGAATGGGTGATTGGCTTAAATGTTTTGGATGCTTTGTTTTCTGTATACAGTATATAGGTTTTGTCCATATCAATCATTACTTCATTTGTCTTTTCATTTGAGAACAAGACAGTGCTTGAGACTCACACATTGAATTTGTCATATAATTTGCAATCGTGAGTGATGACAACCCCATAATAAATTACTCACACATGTATGATAATGTGAAAAGGATACACTTTTTTCCCTTATTTTTGTATAGTAATCACATCATTAGTTATAGTTGAGATGCATAGGTGAAAAGTGCTACTGTGGTACCTTAGTTTTAGTTTTGAGCTTACTCTGTTATATAGATTTATAATATGAGCAGGAGACCGTTAATGTGTGTTCGAATGGAGGGGGGGGGGGGGGGGGGGGGGGGGTTGTGTGTATGCAAAGGTGTGTGTGTAGGAATGTAGGGGTCAAAATCAAAGTTCATAATGATATTTTGATGTTTGTGTGCAAGACTGTCAACAAATGGGAAAAAAACCTTGTTATATCACCTGTTTTTTTAATGTAAAAAATGGAAAAAAATAACTATAAACAAACTTAAACCACCGTTGTTCTGTTATTTTTGTTCAGATGGTGGTTCTGATGGACCCTTCAGATGACCCTGATGACATCCTGAGGGCCAACCGCTCCAGAGAAAAACAGTTTGTCTTCGACTGCACCTTTGATGGCAATGCTACGCAGGTGAGCTATGCAACAAGTTCCTGTAAAGGCAGTTAACACAATTATGATCTTTACGTCTGTGAGCTTAAGTATGAGGGAGGGAGGGAGAGAGAGAATGAGAGTCCAAATGAATGTTGATTCACATTATCATTGGTTGTTATAGGTGCGCTGGTCTTCTCTTTGTCATATTTTGCATGGCAAGATCTTGTGTGTACACAATAGTAATCTTCTTAAATAAAAAGTAAATCATTGAAAATTGTTATTGTGCTCTCTTCATTTTGTAATCATGCAAACATTTAAAACGATAAACCTTATTTTCCTTCTGTGTTTTGCAGCAAGATGTTTATGAGGCGACAACCAAATTTCTCATTGGCAATGTCATCAATGGCTACAATGCAACAGTGTTTGCTTATGGTGCTACAGGTATGTACATGCATCTTTTTTTCCTCTTTAGAGATTGCTGAGACTTTAACAGAGTTATTTATTAGCATTTTTCTGACCTCCCTAAAAGTCGGGTGTTTGGTTGGTCAGGAGCAGGGAAAAGACTTGCGTTATTATTACTATGTGGGTAGAAATGACGATTAATTGTGTTGGGGACTGATGAAGACCCAGGCATGATGCAGGCCTTCAATGATCTGTATTATGCCCTGTAAAGGTGCAGGGAAGACCCACACTATGCTGGGCATGGACGAGGACCTTCAGACCCTCAGTGACCTGTGTTATGTCCTGTAGAGGTGCGGGGAAGATCCACACTATGCTGGGCATGGACGAGGACCTTCAGACCCTCAGTGACCTATGTTATGTCCTGTAGAGGTGCGGGGAAGATCCACACTATGCTGGGCATGGACGAGGACCTTCAGACCCTCAGTGACCTATGTTATGTCCTGTACAGGTGCAGGGAAGACCCACACTATGCTGGGTATGGACGAGGACCTTCAGACCCTCAATGACCTATGTTATGTCCTGTACAGGTGCAGGGGAGACGCACACTATGCTGGGCATGAACGAGGACCCAGGCATCATGGTGCAGACCCTCAATGACCTATGTTATGTCCTGTAGAAGTGCGGGGAAGACCCACACTGTGCTGGGCATGGACGAGGACCTTCAGACCCTCAGTGACCTTTGTGATGTCCTGTACAGGTGCAGGGAAGACCCACACTGTGCTGGGTATGGACGAGGACCGTCAGACCCTCAGTGACCTGTTATGTCCTGTAGAGGTGCGGGGAAGACCCACACTGTGCTGGGTATGGACGAGGACCTTCAGTCCCTCAGTGACCTATGTTATGTCCTGTACAGGTGCGAGGAAGACCCACACTATGCTGGGTACTGACAAAGACCATCAGGCCCTAAATCAGCAAATTATTGATTTTTTGTGCTGTACATGTGGAGGGAAGGCCCACACTGTATTGGGGACCAATGAAGACCATCAGGCCCTCAATGACCTATGTTATGTCCTGTACAGGTGCGGGGAAGACCCACACTATGCTGGGTACGGATGAGGACCCTGGCATCATGGTGCAGGCCCTCAATGACCTGTTCCTGGAGATGGAGAACAGCAGCGAGGACCTGGCCTACAAAGTCACCATGTCCTATCTGGAGGTATTAACAAAAATATAATGTTTATCTTGTGTTCTGCTGTATTGTATTGTATTAACTTTTTGATCAAAGCGTATTGCTTCCTGTAAATTTTGCTATACCCTCACCTGCAGAGTGTGTCATTGATAGGGTTTGTGCGGTCCATTTTCTTTTCTCTTTTGCTTGCTGGATCTGTTTATGACTAAATGGGAAAGGGGGAGAGTTGAAAAGGGTGAGGATGGAGAGAATTATTGACTATTGACAATTCCTATGTTGCCACTGGGCTCATTAGAGCAAAGATTGTATTACAAAGATAGGTCACAGAAGCGGCTGGCGTGTGTCTGGCGATGGGAGCAGCACTGTGGAATTTTGCATGCTGGCGGCCTGAATTAAACACACGTTCACTGCTTAACATCTGTATTTCTTCTTCTTGTTTTATGTGTATTATTATTGTGTAGTCTTTCCCCCTTTACCTCACATGTATGCAAATGTGTTTGTACGCCTGTATGCATGCATATAGCCGTGTGAGTAGTGTACAGCCTAATATAATGGCGTGAGTGTGCATGTGTGTGTGTGTGTGTGTGTGTGTTTGGGTACATCTGCCTGCCTGTCTGTGTGCATGCATGTACAAACTGAAATCCTACACAGAACAAATTAAGTAGACGAGATGTGAAAGAACTCATCAACATTTTTTTTTAGTTTCTGTAATCATGGTCAGTTCCTGCTTCCAAACAATTGCATTAAATGTCTATGTAATCATCATAGTCAGATAGAAATAACTGCAGACCTAAAAGACATAAACCCAGGGGCAGATCTGTGGGGTTACAGGGGTTGCGGGACCCCCCCCCCCCTCCCCTCTAAAATGAAAATAAAGAAGAAAAAAACCTCAATCCCTTACTCTTTCCTCCGTCTTTGTCTTTCTGTCTACTTGTCTGTCTCTCTTTCTTTCTCACTCTCTGTCTGTCTCTGTCTCTGATGTCTCTATATGTCTGCCTGCCTGTCTGTCTGTTTCTCTGTCTCTGTCTCTCTCTTTCTGTCTCTCTCTCTCTCTCTCTCTCTCTCTCTCTCTCTCTCTCTCTCTCTCTCTCTCTCTCTCTCTCTCTCAAGTATTCATTTAATTCTATTGTAGGCCATGTTATCATTCAGTTAACCATTAAATATCCAATCAAAAGCCATCATCATCATCATCATCATCATCAAATTCTTCTTCATTGTCGTTTTTCTACTTTTTTTTGTTTCTCTCATGTTTAAAACTGGTTGCTTGATTACTGCTTTGTTACAATTCTGTATACCTGAAAGGGGGAAATAACTTTTTTCAATCTCTCTCTCTCTCTCTCTCTCTCTCTCTCTCTCTCTCTCTCTCTCTCTCTCTCTCTCTCTCTCTCTCTCTCTCTCTCTCTCTCTCTCTCTCTCTCTCTCTCTCTCTCTCTCTCTCTCTCTCTCTCTCTCTCTCTCTCTCTCTCTCTCTCTCTCTCTCTCTCTCTCTCTCTCTCTCTCTCTCTCTTTCTCTCTATCTCTGCCACACACACTCACACACACACATGCACACACACACGCATGCACACACACATGCCCAGTTGATGATTTAGTACATGATTTGTGTGCATTAAACTCACAGATAGGTGCAAATCCATATTTCTCTTTTGTTTGTAACCTTTACTTCGCATGCAAACTGTTATCATTAGAATTGGATTTGCATTTGAATTCTAAGAAAGAAGAAGAATAAAAATCTGTTTAACGTCCTCAGGTCTGAAACAGCCACATATGGAACATTAGTAGATATAAAGATGGTGGGAACGATCCTGGAGGCAATGCCCGGAGGCAGTGCAACACCAGGAAAGTCCCGAATTTTTAATAATACAGATATTAAAAAATTCGAACACATTAACAGCATAATATAGTTCACTGTTAACACTGTTGTTAGTACTGCCTCGGCCTGCCCAGCACGCAAAAGCATCGCAGCTGTGCCTGTCAGCTGGCCTCACTTTTTACAGAGGGGAAAAACCGGAGTGCTCGCTCTTTCTATTTTTAACCCTCTTTGATTAGAGTGTTTGAAAGGCTTGCAGCTCAGAGAACCTTGGTGTTATTGTTTCTCTCCAAATACAGTCTTAAAAGATTGATGAATCAAATCAGCATGGTTTTACACACATCCTGTTCATGCAGACAACCCATAATGCATGCATAGATCTCCACTAATTTATTTTAATCTTTTGCCTCAATATATTGCTCTTGTTTTTCGTTCATTATATTTATTTTCATTGTCATTTGTGTGTGTGAGCGTGTCACT
>CM065680.1:81208053-81250553 GCA_017654935.2 Phymorhynchus buccinoides | reverse complement strand
GCGACCACCTCTCATTTGAGACCGGATTTGTTGGCACAGATGCATTTTACTATGTAAACGACCTCTCTTAAACGACTTCCTCTAAAACGCGACTTACGACCGCCATTTTGTTGGTTTTTACGACCGTTGCTGTCGTCTGCATAGACTTCGAGCAAAGGGAAACAACCACGGTCAAGGGCCTGAAAGCGGAGTCGCTTCCCTTGTTGTAGAAAAGATGGCGGAGAGCGTAGGAAAAGCACGAAAACCACTGACTTTGAAAAAGAAAACCACTGACTTTGGACGAGAGTGGAGGTGATTAAAAGAAGTCGGCAAAGTGAAACTGTAATATCGATTGCACAATCCTATGGAGTTGGAAAGACCCAAATCCAGTTTTAATATGTCATTGTATGTGTGCATGAAGAAGAGAGTATGAACTGTGCTGAACTTTTTCTTTCTACGGCTGCCAGTGAAAACCTCCGTCATACGACCCCTCCAATTTACGACCAATTTTTCCGGACATTTTGGAAGTCTTAATATAGAGGTTTGTCTGTAGCAAGAAAATATACCATAATTTACGGCCTATTAGGCGCAACATTTTTCTGAACTTTGACCCCTGCGCCCAATCCGGCGCATGCGCCCTTTCTATACTCTAAACAGAAAAAAAAGTAAGGGGGTCGAGAGTTGAAATGAACAACCCACCATGCTCTGGTAGCTTCCACAACAAACCGACAACAGTTCACTCACATTGCATTAAAATATAGTTATATAGTTAGGCTTCCACTTCCGTCACTGGCCCTGTAATGATGTTGCTTTCGCTGATCGTTTCGTTCTTCCTTTTTTTGATTTCTTTGGTTTCTTTGCGCCTTATCGGGTGTATGCGCCCTATCTGTGTTCAAATGACGAAAAAAATTTTGCGCTGTGTCGCCTTATGGGCCGTAAATTACGGTAGTAACAAAATCTGAAAATTGGGTAAAATTTGGGGGGCGCGCCTTATAGTCCGAAAAATACGTAGGTAGGTTAAATTGGTCTTCAGAAGCTGGTCAAACTCAACATAGGCTGATTTTTGTTCTTTTCTGTGGACAGGTGAGAAGAATGGTCCTCGGTACATCAACTACAGAGACAGCAAGCTGACGCGGCTGTTGAAAGACGCGCTGGGAGGGAACTGCAAGACGGTGATGATCGCTCACATCAGCCCCGCCAACACGCAGTTTGAGGAGTCACGCAACACGCTGGTCTATGCCGACAGAGCCAAGCACATTAAAACCAAGGTCGGTACATGGGTCAGACCTGTTTACCATTCCGGTTTAGCCGGAATTATTCCGGAAATTTGCTAAAATTCCGGGTAAAATAGTAAATTCCGGGTGAACGCTGAAAATTCCGGATTTCGAAAAACCGTCTATTATTTGTTTCCGTTCGTAGTAAAAGACGCAAGGGTTGACCGAAACGTGTACCTAACACACTACGCCATCAGAAAAGGGGTTGTGCTTGACCTCACATGCATTAAATGCTGCATTTTCATTGGTTAAAGGGGTGAAATAATGTTTTTATTTTGGTCGATCTATTTCGGGACTGAGCAAATGGCGGTCAGACTTTTACTGTCGATTCGAAGAGCTTTCCAGGCAGTTTTTTAATGGTAGAGATTGTAATTAGGGCTTGAAATGAGTCAATTTAGATTATATTATCACTGGAAAATACGATGATGTGAGAATTTTGAAGTTTTCAACGGAAAATGAAGTGAAAATTGATCGCAATGGCGCCGAGTTGCAACTTGGCATCCGCCGATCCGCGGCTGAGTGATTTTTCTCTGTCCGATCGTGGACATTTCCAGGTATTTTGCTTTTTCCAGCTTGTTTTATACTAAAATTGACTAAGAATTAGTGACTGAATTTACTAATAAAACCTGGCGAAATTGAGCCAAGAAATCATCACAATATTGAAAATCGACGCCGATGTTCGCGGAAAGGAGAAGAACAAGAAACCGCTTTATCGCGAGTCGTGTACAGATCATGTGAATTCCGTTTTTTGTTCTCAAATTCCGGGTTTTTTGGTGGCAAATTCCGGGTTTTTCATTATAAGGGTAAACAGGTCTGACATGGTTGCTCTGTCATCACGGGGGGCAGTACTAGTCAACACATCTTATTTTTTAGTAAGCTGCCTGTAAAATATAATAACGACACATAATTGTGCCTGTATGCATTTACAAGTATCTCACTCATTATTTTTTGTTTTAATATTTTTGTTAAACTGAGTTTTCCACAACAAAAAACCCCAAGAAGACTCATTTCTATTCCTTTTAAGCCATTTGTTTGATGTTTGTGTTGGTCAGGTACGTCGCAATGTGACGGACGTTGCGTATCATATCGCCCAGTACACCAACATCATAGCGGAGCTGCGGGAAGAAATCAACGTGCTGCGAGGCAGAATACAGGGCCAGGGACCCAGGTCTCACTCCATCGCCAACATCCAGGCTGTGCAGTGTGAGTGTTTCACCTGTTTTTTGTTTTTTTTCTATTTTTATATCATTATGGTAGTAATTGCATGGGTGCAACTTTTCCTGGTATACAAGGATTTCCTGTTTTTGAATTTTACCAGAAAAGGAATTTCCTTTTTTTTTGGGGGGGTCAAACAAAATCTTTGTGTGTTTACTGTATTTTTCAAACACTTTAAAATAAGCATTTGTATAAATTGTGGAAAAAGCAAACTAAAATACCTTCATAAATCAATTTTTTCTTCAGCTGCAGGGGGACATTACCCATAGACCCCGGCCTTTCAGTTTTTTTCATTTTGTGTAGAAGAAGAAACTCCATGTCACTGTCATCTACCCATGTAATTGACAGAAAGGGGTGAACAGGTATAAAGAGCAGCTGTTCATATCCTTCAATTCTTACCGACTCAGCACCAGCGAAACTTGTCCCTAAGAGCCTCGGCTATGAGGACGTTAAACCTTCCACTACCATCCAACCATCCTTCAAGGACCAGAAGGAGCTACAGAGAGATCACAATGATATTTGTGATAATTGATGATTGATGTTGAATGTCGATGTTCATTGTGATTACAGCACTGATGATGTCTTACCTAGATGTGGATCTGGAAGAGATGAACAGTTACTAGGAACAGATGCTGACCACTTTCAAAGGGGTAGATAAAACTGAGGAGAGATTATGATGTGGATGATGATGGGAAAATGTTGATGTTTTTAGTGGATGAGATGCTATCCCATCTGGGCTTAGACAGGGAAGAGGTGAAAATTAAGGTACATGAAACATTTTCTGACCAGATTCAAGGGACCAATGGAGCTTGGAATAGATGACAGTGACATGGAGTTTCTTCTTCTTCTTAGTCAATCACTCCGACATGGACACCAGGGGCGCGAATGAAGACTTCTGTACACCGACGACTCCAAAGGACCGAAGATCTCCTCCCGAACTGGTGTGTCAGATGGCCATGTTTTGTCCCCGAGGTTCTGGATGGTGATGAAATTTTTTGTTTTCAGCGGAAGTGATGCTGTCCCAGCTGGACGCGGATCGGGAAGAGGTGAACCGCTACAAGGAGCAGCTGCTGACCAGCTTCAAGGACCAGATGGAGCTGAGGAGGACCCTGATGGAGCTGTCCAATGCCTCCATGGAGGTCAGCCTGGAGACCACCAGGAACCAGCTCATCATCACCGAGTGAGTGATCCATGTCTGAGTCTGTGTGATCATATTTTATGACTCCCCCCCTCCCAAAGCATTATATAAAGCATAAAGGTATTGTCTAAACGTATATTACAAGGCACACACCCTAAATTTAACATGAAATTCTTAGTTTCTTAGTATATTTCTATTCATATTTTAAGTTTTGCTGTATAGTCTATAAAATATGGTAGTTATAACGTATATCCACTGTGACAAGGGGACATGGAAACCATCAGAAACGAACTCATCATCACTGAGTGAGCAATCCATGTCTGACTAAGTGTGACATGCAGAACTCAAAAGGAGATGACTGCCATTGTGTAAAACTAGGCTGAAATATGTGTATAGTGGAGAATGTCTTGCTCACTCTCTCAGTCAAGGGGACATGGAAACCATCAGAAATGAGCTCATCATCACTGAGTGAGCAATCCATGTCTGACTTGGTGTGACATGCAGAACTCAAAAGGAGATGACTGCCTTTGTGGAAAACTAGGTTGAAATGTGTGTATAGTGCAGAATGCCTGTCAAATCACTGATTAAATCAGCCCCCCAAAATTGAGCCAACAGCACAGTGAATGCTGGATGACTGAGAAAAACTCTACAGCTTTGTTTGTGCAGACTGTAGCTGTTAGATCACAACACATTGCACTGGGTTTCAATGACTGCACTTTGATAAATAGTTCCTTTCTCTGCTCACAGGTGGGAGGCAAACCGTGCAAGGCAGGGGGGAGAACTGGGCATTTTGGATGAGGACAACAAATACCTTGGTGAGCTGAAGTTTGTTTCTTTTAATGTTTTTATTGATGGGAATGCGATAGCGAATGTCATTCCATATGTAGAAAAGAAACGCATTTGATTTTGAGAAAATTCTTTAAAAATTATGTTACTGTAAAAAATGTTAACTTGTATTTAACTTAGTTTAGGGCATGAAAATTGTGGATCATCGTAATTTTGAAACCCAGATCTCATGTGCCACAAGTCAGATCAATTTTTTGGCTTAATTTATTTTGACAAAACTGAGTCAAGTGGTTTGGTAACCACAACAGCTTTTAAGCAGCTGTAACACTGTGCATATTTTCCTTGTTTATTATTGACAATATAGAATTTGTTGATGGTGTGCGAATGGTTGGATGTGAGAATGCTATTCCAGTTGTCTCCTGTTTGTATTGGATGTATGGTACGAGTTTGTGTTGATTGCATGTATGTGGCCTGTGTGTGAATGGGCTTTGATATGAAGTTCTTTACACATAAAAGCACCATAGAAATATTGCAATTATTATGTGGCTACTGGAACTCAGAGGAAGAAGTAGTAATTATTTTTGTAACAATAACGAAAACAACAAAAACGCCATAAAAACCGTGAGAAAGAAAGATTTTTCATTCATTCTATGCTTTTTATTGTGCCATTATTGTAGATGTTGCATGGCATTTCAATAACTATTTCTGTTCTTATTTTCCCACCCTTACCTTTTCTCCATTTTGTATCCAAACCAACCCATTTTGCTCCACCCAGAGGATGAGAAGGCTCTGGAACTGGCGGGGGACAGTGAGCGGGGAGAGTCAGAGGAGGTACAGGTGGCTCGCGATGAGCTCAGGGTGCTTCACGACGAGAAACACAAGACGCAGCGAGTCATCGCCACCGTACAGAAGGAGCTGGAGAGCGCTCAGAGCAAGACTCACAAACTGGCGGAAGTGAGTCGATGTGTGTGTGTGTGTTTTATGAAGTACTTTGTTGACTTTAACCCTTTCACCGCCAGCCATCTTTGAGCCAAGCATTTCCATTAAAGCTACTTGGCTACAGAATATATTTTGTCTGCAATATTGTTGGATTTATCCGTGACACATTTAGAATAGGGTCAACCCTTACTGCCTAAATTTAGGAAGACAATATCATTGAAAGACAGACCCTGATTTCAAGAGCTTTCATGACATGGTTGTTAAATCATTGTGGTGCAAAAATGCGACATTGATTGGCGGTGAAAGGGTTAAAAAATATGTTTACGTGTTAATTTTTCTTTCTTTTGTTCTTTGAAGACTCTTCTTCTTCTTTCTATTGGGCATGTTTATCCTGCCCCACATTCAAAGTCTTCGTTTAGACAGCAACTGGTGCACAGGATGCATGCTTTGTGAGTTCGTGTCATCCATTCCACTGACACAACATGGCCTACTCCTACCGAATGGTGGAATGGGATTTGACGTGTGCGCAAGACCTTTGTGCAGCATGCGTTCGCACACGGTACCTCAGTTTTAAGTCTCATCCGAAGATGTCAAGAGTTCAACAAAAAAGTCTAGCATATTCAAGCAAAAAAAATCATTTCATTCACATTATTATGTGTGGTATGCCAACTTTGAGATGATTTCAACGTATGCAGTGTTGCCTTTCAGATGATTCCCATGCGTGTGAGCGGAGCGGACCAGCAGGAGATCGTGAGGCTGCTGTGCCGGGTGCACCAGCTGGAGATTGAGAACATGGAGAGCCAGTCCACCAACCTGCTGCGCGACTTCCAGATCAAGAAGAAGGACATGGTCATCTCCCGCCTGCACCAGCACCACGACCTCACAGACCACATCATCCGACGACAGAGGGACCTCTTGGACGGTGAGCTGTGTGCAGACCTGTTTGCTCTACTCTTTTCGAGCAGTTTGCTACTCAATTTGGACCTCCACTACTCTTCAAAATTGATAATAATGCTCTTTAATTCTTGATTGCTACTCATTTTCAGTGAACAGTGTTTGATGGTTTTAATGAGTAGGACTACATATTTCACACCAAGACTACTCATTTTAGTTATCGAGACTACTCAGGACTTGTAGGGGGTAGCCAGATCTGTGTGTGTCACAGACCAGATTACAGATAAGTAACATTCTACACAGCTTTGACCTTTGCTGCACTTGTAAATGGATGGTTGTGTATTTCATTTCTTGAATGCTAACACACGTTCAGTGAACTGTGTTGAATAGTTTTCATGAATTGGATCTCACATTTGTAAGTGGATGATTGTGCATTTCATTTCTTGAACGCTACACACGTTCGGTGAACTGTGTGGAATAGTTTTCATGAATTGGATCTCACACTTGTAAATGGATGATTGTGTATTTCATTTCTTGAACGCTACACATGTTCGGTGAACTGTGCTGAATAGTTTTCATGAATTGGATGACATATTTCTCACTAGGACTAGAAATAATAATGATAGTGAAGCATTTATATAGCGCACTCCTCCACCCAATGTGGAGCTCTATGTGCTCAACAAAAAATTAAAACCAAGATGTTCATTAAAGACATAATCGCTCAAACACATGCAAATAGGCATGCACACACACACATACACGCATGCACGCACACACACACACACACACACACACACACACACCGGCTTGTGCATGAAGTAACCAGAGATCTGGTGTCACAAAGCAGGAATAGAAAAGATCAAAACCAAGATCAAACATACCTTTTTTTCCAGCTCAACCTCCACTCTTTTCACTGTAAAATGTTTTATGTCGGATGCAGTTCAAAACTGTTACCTTGTATATTTTATTATCTTAACTGCAGGCATTCGGTGTTCCTACATCAGGAGAAACATTTGGTCAGGTACATCAATAAAACAACATGATGAAATACAGTATCCTACATTTGTCTTGACACATTTGAGAAATACTACAGTGGAACCTCTCTTAGACCCCCCCCCCCCCCCCCCCCCCCCTTATAAGACTCCTTCCCACTTAAGACCTACTTCTCTGAGACATTGCCCTTTGTAAGTATTAAAATTACCTCTTGTACAACTCCCTCCCACTTAAGACCATGTTTTGGATGAGTTTTTAAGGTCTTGAAAGGGAGGTTCCACTGTATTACTTGTTAATATTAAAGCATTACATTTTACTCACATGCAAATGTCACCATAGTTGACGCATATTCATTATTACATAATTTACGTTTGGAATGTTTTACGTTTGTAAACTGGGGGTATAAGCGGCACATGAAATGTTTGAAGAAGGCTAACACTGAAAAGTGAATAATATTCAGTTTAGTTGTTAGATCTTCATCAAGAGTTTCTTTCTTTTTAAACTTCCATTTTGGGTGCATATATTATATTTATTTAATGCTTAACCCTTTCACCTCCAATGTCGCATTTTAGCACCACAATGGTTTAACACCCATGTCACTAAAAGGCATCCAATCCAGACCTGTTATCCAAAGACCACTATTTTCTTAATTTTGGGAGGTAAGGATAGGCCTAATGTTATATATGTCACCGAGGAATTCGCAATATTGCAGAGTTTGTTTTTTCTCTATCCAGTTAAGCTTAATGGTGTTGTTTTGGCTGAAAAATGGCTGGCGGCGAAAGGGTTAAATCTTTCAATGCAGATGCTTTACAAAGATAACATGCTCACTAATAGGTGTACATGTGAAAGGTCATTAACTCCTCTAGCGCCATGTATTTTTTTATGTTCTTGGTTATCCGTTGCATCTCAACCGACAAGAGGGGAGTAACTATTTTTCGAGTTCGCCTGCGTTGCTTTAACAGAAAAATCACTGACATGAGCTCTGAAAGTAGACAAAAACACATGGCAGGATGCTTGGCAGTGAATGTCTTTGCATTTGTTGGGAGTGAAGAGTGATGTCTTGAACGAATGGTACAAAAAGAGTTAAAGCAGAAACCGACATTGTAATCCTGGCACATTGAAATGCCATGAAAACCTTTTGCTGAAATATTTGTTCAGCGACTGATGCGACTCAAGTTTCCTTCCGTGTGTCTTTCCCACAGAGAATAATGTGCATTGCCCCAAAGACCTGGAAGACCTGTATGATCTGTACCGCAAAGAGAGAGAGGATCTGAGGGGCAACAAACTGGACTTTGGAGCCATCAGCCCACTGCCGCCCATACCCAAGGTACCTATCGCTGTGTCTGCTTTTAATAATAATGATAATAATAAATCTTCTATGGCGCTATTCTCCTGACACAGCAGGACTCACCGCGCTTTACATGAAAAAAAGAAAGAAAGTAAGTTTACCCCACGCACACAAAAGATATTAAAAATACATGTACTTTAAATTATTTAGAACAAAAAACATCACTTTATCGCACTCACACAACTCACATTTAAAATGCCTACATAAAACACAATTTTTTAAATTTTAAAGTAAGAATAAAAAAAGGACTTCATCACGAACAGGTGGATTAAGTGCAAGTCTAGTGAAACAATTGCAGTCTGACTCTAAAAGTGAACATATTCAATATTCAATGTAATTTTACTATTGATTGTTGGACTGCTACCTTACTGAAACTAATGGATGTTTGTTTTTTTGTGTATTTTTGTTTATGCTTACTTCCACTGATGACTTAATGGTTTTGTCTTTTTTTGTTTGTCAGTTTGTGCGTTTGTCTGCTTACAAAATTATCCTAAAGTTGTGAACAGAATTTTTTTTAAAAATGTATGGTAATTTATGGAGCATTATTTCAAGTATCACTTTGAAAACATTTAATTCAAGTTTGGAGTGTAGATATGTTTCATTGATTTTTTATTAATAGCTGAATGATAACTTTTTGCCAATATGTATCTTCATTCGACCTTTAACCCTTTCACCGCCAACGTCGCATTTATGCACCACAATGGTTTAACACCCATGTTACTAAAAGGCATCAAATCAGGACCTGTTATCCAAAGACCCAATTTTCTTAATTTTGGGAGGTAAGGATAGGCCTTATATACTGTCGCAGAAGAATTCGTAATATTGCAGATATATATATTTTTTTTAACCCAGTTTATTATATTTTTTGGCTGAAAAATGGCTGGCGGTGAAACGGTTAAACATTGACTGATAAAATACTAGTTTGGAAGAAAAACAACAGTTGATTAATCATTCATATCATTTCTGAAACCATTATCTATCATTTTCTCCACTTAAAACCAATCAGGCCCTGGGGCACCTTTCACCCAGTGCCTGATTGGTTTGAAAAGTAACATGTTCACTGAGAACCAACATTTTGCCTTGTTCAGTTAAGGGCTAGGGCTAGCATAGGTGAGGGGCATTTTCAGTATACGGAAAGAACATACATTAAGATTGAAACACGAGGACAGCTAAGCTACACCCTTGCCAGGCATTGCACGGTTTCATTAACTTTTTTGTTTGTGGAATGTTGGTTGGTTGGATGGTTGCTTCAATGTGAGCTTGAACTACAACTAACAATTGAGGGCATCATTGTATATGGGTATATGGAAATAAGAGCATTGTTGTCTATTACTCTGCTTATGGCTTGATTATCTGGATCTTAACCCTTTCACCGCCAACCATATTTCAGCCAAAATTTTCCATCGAATTTACCTGGGTAGAGAACAAAATCCATCTGCAATATTGTGGATTCTTCTGTGACATATAACATAAGGTCTATCCTTACTTCTCAAAACTAAGACAATAGGGTCTTTGGATAATAGACCCCATTTTGATGCCTTTTAATGACATAGGTGTTAAATCACTGTGGTGATAAAATGCGACTTTGGCGGTGAAAGGGTTAAGACAGGCAGGGGTTAATATACCAAAAGTTCATAATTTCAATAGTGTTACATGTTAGAGTGAGTGCATTACTCCTTTTCTTTTTCTTTCTACAGGCGTTGCCTGGCTTTAACTTTTCTCCGGCTGTGGACAGTCCAGAGTAAGTGTTTGATTTTTCTTTTCTTTTAAGCAGTCATTTTACAAATTGTGTCAGTAAAGTTATGCTTTTTGAATATACATTCAAATTATTTGTAGCTATTAAAGCTATGATTAACATATGAGGAATTTTGGTTTTGATACTTGCACCAAGAGCAAAGACTTTTTGTGTGTTTTAAAAGTTGTTTTGTCTATTGGAACCGATTTTACAAATACGTGTATTTCATTTGAACACCTATGGATGTAACAATGTTCTTCTATTCTTTTTTTCTTTCTTGTATTATAGATTTGCTAAAAGTCAACTATCTAAATTTGCATGTATTTTCCCACTTTTTGTTTCAATTCCACGGAATTAGGAATCAAATGAAGGTCACTCTGAGAAGAAACGGTTTATTTCAGTTTCTTTTTGTTTGTTTGTTTGTTTCATTAGGTTATGTTGAAAGTACAGTATTGTATATGTTTAGATGTTTTTGCTTTATTGTTTGTGGCTCAAGCCACAAACCTATAACTCACTTTGTCGGTCGGTCGGTCGGTCTGTCTGTCTGTCGGTCGGTCCAAAATTGTCGCACATTTTGACAAAATTGTCGCACTTCAAATCGAGGCTACACTTCTGGCCGCTCTTAAAATAATGTATTTTAAAAGCGTACAAAATAATAAACATATGTAATACAGACACTACAACAGACACGACGAGTATGCGGTGCTTCTTTTGATGAGTATAAGTAGGATACATAGTTTTAAATGTTTTCCAAAAGATATAAAAAGTTACGAAATAGTGCAGAGATAACATTCTGGTTTACAGATTAAAATTATTGAAAAGCCAGGGGAGGTAACTCATGATTGGAGTGGTAAAAATAGACCGCGTGCCACAAACTATTGCGATTTCGCGCTTGTTAGCTAATATTTGAATTGAATTGATAGTCAACTCATAGACCCACCCTTTCTACTGAATGTCAGTTTTCTCATCAATGTTTAGTGAACTGTCTTCCTCTTTACTTGATGTTTATCTACCAATCTTCTCATTCAATGCATCTTCATCCACAGAGACGATCATGACAAAGTGTTCACACGCAGCGCCAAATCCAAGCACCTGCGTCGATCCCAAGCGCTGAGCCGGGTGTGGAAACACGACCCCATGGACCATGACCCCCCGTACCCCTCCCCCATGCCCATGGCCCCTTCTCGCCAATCCAAAACCTCCTACGAAGACCGCGAAGTCATCGCCTCCAACACGCGCAGCATCGCGGCTTTGGCGGCCAGGAAACGCATCCAAGCCTTGCCCGAGAAAAGTATTGTGGGGAATCCTCCCCGATCGCTGTATCGCCCCCCACCCCTGTCAGACATTCCCACCACCACCCTCACCACCAGTCGTCTGGCGCAGCACAACCAGCTGACGGAGGGAGGTATCCGCGAGGAATCCCCCAACGGTAGCGACGATAATTTATCACAGAACACACTGGAAAAGACCAGCGTTCACACAGATACCAGCGTGCCCCCGCTGAACGCAGGAGATGCCAGATATGTGAGCAAGAAACAGGACCCTGCTGAAGACAGTAGGAAGAAAGGGGGATACTCTGAACGGGTGAGGAAGTTTGGGCTTTCTATGTGTAAAAAACGAATGGTTTTGAATGCTTCATCCCCCCGTGGGGATACCGAGGGGGTCTTTTGTACAAATAGTTCCCCCACCTTCTGGAAGTTCTGTGCTTGTAACTCTAATTCTGTCATTCTCTTTGACTCTGCCTTTGCTTACTGTCATCTGCTATCTTTCTGTCTCACTGGTCCATTCTCCTGCCTTTTTTCTATAAATTCTTGCAAAAGTCGGACATGCTGGGCCTAACTATTTCTTAGTTAGGCGCATAATGGCAGCATGACCCATCTACACTCATATGACAGGAAACTGTCGGAGCGAACGAAGAAGAATAAGAATAAGAATAAGAATGCTTCATGAAGTAAAAAAAACAAATGAGGGAGAAAATTCAATTGGTTGTATTTTGTAATTGGTACATTACTGTGTATCTGCTATTTGAATGCGAATTGGTTGACTTTTCAGTGATTCCTTTACTTTTTTAGTGATTCATTTAAAAGATTTCAGATTGTTTTACACAGATCATATATATAGATGAGAGTTTTCTAAGATTCTGACAGTATAGCGTTTTTGTTTTCTCTTCTTATGCATGAAATAGTATAATAGTTTATGTTTTGCTGCAAATCAAGTTTATAGCTATACTAACTTTTCTGTTTAAACTTCTCTTACGTTTTTCAGTTTGCCAAAGCTCAAGCAAGGAAAAATATTTCCAACAATAACCGTCGCACAAGGTCAAAGGATCGTTCTAACAGGTTACAAGCAGGTAATGTTATGATTGATTTGTTAATTATCTATTTAGTTATCATTTGATTGATTTGATTTTATATTATTTCAAATCTCATGTTGCTTCCACCTGAAGAGCATGTCGCTGCAATGTAATACCACCCAAATCAATGCTAGATTGCATCTGTGTATGATAATACTTGTTACTGAATACAAACTAAAGATACCCTTAATTCTCTTTTATGTTTAAACTATTACCTGGCCTTATTTCTTTAACCCCTTGACTGCCACCAACGTATCACATACTGACCTGATGACATCACTGATGATGTCATCAGATGAAGAGAATAAACCTGATATGCTGGCTTTTGCTCTAACATAATCAAGAGAGTAATATCCCCAGACCATTTTCTCAAATTGGCTCTATCAGTTCGTCTTTTTCATGTCATGATTTGCCCAATGATTTGTTTCTTTATTTTTCTCTGGCAGTCATGGGGTTAAACTTAAAAATGCAACATGCAATCTGAAGCCTTACTAGCTGCAATGCATGTGTGCATGCTTATGAGAGTGTGTGTGTGTGTGTATTTGAAAAAGAAAGACTTGAAGCAAATCAACTGAGTGTTTTTCATGCTGTAAATTGTAAGGCACATTTCATACCCTTTCTTTCTTCTTCAAATCCAGTCTGAAAAAGATTGATTGAGCAGTCAATTGATTTGATGATTGATTATTTTTAGATGACAACAGAAATCGTGCACCCTCCCCGGGGCGCAGAAGGAATCCTCGTCTTCGTCAGAAAAGTAAGTGCTTTAGGGTGCTGATTTTATTCTCTACGCTCCTTCAATTTGCACTCAAGTGCACCCAATTTGCCTGCCCCTTGTGTATTTATGTGATGTCATTGATGATGTCGAAACGTTTGATGTCATAGCCCTGGAATGCTGGTCTTTATTTTAGACAAGTCAGGAAAAATATATCTCTAGACCATTTTGTCGGATTGAGTAACATGTTTGATTTTAATTTTTTTGATTTAAAAAAAAAAATAAAATTTTTCAATATGTGAAAGCGTTAAAGTTAGCCTGTAGTTGTTAGAACAACATTAAAAGAAAAAAAAAGTGACCTTCATGGAACATAAGAGACTGGAGCTTTTGTTTTGTTTTTTACTTGTGTGTGAAGTTTAAATGGTACAGTTTCAATGTTCACATTGAATGATTAGTTTGTGTTAAAAGCATCTGGGTCTGAATGGTTCACTCTCTTTGATTTGAGTTTGCTGATCAGCATGGACAGAAAAGTTGTCCATGTGATGGCACAGAGGTCTGTGCATTAACGTTTTCCTTAAAACACAGTCACATGTCACTTTGTTCGGCTATTATTTTGAGTTGAATGTTTGCTGTTTTGCAACATTTCCTTACTTTTGTTATTTTCTCGTTTGAAACCTTAGAATTTTTATGTTATTCTGTTTAAACATTGCTATCACTGTATGTGGCTTTTAGTTATGACTTACTGATAATGGTTATAAAGCTGAATGAAAAGAAGTCGTGCTGCTTCATGAACATCATTTTCATTTATCGTTTTGTGTCGTGCTGTCCAACAGACCAGGTAGCGGTCAGCGCGGCAGTGTCAGACTCATCAGCGGTCAGCACTCCACAGACCAACGGAAGCAAGCCATCCAGGAAGCCCCTTCCCACCATCCCTCAGTACAGGAAAGGGGACATCACAGTCACCGGCCAAGCGGTCAAGTGATCAAGTTTCTGTTGACAGATTTCAAATGGCCAGCTTTTGACTGTAAAAAGCATTTTTTGTGTGGTGTAAAGAAAGGAATGGTGTCCCAGACAGAGACTGTTGGAGGGCGTAGACTGTTTTCAGCAGCCATGTTTTCAGCATATTGTTACATGCATGCATGTAGGACATATATTTTGTGTACCAAACACAACATGATTATTGTATTTAATGAAAGTTATGTAAATTGTATATGATATTCTTTTCAAATTAGATTTTATTTTCCTTTTTGTTTGAAGATGATTCATGATAAATATATAGAAAAAGTGAATATATGAAACTCCATTTTGTATGTAAGCACAAATTCATATAAATGAATAAGAAAGGGGAAGTTCATTTGGTATTTGTTACTTTATAGTCACAGAGGCATCTCTGAAATTCGGGTTGTTCCCACCTGGAGAGCGCGTCGCAGCCAGAGGCGCGCCACCCATTTTTTAAAATTTGCATGCGATTTTTGTGTGACTGAGGAAGGAAAACTGGGAGGTAAATTTTGACGATATGACAACTTTTTATGCCAATGGGTTTAACCCTTTCACTGCCAGCCATATTTCAGCCAAAAATGTCCATTAAATTTACCTGGGGGATTCTTCTGTGGCATATATAAAATACGGTCTATCCTTACTTCCCAAAACTAAGACAATAGGGTCTTTGGATAATAGACCCCGATTTGATGCTTTTTAGTGACATAGGTGTTAAATCACTGTAGTGCTAAAATGCGACTTTGGCGGTGATAGGGTTAACGTGTGCTAAGTGCATGGGTGCACAGGTCCTCGGTTTATCATCTCATCCGAAAGACTCCACATTCAGACCGTGAGGCCTAGTGCAGAGTGAGTATTCTGTAATTATCATGATGTATGCAATTTAATACATGAATAACTTTATAATCATTCAACTTGATCACAGGTTGACAAAATCGAAATTTAAAGTAATGAACAATGTTAAGTTTTTCTCATCCAGTTTTTAACATTTTAAGGATAAGAAAACTTGCTTCAGGAAATAATGTCACAAAATGAATATTATTATTTTAAATATTTGATGCGACTTATGTTTGGACCACAGCTACAGTAAAATGATGTATGTGGTTTCTGTAAGTTTCTGTTTGAATATTAATACATTGATTATGTATATAGTTTTGAAATAACATTATTTGCCCAGTTTTCATTCTGACTTGTGTGATGTGCCATGATCTGATTTTTGTCGCACGAACAAAAACCCACCATTTTATGATAAGAAATTAGTTGGTGTTTTTTTTTAATCAAATAAGCAATAAGAAGTTTACAATGTACATTTTATATTTATTTATCCATGTACTAAACTGTGATGTTTTTCTTACGATTTTTAAAAGAATTATAACAGCATAGCAATGGATCACAAGAGATTCTATAATTAAACGTTTGTGCAAAATTCATGATTGTAATCTTTGTATAAAGTTTGAAGGAAATTTAATTAATTTTGTCTGTGTTGTATTTATTTCTGCTTTTCATTCATTTTAAAAGTTTCATTGTTTGTATGATTGATGTTATTTTGTATGGAAGAAAAAGTCATTGTAGTTTCTAATGCCTTTATCCATGTCTATTTTTCATTTGTATTGATTTAATTATGAATATTCTTTTGTTTTTGATATTCTCTAACTTTTCAATACTCTATATTGTTTACTTTAATTGATATTCTTTTTTCCCCATTGCCTTTTTCATCTTCAGTAGTATGTTATACTTATACTTCAATGGTTAGTATCTGTCTGACGGTTATATATACAGTTGATTGGGGATTTTGTTTCTTGTTTTTTTTTGCATTGGGATTTTGTAAAACATTTTGAAATGTGGTCAGAGTGCAAAATGTTAAAGTTAAGGTCACAATCTTTTTGTACTGTGATATTTAAACATTTATATATTTTCATCTGAAAATCTCTTTTCTCTTCAAGACTTTTAATGACATGGGTGTTATATTTATATAATTTGTTTGGTATTTTATTGGTGCGAGTGATAAAAATAAGGTTAACAAGTCCATCAATTTATTTTTTTGTCTTTTGCTAAATGATTGGGTTTTTATAGTAAATTTGTATGAAAGATGCAGAATTCATCAAAGAAACCTGTCAAAAAGAAACGTCAATAATAACGTAACCATTTAACACTTAAAAGAAAAACACAACAACAACAAGAAAAATGTATAGTTTTATATATTTTCCATTCGTTTAATTTCCTTTTCTGCGTTTACTGGCCTGTCATAGATGAATTTACACAGCTGTGCACCCATGCCTGTCATATCTTTAATTACAGACAATGTGAAAAAAGCAGCAAATATGGCTCAATTGTATACAAGTGCCCTTTATTTGGCAGCTTTCAATGATTATTTTAGACAAGAAATATATGGACAAAACTCGATTGACAATGGCAACTTAAAAAAAAAATTCGACAGATCATGGCAAAAATGAACCGCATAAGGTTATGGCACAAATAGATTTAATATGCAGTCTAACTTTTTCTCTTTAAATTTTCTATTGCGACTGCCAAAATGTATGCACACTTAAAACGTGAAGAAAAAGTATACAGTGAATTTTCCACATAAAATTTTAATAAATTTACTGCAATATTCTGTATTTACAGTTTACATTACATTTACCCGGTACATTTTTCTCTTCTTTATTACCCACTGATTGTTTACACAGTGTTGTTTATTGCACTGATAATTGTATGTCTTCCACAGAATGATGTATTTCACAACAGATTTGCTGTTTGTTTTACACATCAGAATCTAATGGATTTTTTTCTTTGAAAGATTTGTATGAATATGATTGTAGATGCTATGCAAGACTTTCAGATATGAGACAGTTACAATATGTACAGGTAACAGGCAATACATCAACTTTGCTTCTTTTTTTTATCACAATTTATATTATGCATGAAAGACCAGATTTGAAAGAAGATATACAGTGAAACCTCCCTAATATGACCTTGAAAAATCAGCCAAAATTAGGTCTTAAAGACCCACTGACCCACCACGATTAAGTCCCTTGGTTTTTTTCTGGGTAGCTGTGACCCACATACAAATTCCCCCACTTCAAATCGAGGTATGATATTTCGTTTTGAAATTGGGGGCATTTGTATGGGAGTCAAACCTGGTCAAAACAAGATTTCTTACCAGCTATAACAGAGAAAACACGTAAAACCTGTGACTTTAACACGTGATCTGGTGGGTCTTTAATTGGGAGGGGTCTTATAGGGAGGTAGTCATTCAGTAGTTCGGATAAGAAGGGGGTGGGGGGGGATCAGTGAACATATTTTTGGTCACATCTTAGAGGGAGTCTTAATAGGGAGGGTCTTAATAAGGAGGTTCCACTGTAAAAGTAACCAAACATTTAGAAGTTTAAAAAAAAAAATGCTGGCACGATTATTTTTTTCTTTTGAGTGTCAAGCTTCCACTTGCTACAAATTGTAGGACTTGTGAAAATTGTCCATGGTTAACATTACAAGTGGCTTCAGAAGACAGCTATTTCAAAATCTTTTTGGTATCTGACTAGCCAATAACCTTAGAGTTAGGCCAACAAAACTTTGTGGCCTTCGTTTGCAATTTATTTGGCATAGCAAGTACATGTATAGTGAGCCAAATATGGAGAGAAAAAAATGTTCTTTACGTGACTGATTATTGTCACCGTATTTAATCATGAAATGAATTTTTCAAAGTCATTTTCATGTACAGTGTATTGCAAATTTTAATACATGTTTTAATAAAATGTTAGATTATTTTTTGTAGTTTAGTATTTCATATATTTTTTTGTGGTGCGTTGGTTGAATGATTTGTGAATAATTATTCAGTTATTAACTGCACCTGTGCATTCATTCACTGGCCAGTTTTGATTTTTGTTCACTGAAGATGCATGGAAATGGGTTTGTGCATCATCATCATGAAAATGAGACCAACATTTTGAGTACCGGTAGGTATGCATTTTTGTGTAAACCTGTAGACATAGTTGAATTTTTTACAATATTCATCTATTTTTGTGTTATTGATTATTGATATGCTATGATAGTAGCATATGCTGCATAATTGTTTCTTGATCAACATTTATTTTGTGGGACATCTGCTGAAATACTGTTTGATTTTGGTTGTATTAAGAAATAAAATGTTGTTGTATCATAAAAATGATGCAATGTGCAGCACATTTAACATAATCTAACTGCAAACACTGAAAATTGTGGATTGATATGGTTTTTATAGTCTACTGTCAAAGGCAAGTGGAATTAAAAGCTACTGGGGCTTGACAGCAAAACCAGGGTTGTCTTGGTTGATTGATATCAATGATCAAAACCAGGGTTATCGAGGTTGATTGATATCCCTGATCAAAACCAGGGTTGTCGAGGTTGATTGATATCAATGATCAAAACCAGGGTTGTCGAGGTTGATTGATATCAATGATCAAAACCAGGGTTGTCTTGGTTGATTGATATCAATGATCAAAACCAGGGTTGTCGAGGTTGATTGATATCAATGATCAAAACCAGGGTTGTCGAGGTTGATTGATATCAATGATCAAAACCAGGGTTGTCTTGGTTGATTGATATCAATGATCAAAACCAGGGTTGTCTTGGTTGATTGATATCAATGATCAAAACCAGGGTTGTCGAGGTTGATTGATATCAATGATCAAAACCAGGGTTGTCGAGGTTGATTGATATCAAAACCAGGGTTGTCTTGGTTGATTGATATCAATGATCAAAACCAGGGTTGTCTAGGTTGTTGACATCAATGATCAAAACCAGGGTTGTCTAGGTTGTTGACATCATTGATCAAAACCAGGGTTGTCTAGGTTGATTGACATCAATGATATGATCAAAACCAGGGTTGTCTAGGTTGTTGACATCATTGATCAAAACCAGGGTTGTCTAGGTTGATTGACATCAATGATATGATCAAAACCAGGGTTGTCTAGGTTGTTGACATCAATGATCAAAACCAAGGTTGTCAAGGTTGATTGATATTAACCCTTTCGCCGCCAGCCATTTTTTAGCCAACATTTTCCATAAAACTTACATGGATAGAGAAAAGATTTTTGTCTGAAATATTGGGGATTCTTCTGTGATATATTTGAAATATGGCCTATCCTTACATCTCAAAAGTAAGAACCCAAGATCATTGGATAACAGACCCTCATTTCAAGACTTTTAATGACATGGGTGTTCAATCACTGTGGTGCAAAAATGCGACATTGGCAGTGAAAGGGTTAATGATCAAAACCAGGGTTGCCTCTCCTGGTGTCAATTGAACCAGAGTTGTCTGCTGTAGTGTGACTATTCAAAAGAAACCACCCCAAAACCATTGTCTGCTTTTGTGAGATTTTACTGACAAAATAGAAGCTAGATAACTATTTGTTTTGATGTGCATGCCTGTACTATGGCAAAAGTGTTTGTCCGTCTTGCAGTGAATATATTGACAAAACCAGAGTTGGTTCTTTTGGTGTGATTATTTAGACTGACAATAGCTGATTTGTCTTATGGTGCAAATTTAGCAAGAAAACTAGGGTTGTCTACTTTGATGTGGATTCATTGACAAAATCAAAGGAGTCTGATACCAGCTAAACCTTAATTTGCTCTTCGGGTGTCAATGTACTGGAAAAGAAACATCTTTTTTTCTATTTTTGGTGTGGATTTACTGACAAAACCATATTTGTCTGTTTTGGTACTGACAAAAAACGGTATGTTTGTTTTCAGATGAAGTTAATGACAAAACCAGAGTTGTTTTAATTCCAACGTAATTGAAGTTTTGTTTGTGATGGTGTGGATATACTAAGAAAACCATATTCCTGATTGATGTGAATATGCCTACACAGATTTTATCTTCATTTATTATGAATGCTACTTGTTCTCCAACAACAACCGTGTGGTAAAAATTGGTGTATTTGTTATAGCATCAACATGTTATATTAAAAGGCTACATTCACAGGGCATCAGATCTTTTCCCCTCTTAAGGGATACGCTCACCCCCTGTTTAGAATTTTAACGGGTCAAGGTGAACAAATGGGAGAAGCTTCATCCCCTGTTCCCCCACCCCCCACCCCATGCATGTAAAAACAAACACACATACACCCACCCACCCACCCACCCACACACAGGGACAACGTAGCTCTTTACATTCGACTATGTTGATTTGCATTGGAAAAAATGCTCAAATACCTCTGCTTTTACATTGAGAAAAGAACTGAAAGACCATTCACCAGCTTGGTTAGTAAACAAACCCACACAAAATCTTGAAATTCACTATGTTGATGTGTACCTCTGCTTTTACATTGGAAGAAGCAACAACTGAAAGACAATTCACCATCTTGGTTTGGATGCTGACAAAAAAATGAGCATTCAAGATTTGGGCTTTCTGCGCGATCCAGTAGAATTTTAGATCTAGCCTAGACACCTTGTAACAGAAAGGCCTAACAGAAGATTGAAATACGAAGAAGGTAATTAACTTACTGATAAGTAACGGATACGTCATTTTAGTGCGTCATCTCCCCCCCCTAAATGAAATTTTTAAAGGGTAAATCTCACGCAGTTTCAGATTCTAGGGGGTGATTTGAGAGCTCTAGTGCGTAAATATACGCACGATCTGTACATTTTTAGAAGCCCTGCATTCAGTTTATGATTTGTATCCTGTCAGTTATTGTTCTTTTCATCTTTTTTGTTTTTGTTTTTGATGAAGAGATTAGAACACGAGGGGAAAAGATCTTAATATCAGTTGAATGGGTGATTATTGTGAAGGAATCTATTACAAATGCAACCTTCCTTTGAAATAAATATAGAAACAACAATTAAGATATTGGAAAATACCACATTACATTATAGGAAAATATAGCAATAATAAAGCTAATCGCTTGCAGCTTCTTTTTTTTATTGAATTCAACTGAACTGTGATCATTGCTATCACTTAGCAAAAATCTTTTTTTTAATCCAACGTTTGTCAGGGAAAGCATCAAGCAATCACAGACAACGCTCACTACAAGCATTAAGTTTGTGACAAAATGTACACGCTGGGCAACTCGCAACTTGAAGTTTGAAGATAAAAGATACAGTATCTCTGTTTTGATTTGATATTCAACAATGCCTAAGTTGGCTATTTTGTGGTGGTTACTAATATGAGTTATGTAAATATGTTTGATGTAAATAATGCTAAGTCAGTCAGCACACAGAAGTGAAGTGGGGTTGTTGTTGTTTTTTTTGGGGGGGTGACAGCACCATGTGATTGCTTCTCCTTTAAAAAAAAATTAGAGCCACCAACTAATTTATATTTTTTTTAAAGTGAGTACAAATGGCAGCAGTTTATTGTGCATGATTGTGGACATGATCAGTTTGATGTAAATATGATGTGAATGATATGGTAATTTTATTTAGATTACATGTTTAATGTTGTTTATAGCCCCGTCGACTGCTACGGCCATGTCAGGGCTGTCACCACATCAAAATTTGAGCACATAAGATCACAGTTTAAAATCCGACCACGTGATATTTAGATTACATGTCTGTTTCTCTTACATGGTCACTTGAAAAAGAAAATACTGTTCACTCGGTAACCAAAAATTGTCAGTTCTTCTGTAGAGAAGAACTGTGTGCCAAAGGGGTAAACTTTTTTTTATTTTATAGTTTGTTAGTTTTTGAAGATTGAAGGGGGCTAGGGTAGGGGATAATAAGGAAGGTTGTTTTTGTTTGTTCTTATGCATCATCATTGAGTTCATCTCTGTTGTCTGATGTAATGGCAATAAATAGGCTTTTATTTTCTGTTTTTGACAGATGAATACTTCACTATTAAGTAAATAGCGCTATGTTCATGAGAAACTTTTATACGAGTGATTCAAGCAATGTGTCACGCTTGCACTTGTATCTCATCTCTCTTATCACCAAAATTGTTTTGACATTGTTTTGTGTGCATTTTTTTTTTACTGCCAAGTATGGGTTTTGGGTTGCATTTTCAAAATTAAAAAAATATTTTTCACCATTTAGAACATCACTCACACCAGGTATTCTTGATATGAGTGAATAGTAAATGACTGCCTTACAGAATATTGCATGGGTCAAAGTTGTTTCAAACAAATTGTGAACAGCATTAACAGTGAGTAAAAAATTAGTTGAGGATAGAGAGAGGGAGAGGAGTCCCTCCCTCTCTCTCATTCTCTACCCCCAACTAAAGATATCACGAAATAAGCCCCTATTGAGTTGGTTGCCACCTGGCGGTCAAATTGGCGAGCTAGGTTCACCATTAACCCCTTCCCTGTCCAGTCCTGTGTCTACAGTACTACATGGTGTATTACGTCATAAAGTTTGATGGAATGATGGTTTTTGGTTTAGACATGTCGGGAAGGATGTGTATGTGCATTTCTTTTGATATACTATAACATATGAATATGAGTAACTGCAGAATGCTCTTCTTTTAAGGGCCAGCCACACGTCAGCTAAAATCGTACCACTGTACGATACGATTCGATCACGTGATCTCAAAGCGCGAATCACATTTGTTCTTGGAGACCACGTGATCGAATTGTATCATACAGTCATACGATTTTAGCTGTGTGGCTGGCTCTTTAGTGAATTTATTTTTTGCTGTTATTACTTGTCATAAACATTGATGATTTGTTTTTATTTCAATACCTTACGTCATCTTTCTTTCTTGTCATAAAGCGCATAGAGCATTTTCAATGGATTATTGCACGATATAAATAAAATTATTATTATATATCTCCAGATCTCTGTTGTTGGATGGGTTTTTGTTTATTGAATTTGGTGTTTTGAAGAGTGAACCATTACTGTCACAATCTTACATTTGGCAATAGATTGTAGTTATGCTGATCCTTTTTGCAATGTTGAATGTTCCTTGTTTGGCCATTCTTTTGTTTCGTTACATGTTCTTCACTTATTTTGTACATGTACGTAATTTTATGTTTGTTTTAGGTGTTTACATTCAAACTTTATTGACAATTGCAGATTCTGTGATACACAAATAAAGGAAAAATTGAAGTTCTAGATTTGTACTTTGTTGTGCTGATTATTGTTATTTCATCATATTTTTCATTCAAACTTTCTTACTCTACTCTTGGTGGATAATTGAAAGATTCGTTCGAGATTTGGGGGGGGGGGGGGGGATTATTAGGGCAGCCTTTAAGAAGACCGGATAAGGCTCATTCAAGACCCACCAGATCACATGTGAAAATCACGGGTTTCATTTGTTTTCCCTCTTATAGCTGGTAAGACATTTTGTTTTGACCAGGTTTCACTCCCATACAAATGTCCCCAAACTGAAAACGAAACATCTTTTTAAAGAGCAGCCTCAATTTGAAGTTGGGGACATTTGTATGTGGGTCACAGCTACCCAGAAAACACAAGGGACTTAATTGTGGTGCATCAGTGTGTAATACCTCAGTTCTAAGATTAACTACTTTTTTACAGCAAAGTTCTCTCAAACAGACAACGGCAGAGTACCGGTTATATGTAAAGTTTAATAACCGAAACAAAAATGATATAACAAAAGATAAATTGCTATTGGGGAGAGTAAAAATGTCACAACTTCATGTTCATGCCACAAGCAAAAACAAAGCAATGATGAGAATAACAATGTATGAAAGGCAATGGGGTGGGTGTCAAGACAACTGGAAAACAATTTGATTGGATGCACTTCATAACACTGACACACTAATGCATAGTTTTATTACATTTATCATTAAATGTATTAACAATTGTAACAAAATTGGTTTGAAGAAAAAGAAAGCAAAACCAGAGCAAATTATAATCTAATCTTGCAAGACAAATTAAACTTGTACATGTATTCAGTCTCATTTGCATGTATCTTTCTTTTTTTAACCAAATAGAAGGAAACGGGCACTTGACCATGGAGTCAAGTGAGAACAGTATCTCGTCATCTGAATGCCATTTTGATTTACCATTCTAATATTTAAAAATCATCACAGAAAACTTGATAACAATAGACGATTTTCTGAAAACTAGGGGAGAGCACTTCATGAAAATTAGAGTTGCTTACCTCCATTACTCAGTCAAATACCATTGCAACAATGGCGTTGAAGCTTGAAACCGCAGGATGTGAGTCAGCGACTTGCAAACATTTTTTTAAGAAAAATTAGGGGTAGCCAGTGGCCACAACCTGATAAAACTTGCAAAATGTTACGTAGAAATATAAATGACATAAATTTGTAGAATGACGCACAGTGTTGTAAGTGCTGTATGTCTGCTCAAACACATGAAGCGAGAGCTGATGGTAGAGTAACTTCCCCTGTTTGACCGATTGAATTAGGCAAGATCACCCCCACACACTTTCAAATTACTCTCCTTAATTATTTCCGAACAATTCCTATTCTTTACAACCCATGTTTTAGAGTCAATAATTTTTTCCTAATTTGTTTTGTGCAATATATGAGCAAATCTGTATGAACAATTGACAAGTTAAAAAAATTTGTTTCATATCTTACTGAAACAAGAAAAACAACTAAATATTTACATCCAAATAGAGTCAAAGCAAGTCTTCACATACTCTTCATACACTATATTGTAGCGGTACCATAGCCGATGAGGTTTAACCGAGGCGTGGTTACCGCTACACCTACCTGTATTAATAAAAAAATCGGGACTTTACTGGTTTCGTACTGCCTCCGGGCATTGCCTCCAGTATTGTTCCCACCATATTTGTATTTACAAATGTCCCATATGTGTCTGATTCAGACCAAGAGGACGTAAAACACCATTTTCGCGCTCTTCACATACTCTTATTGAGTCAAATTAAGATTTGTAAAGAAATGTTTCACAGTAACAAATGTGTACATGTCAAAGAAATAAATATGTAGTAACCAAGTCACATTTCATGGTTTATACACCATCAAAGTGCCTAAGAAACAGATCTTTACATATCATTATATAATATTAAGAAACATGACATATAATCAACATTTTTTGTAATACATACTATAATCTCATTAATTAAAATAGCTAATATTTTATGTGTCACTTTTTTTTAGTCAATCAAACATTAATAATATCGACGCCATGTTACATTTTAATCTAGATTCATGTTAGAAAAATAGTTTCATATATATAATTAATAGTTACTAAAGTAACAAGTTTTACAAAGTAAAATATGATCAAATTAAAGGTTACAAAATGTTTGCATATCTATCAATGTTTAATTACAGGATGCTTACAAACCTTGCATAAATTGTACAATCCATTATGCAACAAGTCTTTAAACAAAGAAGTAGCACCCCACCGGCATCACAGTCAAACAAGAAAAATAAAGATTCATAAACTGATGTTTGAACACACACATACCTCTAGTAGTAGTAATTGTACAATATGTCTCCAACCTACACTCAGTGAACTGAAGTCGAAATCGTGTTCATTTGGAATGTTTAAAAATGGATACATGATAAAATTGTCCCAAAGTAAAAAGTTATAATTAGGAATGTTTTCAATTGGAATGTTACAAAGCAATACAGGATGGAAGAAAAAATCATAAATAAAAGTTACAGTGTTTTTCGGACTACAAGGCGTACCTGATTGATTGATTATAAGGCGCACCCCCCAAATTTTACACAAAATTCAGATTGTTATTATATTTTCTTACTATTTTATTACTTATGTTATAAGGCGCAGGGGTCTCAGTCTGGAAGAAAAAGTATAAGACCCTAGGACTGATTTGTTGTGTGTGCACGGAATGAATGAAGAATGAAAAATGGTGTTTTACGTCCTCTCGGTCTGGAACAGACACATATGGGACATTTGTAAATACAAATATGGTGGGAACGATACTGGAGGCAATGCCTGGAGGCAGTGCAACTCCAGTAAAGTCCCGATTTTTTAACAATACAGATAGGTGTAGCGGTAACCACGCCTCGGTTAAACCTCATCGGCTATGGAACCGCCACAATTAATAGACTGATGTTTTTTGGGGCAAGGATGTTGCATTTAAAATGCAACCTACACAGTAAGACCCCTCCAATTTAAGACCAATTTTTCCTGCCTTTTTAAAAATCTTAAAATAGAGGTTTGACTGTACATTGCATCTGATGGGGAAACATGTAAAACCAATCAGAAGCCAGGCGGACGCTTGGCGAAAGCTACGAGTGAGTAGAAACTGTATGGGTTGGGAGAATAAGTTTACATTTTCTTCATTAAATCAGAGGTAATAATGCCAAATCCAAATAACAAAACCAAGTGCAGCCACTGCCATAGAAATTAAAACTGAAGGCCATTAAAAAGAAATAGAACAAGGGCATCGCTGAGCGGCAGATATGTCCGTCACCTCATTCGCCACGCACCAACGACACCCCGCACAACAATATCAATGGTCCAAGGTCAAGGTGAAAAAGCTTCAATATGTTTCCTGCTGCATTGGTTAGTTGATGATGATCAATATGTATGGTTATCGCTGCACCATGATACATTACCATACTACATTTGAAGCGATTCTGTTGAGCAGTTTAGAGTTACAGCCAAACAAGGTCATCAAGGTAATCAATACTTTGTACCACTCATGACCTTGACCCTGACAAATTTGAAGCCTGTAACTGCAAAAGTATGAAAGATATAGCTAAAACATGAATTTGACATCTCCAAGGCCTACCTTGATCTTAATTGGTACTCAATATTCGGACTTACCATAAGCCACTGCACCTATGTACCAAGTTTGAACAGTGTAAGTCCACAGATGCCAAAAATATGGCCACAAGAAGAAAATTATGTTATCAAGGTCAAGGTCACCAATTATTATAATTTTTCTATGGGACTATCTCTGCACCACAACACATTGCCACACAAAATTTGAAGGGATTCTATTCTCTGGTTCACAAGATACAGCTCAGAAATAAAATATATAGCGCAAACTCAGACTCCTTTGCCCGATCTAAAATCGGGGCAAAGGACAATCATTTATATCAATAATTTATCTCAGTAAGATAAAATGGTCTGGCTTCTGACTTTAAAAAAAAGCACAACAGCAGAAAGATGGATCATGAAATAGTACCTATGAGTATGCATACAAGCCATACAAATAATTAAACTGATGATTCTCTAGACTGATCTCTACTTCCTACTGACTGGTCATAACAGAGGCCCTCCATGCCACAATTCTCTAGACTGATCTCTACTTCCTACTGACTGGTCATAATTCTCTAGAGATCTCTACCCTGACTGGTCCCATGCCACAATTCTCTAGACTGATCTCTACTTCCTACTGACTGGTCATAACAGAGGCCCTCCATGCCACAATTCTCTAGACTGATCTCTACTTCCTACTGACTGGTCATAACAGAGGCCCTCCATGCCACAATTCTCTAGACTGATCTCTACTTCCTACTGACTGGTCATAACAGAGGCCCTCCATGCCCTCCATGCCACAATTCTCTAGACTGATCTCTACTTCCTACTGACTGGTCATAACAGAGGCCCTCCATGCCACAATTCTCTAGACTGATCTCTACTTCCTACTGACTGGTCATAACAGAGGATCTCTACTTCCTACCCTCCATGCCACAATTCTCTAGACTGATCTCTACTTCCTACTGACTGGTCATAACAGAGGCCCTCCATGCCACAATTCTCTAGACTGATCTCTACTTCCTACTGACTGGTCATAACAGAGGCCCTCCATGCCACAATTCTCTAGACTGATCTCTACTTCCTACTGACTGGTCATGGTCATAACAGAGGCCCTCCATGCCACAATTCTCTAGACTGATCTCTACTTCCTACTGACTGGTCATAACAGAGGCCCTCCATGCCACAATTCTCTAGACTGATCTCTACTTCCTACCCTCCATGCCACAATTCTCTAGACTGATCTCTACTTCCTACTGACTGGTCATAACAGAGGCCATGCCTGTCACCACCTGGGCCTGCAGCGGCTCAGGGTCTATGCGTTCCCCGTCCACCATCAGATGCCTGCTGTCCTGCTCCGGCTCCAAGCGAAAGGCCCTCACCGGCACAAGCTCCGCATCAGGAGAGTCCACGTGGGCCCCTTTGCTGAAGGACAGCAGCAGCTTAAGGAGGCGCTGCCGGGAAATGCCCTCACGCACAATCAGCAGGTAGATGACACCGTCGGAGAGTTTGGAGGACGGGGACATGAAGAGGTCGGAGCCCAGGTGGGACTGGTTGATGGCGCACACCATGATGAACCTGTCCTGCACCACCACCCAATCCTCACCCACGGGCTGATCCAGAGGGGGCAGCAGTGAGCCAGGGGTAAACGAACCAGGTGTAAATGAACCAGCACCGGTGTTGCAACTGCCACTGTTATCAGTTGATGATCTGAAGTGAGCAGTGACAGTTTTCTTCGCTGCAAGGTCATCATCATCATCACAATGTCTGTTTTGGATCTGGGCAGAGTCAGTGGGTGAAGGAGAAGATTCATTTTGAACCTCGGAAGAAGAGATTCCTGTTCCACCAGCATTGCAAGAGAGACTGACACCACCACCACAACCCCCATCCTTTGAGTGACTGCACAGCTGATCTCCAGTAACAGATGGAGTCAGGTTGCTACAATGCTGATCTTTGGGTGAGGTTGTGTGGGGCATACCCTTGCTGGGATGAGAGTTGGGTAAAGATGTTAAACCGCTATCACCATCTTTTTCTGTTTCTGAAGCTCCTTTGTTCTGTTTGGGAGAGTAGCCTGGTGCTGGCAAAAATGACAGCTTTCCTGCATAGGTCTGTTTATCTGAAGAAAAAGAAAGAAATACAACACATCACGATTTCTATTTCTTTTATGATGAACAACAATAAAGTTGTGACAAAGTTATGCTATAGCACTCAATTTTTTTTATATTTCAGACTTATTTTCAACTAAATAGACTAGCTATCACCTCTTTCATGGATAAATATGGATACTGCCACTACTTTTACGACCCCCCCCCCCCCCCCCCCCCCCACCAAGTAGCCTTAAGTAACTCACCAAGTAGCTTTAACACTTACCAACAAATCGCCTTGGCATAAGGCTATGCCAGACCAATTGACATAGGCTAGAACACCAAGGCTACATCAAAATAATATGCTATACATAGTTATGCAGGGCCATGACAAGCTCCTAACATAACATCATCAGTCTCCAAATCCCCTGAAGACAGTGTGGCTGCCCACATGGCGGGGTAATCAAAAACGGTCAGACACGTAATGTTCTCATCCCTAGCTGATGCATTTGTACCATAGTGTTCAAGTGCTTTGGCTGTTGGGAAGATCCCTGGAGTCTTTTAGCCAGGGTACGACAACAACAACTTACCAGCAATACTTATCAATGCTCCAAGCGTGAATCGAGCCTCTCCAAGGAAGCGGTATTTCTCTGATTCCAAGTCCACATCAGCAATCAGGCCCCACGTCAGAGAGAGAAAGGAGTAGAACTGCTTAGAGGGCGTCTGCATCCAAACCAGGTCCATGGGCACCGCTCTGTGCTTGATCAGTGCAAAGGTAGAGTGCAACACCGGGTTCACTGTGATTGGCAACCTGAAAAATAAATTGTCCACATTTCATTTTTAATAGTTCTTGCCATTTTATTCCTTCCTACTCACCTTTTTATGAACAAATTATACCACAAAACACTACCAACCCTCCATGCACTGTACAAATGTGGCTTGAAAAGGCTTTATAGCTTAAAATGCCACTGTTAATAGTGGTGGATCCATAAAGGATGCCACTCACCTTTTTTTGAGAAAATACATTTACTGAGCAAATAACAGCCTTGAATTAGAGATTTTAATAATCATAATAATAATAATAATTAGCATTTATAGCGCCTAATCTTAAAAACACCCTAAGCGCTTACGATAATAAATGAATAAACCAGCAAGCAATAGAAATAAATAAACGTCAAAAATATATTATACACACACACACACGCAAGCACGCACTAAACACACATACAGAGACACACATACACGAACGCACTACACGCAAACACACACAACACACATGCACAAACAACACGCAGGCACACAAACACACGCAGATGGAAGGGGCACATTACTTTGAAAATATAGTATTTTTCGGACTATAAGGCGATACTTTTTTCCCAGACTGAGACCCTTGTGCCTTATAATATGACTACTAAAATAGTAAGAAAATATAACAGAATCTGAATTTTGTGTAAAATTTGGGGGGTGCGCCTTATAATCAGGTGCGCCTTATAGTTAAAAAATACGGTAATACGGAGGTGCTGTGACGACTGTACAAGACTACTACTTTTTCATGTCGGCAGTGACTCTCTAATAATAATAATAATAATAATAATAATAATTTAATTCATTTTAAAAAGTGACGCCTGTCCCTCGCGAGGCTCCAGGCGCCATTACAAAGATAAAAACCAACAGGTTTAAGAAAGAAGAAAAAGGAGACATACAAGATTAAAACATACAAAAGAACTTTGACATCGTAAGAACAAGATATTAGAAAACATTAAAATTAATACATGCGCGGAACATATACCCCCAGCCCCTCCACTCTCTCTCCACCCCCTTCCCCTTCCCCCCTCCCTCACCCCGCGCTGTCTCCCACCCTAAAAAAAACAACAACAAAACACACCCTCCACTCTCTCTCGCGCCTTCTCACTCACACACACACACACGCACGCACGCACTCACCTACACACACACAATCACACACACACCGTTTGGGATAAGACATATCAGCAGGTTGACGGTTGATACACGTCAGATTAATCATGGTTAAAATAGGTATGGAATAAGAAGGTCTTCATGCCTGATTTAAAAGCGTTAAACGTTTGTGCATTACGAAGGGCTAAAGGTAACGAATTAAAAACAGTAGGGCCAGCAAAAGAAAAAGAACGCTTGCCATATGTCTCCAGGCGAACTCGCGGGATGGCCAAATGACCGGCGTCTGAGGAACGGAGAGATCTCGATGGTGTGTATGGCACAACTAAGTCTGAAAGATAGGAGGGAGCAAGATCGTGGAGGCATCGAAAACAGATAGTGGCAATTTTGTATTCGATACGGGCTCGGACGGGAAGCCAGTGCAGCTCCCTCAAGAGAGGCTTTGCATGGTCGAATTTGCGTTTTCTGAGGACTATGCGTGCAGCATGATTCTGAGCTCTCTGCAGTTTGTCGAGAAGCGTGTTTGGGAGACCAAAAAACAAAGAATTGCAATAGTCCAGTCTGGACAAAACAAATGCTGACATGAGCTTTTTGGCCGCATCAATGGTAAGAAAAGGACGGATATGACCGATTCTGCGGAGCTCAAGATAGATGGTCCTGCACAGTAGCTTTATATGGTTCTCCATTGAGAGTACACGATCCAGATGTACCCCAAGATTCATAACGGACTCGGCAAAACAGATGTCTTCACCAGACACAACAAGAGAACTACTGTTCGAGACTGCTTTGAGCTGCCTGGAAGTTCCGACTGGGATGACCTCGGTCTTCCCATCATTCATTTTCAGCTTGTTCACAGTCATCCATTTTTTGACAGATTCTATTGTGTGCTGAAGAGTGACAACAAGCTGGGGAAACTGACAGGGTTGTGCTGACTGATGCAGCTGTGCATCGTCAGCGAACATGTGATGCATAACATCAAACTCTATAGCCATGAACACTTCAACGAACGTGTCCAACAAATAAACAGCTAAGTGTGGAATGTGTGTGTGAGAGTGTCAACGGTGCCTAACTGTCCTTCTATTGTGCATGCTGGATATTTTATAATTTCCGTATTTTTCGGACTATAAGGCACACCTGATTATAAGGCGCACCCCCCAAATTTTACACAAAGTTCAGATTCTGTTATTATATTTTTTTACTATTTTAGTAGTCATATTATAAGGCGCAGGGGTCTCAGTCTGGGGAAAGAAATATCACCTTACAGTCAGAAAAATATGGTATGCATGTTGGATATTTATTAGTCTGTTTTGATTGAACATAGTGGGATAGGATGTTGGGTATGGTTGGGAGGGGAGTTATGGGTTGTTGCGCGGTGGTTAAGACGATGTGACTATATAGTGTTCATTGGAAATGTTGTGACGATACCAGTACACACACACACACAAAGATTTGGAAAAGGAAAAGTTTCTTGTTCTGTAAACTTGGCCTTGGTGTGGTTTGAGTGTGAATGTCAGAAAGTGTACAGACGCCTCAAAAAGTACCATCATACTCCTAGAAACGCTACGACGACAGTCATGCTCAATTGCAATAATAGATTCTTATGGTCAATCACAATACGATTTCATGTCAAGTCAATATCTACAGCTTAGCCAATTATAAATGCCCCAAAAAGCTGAATACTACAACTCAGAAACAGAATTGTGTAGTATGTACAAACTGGAATTATTAGAATCAATTAAAAAAAAAAAGGTTAACCAAGAAATCCCAAGAATTAAAAGATGAGCCTGAAGCAGTCTATCCCTTGATATGCTATGATCCAATCAAGCAGCAGCAGCAGTGTGTTCCTTGATACAGTGGAACCTCCCTTATAAGACCTCATTTTGGATGATTTTTGAAGGTCTTATAAGGGAGGTTCCACTGTATTTAGGAACACACTGCTGCTGCTTGAATGGATCATAGCATATCAAGGGGTCTTATGTTGTTGTTTTTGTTGTTTTCGTTCCCCAGCTTAAACGCTCTGGGGGAACACCCAGTGCCATGTGAACATTTCGCATGGCCTTGGGTGGGAAGATTACGTGTATGGCTGCTTTTAAAGGGCCCCGCCACATGGGCGGCCATACTCCGACTTCAGGGGACTTCGCTCCATTCATGGAGCCACCCACACATTCACTCCACCCGTGGAGTGACAACAACCAACAATTCTTTACGGCGTGTAGGGAGAACTGCCACTGGTAAAGACAGCTTCCATTGGGCACAGCCGCATCATTTTAATATTGGCCATGGGTCAATTTCACTTGCATCACATGTACAGACACAGTGAATAGCCAAGGACCCTTGGCCGTAGGAGGGGTCTTATAACAGAGGTAATTTTAATACTTACAAAGAAGGGCAATGTATCAGAGAAGTATATCTTATGTGGGAGGGAGTCTTATAATGGGAGGTCTTATAAGGGAGGTTCCACTGTATAGTTATATGTTTTTAACTCATACATTTTGTATTTTTCATATTCACTTTAATAAAATTATCCATGCTCTCTCTCTCTCTCTTTCTCTTTCTTTTTTCTGTTTGCTTGTCCTTATCTCTCTTTCTCTCTCCCTCACACACACACACACACACACACACACACACACACACACACACACACACACAAGCATTCATAAAACATTGTAGCATAATAGAGTACCCCCTGCCATTTTCTACCGGAATAAATGAAGAAAACTTGTTTCCATAGTATTAGAATAGGGTGGTTGGGAAAAGGAGTGTGGGGGAGAGGATGGAAAGGTGTTCATAGCAGGATACCAATTCAAATGGGTCGACCTACATTGGGTGGATAAAGAGGAACTCTCATATTACAACCTTCAATGTCTTCTTACAATGCGAGCTATTTTTAAGGTTAAGGTTTTACAATGTTGCGACTTCACAAATATATAACCCCATTGGGGAACATAACAGTTCTCATGTGTGCAACTCCCCAAAATGAAAAAAAATGAAAGGCAGGGGTCCAGGGACCCATGGCCCCGGCAGGGTACAGGGGCAGAGCTCCGTCGGACGATTCAGGGGGGTAAGTTAAGAGAGAGAGATAACGAGATAGACAGACAGCTAAAATGATAGACAGAGACAGTTTGAGTCTGATAAGCCTTGCAAAATTATTACATTGCCTTTATAAACTTCCAAGATAGAACAACCAAGTTCAAAACGCCCCAAATCGCTTGTGGTCATTTTTTTTGTTCAGTTTCTGGTAAAATTAAAAATACTGAAATCAGTATAAAAATGAAAGAGTAGCACCCATGAATTCTACAGTTTCGTGGTGATTTTTCACAAAGCTTTAGTAATATGATGAACCTCTGGCATTTCCACAGTAAACAAATTTTAGCCCATCCCCCAGAACAGCAGTTAAAAATCGCCTTAGTATCATAATCAGCAACTCGAAAAACAGTAAAAGGTCACCCTGGCATCTCAGTCAGTAACTCGATCTATCATTTAACAAAAGGTCTAGTTGCATCTCTGCACAAAATCCCATTTTGTGCTAAACTGCTGTGCATGTATTATTAGTATTAGTTGTAAAGTTTGTGCAAGATCAAGCCAGTGTTCTCATTGAAAGCAATGCATAAAAGGGGCCAGCACATCCATAACAGCAACACCACAACACTCACCACATTCTATTAGTAACCACAAACATACGATCATTTAGCTTGAAAGTGTTCCAGATTGCCATTTCTATTAATTAAAACAATGATTTACCCTGTAGCATAACTGATGGAGGAAGCTAAGGCATTGCCGGAACCTGTAGGGATACAGCCAATAGGTTTCTTGATGGCAGAGGCCCAGTCCGTTCGCAGCATCAGTCCGTTAATAACCTGCAGATAACAGACAAACAGAAAGAAAAGCAAGATACAGACTAACCAAAAAAAGAAAATAATGTAAACTAAGTTTTTGTTTGGTTTTGTGAGAGGCTGCTTCATATAAAAAAATGTTTCATTCATGATGAAATTGTTGAAAAAGATGACTACAATCTTGTTTGAAGTTATTATTCCACTTCCAGACTAGAATAAATAAAAACAACAACACTGTTTTAGCTATCAAAGGTTTTAAAATAAACCGACAGTTTGCTGCCACAACTACGGTGTTGTTGTTTTTGTTTTTGTTTATTCAAGTCTTAAAGTTAATATTCCATTCATAAAAACCTAGATTTTCTTTGATAGATCTGCTGTCAATGTCTATGTTCCACAAACAAATAGAAATATATATATGTAAAATGTATGAGCGTGTCAGATTTCCACTGATCATGTTCAGCAAACAATACTTAAAATCGTCATAGCCTTGCCAACTAATAACAATAAAATATGAGAAAGGACACATTAAAGACATCGCACGTCACGTGTCAAAATAACGGTTTTCACGTGTTTTCCCTCTTATAGCTGGTAAGGAATCTTAAGAAATCTTCCTAGCATAAGAGGGAATGTGACACGTGACGTGCGGGGTCTTTAAGAGGCCGTGAGGCCTAGTGGTCCTAAATTCTTGACCTTGATCTTGAATAATGCAGCAAACAAGATTGCAAAAGCAGAAATGTTCTCTCGTAGACAGACAAACACAAAAGCACTCATTTTAGTTAAACATTAACCCCCCGTGGGGATACGGGGGGGGGGGGGGGGTCTTTTGCATAAATAGTTCCCCCACCTTCTGGAAGTTCTGTGCTTGTAACTTCCTCTAATCTGTCACTCTCTTTGACTCTGCCTTTTCCCTTTGCTTGCTGTCATCTACTATCTTTCTGCCTGTCTGGACCATTCTCCAGCCTTTTTTCAAGAAACGCTTTCAAAAAGATTCCTCCAGCCGAAGTCGGACATGCTGGGCCTAATTATTTCTTAGTTAGACGCATAACAGCAGCATGACGCATCTGCGCTCATAATTGACAGGAAACTGTCTGAGCGATCGAAGAAGCAGAAGAAGAAGTTGAACATTAATTGAAGTTGTATATGAAGGGCCGGAGCTGTGCTAGCTGGTTGGGGTTCGTCCCCGGTGAGCGCTTCGCTAACTGGAGTGTCCAGCCTGGATACTGCGAAATAAAGGCCTATGGTCAACTTTCATAGACTGTCAACACTGCCAAACAATTAAGAAAAGATTAAAAAAAAAAAAAGTATATATATCCAAAATCTCGATGTGCTCTCCCAGTTTACAGCCTTTATATGGTCCTTCAACGTACATCAACCACAACCAGAACCAGAACAATACTCCTTTTGGAGCATGTTCTTACAAAATGTTGTGGCAAAGAATCAATCCTAAGTTGCCCCATGCGACAGGCACAAATCCTTCACTAGGCTATCGCGCTTTGTTCAAGTGCATCTTTCATCAAATATGTTCCTCATGGCATTCATATTTGATGATTAGTTCTCATCTTTCTTTAAAAAAGGCCAACAAAAAATCATTAGGTTAGGTTAGGATTAAGGGACTAAATATAGCCGTTAGGCTTTCAAACGTCCCAACCTTGATTATATCATTTATTATGTACAAGGTTTATCGTGCACTCAGGTTTTTGATAATCATTCATCGTATTCGTATGTCAAATTTGTATAATATTCCCAGTCGTCTAATACATTTTTGAAAATGTTAGTATTAGGTGTTTGTTTAATATCAGTTGGTAACTTGTTCCACAAAGGTGCAGTTCTGTTAATAAAACAGTATTTTCTAAGATTGGTCTTGCTATATTCAATAAATATTTTGAACATCTGTTCACAGAACAGGGAGTACAAAACTAAAGACATTGTTACCTCATGGATGGCTCCATCTCCAGACAGGACAATGAGGGCAGCCCACTGGGAGAGGTCCAAGGTGCGGATCAGCTCAGAGGCATGGCCTGGGTGTTCTGCATCAACAATGAACAATAGGAAATGTTCGGAAATAATCAAGGGGAGTAATTTCATGGTCTGTGGGAGTGATCTTGCCTAATTCAATCAGTCAAACAGGGGAAGTCACTACCATCAGCTCTCGTAGCCTATATCGACTCGTGTGTTTGAGCAGATATACAGCACTTACAACACTGTGCGTCATTCTAAAAATGTATGTCATTTATATTTTTACGTCACATTTTGCAAGTTTTATCAGTTATTAAAAAAATGTTTGCAAGTCGCTGACTCGCATCCTGCGGTTTCAAGCTTCGACGCCATTGTTGCATTGTTGCTATGGTATTTGACCGAGTAATGGAGGTAAACAACTCTAATTTTCACGAAGTGCTCTCCCCTAGCTTTTTTCCGAAAATCGTCTATTGATTGTAACTACTAATATATGAGCATGAGAATACCCGTTGATCTAATACGTATTCTACATTCTCTGCAAGACCTTATGATCTGAACGCTAACTGAAGTCTTTTGCATGAGGCGACAAAACTCCACGCCACAATATGGCTCGTACACATAACACTTCCCACATGCTAAAGAAACTACTGGCAACAAAGGAGTTATCAATTGGTAATAATTACCATATTTTTCGGACTAAAAGGCGTACCTTATTATAAGGCGCATCCCTAAACTTTTACACAAATTGAGATTTTGTTATTATATTTTCTTATTATATTTGTAGTCATATTATAAGGCGCAAGGGTCTCAATCTGGGAAAATGTGTCACCTAATAGTCCGAAAAATACAGCACTCCCCTCCCATCACCCCTTCATGCTCATCCACACATTAAAAAAACAACACACAAAAAAGGTGGTACTGCAGCAGCAGATAATAATAATGATTTTATTTGATATAGTGCTATCAATCCACACTATCAGTATGCTCTGTGCGCTTTACAAATTGAAATATAAATAAAACATCAGACTAAAATAAGAAAATAACGAATAGTATACACTTGATAAGACAATACAAGATAACATGGTCCACATACTACAACCGACAACACATTCATACGATAACAACAGATTAAAACTTACTTACTAAAACATGATAGGCATATGACATACACTTCGTAATAGCACACATGAAAACGTAAGATAATATGATTTACAAACTTACAATAGACTACACATTTGGAGATAGTTAAATATTGCGTGTTAAAACATAATAACTATATAAAGCATTTTTAATAGGATCATACATAAGCAATATACATGTAAAATGATGCACATACCCACAATAGACAAGACATTCCTAAGATAACAACAGATTAAGACGAGCCGACTAAAAACAACATAAAAACGCAAAATTACACGCCCACACCAACAGATGCGGGCATACACATATACTCCCAATACAAACATACATGCGCGCCCTGCACACACACACACACACAGACACACACGTACGCATGCAAGCACACATATCCAAACCATCATTTTCCTCACTCTGGGGGATCAGTCAAGATATTTATTGAAGAGGTGGGTTTTCAGCTGAGATTTGAAGGTTTGGAGGGAGGTGTTTTTTCTGATAGAAAGAGGTAGAGAGTTCCAAGTTGTAGGTCCAGACACAGAGAAAGATTTTTTACCACCGGAATTCAAAGAGTATCTAGGGACAGTAAGCAGAGAAGAGTCTTGTGATCTCAGTGCTCTAGAAGGCATGTAAGGCTGAAGGAGGTCAGAAAGATACGAGGGCACACATTCAGAGTTGAGGCATTGAAAACAGAGAGTGGCTAGTTTGTACTCAATTCTGGCCTTAACAGGCAGCCAGTGAAGGGCACGCAGAAGAGGGGTTGCATGATCATGTCTCGACTTTCGCAAGACAAGTCTTGCAGCATGATTTTGTATTTTTTGAAGCTTACACAGTTTGTCATTAGAAAGACCTACGAGCAGAGAATTGCAGTAATCAAGGCGAGAGAGGATGGAAGCAACAGCGAGTTTGTTAGCAGCGTCAACAGACAGGAAAGGGCGGATTTTACTTAATTTGCGAAGCTGAAAGTGGAGAGCCTTACATAACTGATTAACGTGAGTGTCCATGGTAAGAGAAGGATCAAGATATGCACCCAGATTGCGAACCGAAGATGAAAATGGAATTTCACAACCGGACACAACAACAGAACTAACAGGAGTTTGTTCAAGTTTGTGTTTGGTTCCAATCAAAATCAGTTCGGTTTTATCGTCATTCATTTTTAGCTTGTTATCTTTCATCCATGATGCTACATTCTCCATACAAGATGTAATGTCAGAGGTTAGGCGAGGAATATTAGAAGGAGAGGCAGAATCATGCATTTGCGAATCGTCGGCAAAGAAATGGTAATGAGATAATGTCTGTCTAATAACTAGGCTAAGCTGCTGTGTGTACATAGTGAACAAGACTGGGCCCAAGACTGATCCCTGTGGCACTCCATACTTTAATACTGAGGGGCTGGATTTTTGCTGTTTGATATAGACAGACTGAGTGCGACCACACAAGTATGACCTGAACCAATCCATAACAATACCATCACACCCAAACGTAGCATGCAATTTGTTCAGAAGAATATCGTGGTCTATCGTGTCGAACGCAGCGGATAGATCGAGCAATGAGAGGATGGATACCTTTCCTGCATCGCACTCCTGTAAGAGGTCATTGACCACGCGCAGTAAGGCTGTTTCTGTACTATGACCCTTACGATATGCTGACTGGAATGGCTCCAGGAGACCATGAGTCTCCAGGTGATTCAGCAATTGGGTAAGTACAATGCGCTCTAGCACTTTGGACAGAAATGGTAGGTTTGAAACGGGCCTATAATTTTTTAGTATTTCGGGATCTAAGTTGGATTTCTTTAACTTGTTTAAGAGGGGGGACACCAAAGCATGCTTGAACGACTGTGGTACTAGAGACGTTCATTATGTTAGTTATGGTAGGGACCAGTTCTTCTAAGCAGTCCAGTAAAAGAGAGTACGGAATGGGGTCGAGATCACTTGATCACAGGTCACTGTTTGGAAATTAACAAATCTAGTTCCGACAAAGCTCTCTGCGTGATCATGATCGGACGGGGAATTTAGCTTGTTCCTGATTGCTTCGATTTTGTTCATGAAAAATTAATTAAACTTATCAGAGATCTGCTCAAGAGGAATACTACTGGGTAATAAAAGATACACGCTCTCCAGGTAAGGGCAGCATCACGGGGATGAATTTCTGTGACAATAAAGGCAATACAATACAATACAGTACAAAACAATACAACCAGAGAAACAGAGCATTATGAAGAAAGGATACATAATCTATAGAAACTAAAGGCCATTCGATAACATGAACATTCATCAGAACAGCTGCCTTGATGTAATGGGATTTGTTTGATCATCTACGAAAGTATTCATTTTGTTGTTCTTTTGTGCTTGACAGTATGTTATGTGCCAGTTCTCGTGAACAGTAATTGCTACATCATGCATGCCTGGGGTGTGTGAGTGAGTGAGAGAGAGAGAGAGAGAGAGAGAGAGAGAGAGAGAGAGAGAGAGAGAGAGAGAGAGAGAGAGAGAGAGAGAGAGAAAGAGAGAGTGTGTGTGTGTGTGTGTATATATGCGTGCGTGCATGCATGCGTACATGCATGCGTGTATGAGTGTGTGCGAGTTTGAGGGTGGATGGCTGTGGGGTGGGTGCACATGTGTGCATGCACTTGTGAGTATGTGTGCATGTGCATGTATGCGGGTGTGCAAGTGTGTATATATACAGTTCTCCTTCTTCGTTCGCTCAGACAGTTTCCTGTCATATGAGCATAGATGCGTCATGCTGCCGTTATGCGCCTAACTAAGAAATAGTTAGGCCCAGCATGTCCGACTTCGGCTGAAGAAATCTTTGTAAGAATTTATGGGAAAAAGGCAGGAGAATGGACCAGTGAGATAGAAAGATAGCAGATGACAGTAAGCAAAGGGAAAAGGCAGAGTCAAAGAGAATGACAGAATTAGAGGGAGTTACAAGCACAGAACTTCCAGAAGGTGGGGGAACTATTTGTACAAAAGACCCCCTGGTATCCCCAGGGGGTGGGGGTGGGGGTGGGGGGGGGGGGGGGGTGGGGGGGGGTATACAGTGATCTACATGGTTCTGTGATTATTCACGTAAAACATTTAAAAGCTTGTCAACTTTTCAAAACAATACAGCATTGCAATAAACATTAGATTTTCATCAAAGTTATAAAAAAAATATACAGAAATATTTATTTATGTTTTACAAAGTTTATACTAAACCAGTTTCATACTTTCTGCCTCACCTCCACCCACACTTCTATTAGTTCTAAACATTTTGTTCTCTCTTCACTATCTTAATCCTGCCCCCAACCTCTTTGCACAGAAAATCTATGGTCTAAGTCAAAGTCAAAGTCAAAAATACTTTATTATCACGTTAGGTGAAATTACAGTGTGGTCTCGTACAAGCACAATACAAGCAAGTAAACACATTTGCATACATTAAAAATGGAAACAAAACTAAGGAAAAATGGACAACAAATCATGCTTTGCAAGAAGTTGGACATAGGGTCGATACAAGCGACTATCAAAACAAAGAACTGCCCTATTTCCCACCATTTCTATCCTCGCATTCATTTATTCACCCCCACCCCACCCCTTCTAATTCACCCCAAGCTTTCACATATGTTGGGTCCCTTCCCGTTCCCAACATTTCGTGCACCTCCCTCTTCTCTCTCTCTCTCTCACGCACACACATACACACACAGACATAGAGACATACGGACAGACACACATAACATTCTCTGTAAAAACTATAATGTAAACAGTGTAGGACAACAGTCTTCTTTCACTCAGCTAACTTAAATTAAATCTACGAAGCATGACATTCTCTTTGCACGATAGAGTAAGGCACAAATACTCTGTAAACTGACAGTCACTGGAGCTTGACATTCTCTTTGAATAGTAGTGTAGGACGATTACATAAAAAATACTAGTACACATAACGTACACAAGTCTAACAGGTGACGGACACAATTATGGTACACATACTTGTAACTTGCTGGTAAAGTACCAGTAGTGTCTGACAATGACCTCTCAATATAGCAGAGGAGGCAATTGCAATTCTGGAAAGCAGAGATTTTCTTTATCTTTTTAAAAACAATAAATTTTGATTGATTGATTGAAACTTGTTTAAAGTAAAATGAAGAAGAATTTTAACTTGTTTTCTCCATGTAAAAGTTACTCGTTTGAAGCATTCGCCACACGTCCGGCCGGCTTCTGTTTAAAGCATAGATACCTTGCTACTGTCATGGCCATGAGGATTTTTAGATCAGATGGCAATGGAGGTGGTCCCCAAAAGGCCAGCCAACCAAAATGATGCAGCACTACGAGGTGTGAATACCTCCTACTTTGTGGGACACAGTCAATCATAAAAGACATGACGATTTTCCATTGGTGTAGACAACAGGGAGAAAGGTGGCAGAGTGGCTAAGACGTTCTCGCCTGCCAAATGTAATGCGTGACTGCAGCGCGAGTGATCCGGGTTCGAATCCCGACCTCGCCCTTTCTTTCTAGTTTGACAGGAAAATCAAACTGAACGTCGAGTCCTTCGGATGGGGACTTAAAGCTAGTCTGACCCGTGCGCTTTACGCACGTAAAAATCCCACGGCAGTTGAAAGTCGGGCTGCCTAAGAGCAGGGAGAAATCCCGC
>CM065680.1:81200553-81205553 GCA_017654935.2 Phymorhynchus buccinoides | reverse complement strand
CCAGGCCCCACTTCTATAGAAAATTAAAAAATGTTTAATTTAGTGGTCAGTGGGCGCAGGCTCAGATCTGATCTGGTCAGCGCTGATGAAAATGTGCTGACGGAGCCTGTGGAGACAGTGGCCTCACTCAGTTGGTTCCACTGTAGTCCTAATGAAAGGAGCTGCGATATTGCTCCGTTCTCACATCGGGGGTATGAAATCCATGAAAGTGGTTGATGGCCTGTCTTTCCAGGATGTTGGTTGTTTGAAACCCCTCTGGTTGGCTTAATCCTATGACGATTTGTGGTGGCCGGAGTAAGGAATCTTTCTGCTGGGAGAGCTGGAAGGACACACTCAGCAATCTTGTAGAACTAGAAGAGGCTGAGGTGTTGGTGCCTGCGTCTTTCCTCTAGGGGCCACAGGTCTAGCTCCTTGAGCATGCCACTTATGCATCCTGGATACCTGGACTTGTAGTCCCCAGTAATAAAAGCATGCTGCTTGGCGTTGCACTCTCTCCAGCTTCTCAATGTCCTGTCTCTGGTACGGGTCCCACACCGTCACGCTGTATTCTAGTTTGGATCTGACCGATGCTGTGTACGCTAAGCGCCTGTATTCTCTGGGATAATTCCGGAGGTTCCAGCAAAGAAATCCCAGGGTAAAGCCATTTTTGCGGCATAGGTGGGTGCCATTTTAAGTCACTATAATCGATAAGCTGTCACATAACCTCCTTTAATGGAGAAAATCTAAGAATGACTTATGATTTATCACATTGTGGCAGAAATATTATTGTTTAAGTATTTTCTACCTGTTTCTTCTTCTTCTTTGATCACTCAGTCTCCTGTCATATGAGTGCAGATGTGCCATACTGCCATTATGCGCCTAACAAAGTAGTTAGGCCAAGCATGTCCGTCTTTGGCTGAAGAAAATCTTTGTAAGAATTTCTAGAACAAAGGCAGGAGATTGGACCAGTAAGGCAGAAAGATAGTAGATGACAACAAGCAAAGGGAAAGAAATAGTCAAAGAGAATGATAGATTAGAAGAAATTACAAGCACATAACTTCCAGAAGGTGGGGGGACTATTTATACAAAAGACCTCCGGTATCTCCAAGGGGGGTTGTATTTCATTTGGCTTGATTGAAAAATTGAGAAGTATCTGACCCCCCCCCCCCCTCCTCTCTGTGGGTCTATGTCTCTTTGTGTCTCTCTCTTTGGCTTTCTCTTTCGTTCTCTCTCTCTCTGTCTTTCTCTCTGAGTCTCTGTCACTCTCTCTCTCTGTCTCACCCCATCTTTCTCTCTCTCTCTGTCTCTCTGTGTGATTTCTATGTCTCCCTCTCTCTGTCTCCCTCATTGTCCCTCTGTATTTCTCTTTTTTTCTGTCTTTCTCTCACTGTGTGACTCTGTGCCCCCTCCCCCCCCCCCCTTCCCCCCCTTTCTCTCTGCGTGTGTGTCTTTGTAATCTATTTCTTTCTCTCTCTCTCTCTGCCTGTTTCTCTCTCTCTGTGTCTCAGATTGGAAGAGCAGGCATTGCCTAAAATCTATATCCTTGGAAAATAAAGTTTAAGTTTTCAAGTTTTCAATCTCTGTCTCTCTCTCTTTGTGTCTGTGTCTCTCTTTGTCTTTCCCTTTCTTTCTCTGTCTGTCTCTCTATCAGTCTATGTCCCTGTCTCTCTTTCTCTCATAATTTATTTTTAGATTGATTTTTGTTCATTCCCAGAGACATGCAGAGGGAAAGACAGAGACACAGAGAGCAATATAGAGAGACAGAGAGAGAGATTCACACACACACATAGAAAGAGAAATATAGACAGAGAACACAACGAAAAAGAAAAAAAAAGAAGAAAAAAGCTAAGGTCTTTAATAGACTTCGACAGGGATTGACAAGGACAAGATGTGACACACAAACTTATGTCATCATCTACATGTCATTTACAATTGTTTTCTACACATACACGCGCTCAGCACACATCACGGCATAACATAACACACGCACGCGCATGTATGGAAACAAATCGAGATTTTGATTTATTTATACACAAACACGCTATAGACAGAGAGTGAGATATACACAGAGAGACAGAGAAAGAGTCCGAAACGGAGGCAGAGACAGACAGAGAGAGAAAGACAGTGAGAGACAGAGACATATTATAGAGAGACAGAGACACACACAGAGAGACAGAAACATGAGAAAGACAGAGATAGACACAGACAGACAGAGACACAAAGAGAGAGACAGAGAGAAAATGAGACAGAGAGAAAATGAGACAGAGAGAGAGAGAGAGAGAGAGAGGGCACAGAGAGAGAGAACGGGTGAGATACAGACAGAGAGACAGAGACAGAGTCACACAGTGAGAGAACCTAGACAAAGAAGAAAAAAAGAGAGACAATGAGAGAGACAGAAATGGAGACAGAGAGAGAGGGGAGGGGGAGAGACTGAGAGGGAGGGACACATAGTGAGAGAAACAGAGAGAGACAAAGACACAGAGAGAAATACAGAGACAGAGAGAGAAAACAGAGAGAGAGAGAGAGGGGGGAGAGAGAGAGAGAGAGAGAGAGAGAGAGAGAGAGAGAGAGAGAGAGAGAGAGAGAGAGAGAGAGAGAGAGAGAGAGAAAGCCAAAGAGAGCGACAGAAAAAGAGACAGGAGCACACAGAGAAAGAGATGCAGAGAGACAGACAGAGACTGAGAGAGCTCACAGAGAGAGAAAGACAAACAGAAAAGGCGCCAACAGAAAAAGACAAAGAGAGTGTGAGGCCAGTGAGGGAAAATAGCATGAGTTTTATTTTCCCTCGTGAGGCAAAATAGATTTTGCCTGGATTCTATTTTGCCACATGATAACCACTGGCTATCAAAAAGCTGATTAGGATTAGGATTAGGATTTATGGGACTCAAAACATAGCCGTAAGGCTTTCCTGTCCCATCTTTCATTTTATTTAGTTATTTGTCTCGGTCTGTCGCACACTCAGTTTTTGTTAATATTATTCATCGTAATCATACATAACTGCCTTATAGTCATTCCATTCGTCGAGAAGGTTTTTAAAAATGTTAGTATTCTGTGCTCTTTTCATGTTAGGTGGTAATTTATTCCACACAGGTGCAACTCTGTTAGTAAAATAAAATTTTCTATTATTAGTCCTGCAATGTTGAATAAATATTTTGTCGGTACTGTTCCTTGTTTTGTCAAAATCTGATATTGTGAATAAGTTATGTACATTGATTTAGGTCATCTACACTATTAAATATTTTATAAGTTTGAATTAGGTCACCCCTAATTCTCCTTGCCTTTAATGTAGGTAAATTTAGTTCTTTCAACCTGTCTGAATAAGAAACATTTTGAAGACCTTGTACTATAAGTATAACAGAACATAGTGTCATACAAAGTGACCTAGACAAATTACGGAAATGGTCAGAGGATTGGAATCTGTACTTTAACGTGTCAAAATGCAAGGTAATGCATATTGGCCAAAATAACCCTGAGTATGATTATTTTATGAAACTTGAAAATGATGTACAAAAGATAGAGCCATGTAAAGAAGAAAAAGATCTCGGAGTCACATTTGATATTTTATTATTATTTGATATCCATATTCAAAAAGCAGTTAGCAAAGCAAACCAGATGTTGGGTATAATTAAAAGAACATTTACAAAAATAGATAAGGACACTTTTTTGTTATTATATAAGTCTATGGTTCGCCCTCACTTAGAATATGGTAACGTTATCTGGTACCCATATCTTAAGAGACAATCATTATCAATTGAGAAAGTTCAAAGGAGAGCAACAAAATTAGTAAAATGTTGTAAAGATTTAACCTACAGTGATAGATTAAAGCTGTTGAACTAAGTTACATTCACTAAAGGGTAGGCGGATAAGAGGTGACCTCATTCAAATGTACAAATTTTTTCACAACTTAGTTGATATCAGTTTTGAGTCTCTCTTCTCACCATCCTTGTCTGACACAACTAGAAACCAAGAGGGGAAAGTACAAGTTCAACGGTTTAATACTAACAAACGAAAGCATTGTTTTAGTAACAGAGTTGCTAACTCCTGGAACTCACTGCCACCTGAACTAAAAAATGCACCATCTACTAATACTGAGTACTAACGCCTTCAAAAATCTACTTGACAAAAATGAAAATTTTAGTGAAATGTTTTATAATTATGATGATTGATATTGCAATCATAGTTTGATTGTTTTTCGCATGCAAATGCAACCTTATTAGAGAAAATATTCTGGATGGGACATATTATAAGCCGCGAGGCTTAGGCAGAAGCCAGTCCCTCTACTACTACTACTAACTTAGTTGCTCGTCTCTGTACTTTTTCTATCAAAGCTGACTGTCTCTTTAAACCTGGATTTATGCAATTTCCATATTCTAAATGAGGTCTTACTAAACCTTTGTACAAGCATAAAAAAGTGTCCTTGTCCAAGAAAGAAAACGTTCGTTTAATTATACCAATTTTCTGATTAGCTTTACATACAGCACTGTGAATGTGTTCATCAAATTTCAGTTTATCATCAAATATTACTCCCAAGTCTTTTTCCTCAGAGCATTTCATAATGACGTTTTCTACACCATTGTTATGCATTTTGTAGTCTTTGCATGGATGACTTTTTCCCAAATGCATGATTTTACATTTTGAAGCATTAAAAAACAGACATCATGTTTCTGACCACCTAACCAATGAATCTAAGTCTTTTTGTAATACATAATGATTTTTCGTTATATTATACATTTTCGTATTATCTGCAAATATTTTACAATAGCTTTTTATTTATAAATAATGTTTCACGCCCTCTTTGGCCTTTCGGCCATGTGGGCTGTGTGCTTTTTATTTCTTCAGGTAAGTCATTTATAAATGATGGTGGGTGCTCAAGGATTGAAAGAAGAAAGAACGAAAGAAAGAAACTAGAAAGAAAGAAAAAGAAGTCAGGACCAGGAAGCAAACCCATTACTACTACTGTTAATAGACTACCCCCAGGGGACAGAATGATCGAATAGGCTTTCATGTTACAAATAGACTAG
>CM065680.1:81118053-81195553 GCA_017654935.2 Phymorhynchus buccinoides | reverse complement strand
AACTGAAAGAAGAGAAATTGGCCTAAAATTGTTCAAATCAGAAACAAATCTGTACTTTTAGGCAATGGTATAACTTTTGCTGATTTGAGACGAGGTGGAACTATGTTCTGGTCTAGACACGCGTTGTATATGAAAGTAAGAGGTTCTACTATGTAGGGAAGTGAGAGTTTTAAGAGAGAGCTATTTATTTTATCAGGTCCTGTTGATTTTGTATTTTTTAGACTTGAAATAAGGGAGCCAACTTCGTGAATAGCCAAAAAAGGTACTTAAATGAATTGCCAGGTTTAACATTAGTATTACAAAAGGTTTGAAGATAAGGTGGTGGGTTATTCTTTAGCAGGTTGTGATGTATCTGTTGGACTTAGAGACTCTGCTAAGTTTATAAAGTGTTTATTGAATGAGTCTGGTGACCAGTTACGTCTGCTGGCGATTGGACTTGTGTGTGATGGTGTTTATGGCTCGTCATAAAGTAGATGTGTCATTGTTTATAGATACCATTTTGTTGAAGCGTTGTTTCCTGGAGTCACGAATAAGGTCATTGACTTTGTTTCTTAGTTTTTTAAATTCTGATTCAGCGTTTTCACGCTCCAGTCGCTTTTCTGCTTTGACGTCGACTCAATGTTTTCTTTCTTCAGCAATTTGTATTTGTATTCGAGTTGACCTCGTGTTTTCATTGCTTCAGCTATTTGGGGAGTTAGCCAACCAGGAAGAGTAGAACTTTTCACTCGTTTGCTTCTAAGAGGTGCGTGTTTCTCAATTACGGACAAAAATGTAGAATAAAATACATCTAAAGCTTGAACAGGACATGGAAAGTGAAATACATTAGCAAAGTGTGCCATGCTTAAGTCATAGAAGAATGCAGGTTTATCAAAGGATCTGTAGTGAATAGTAGTGTGTCCTTTGGTTTGAGTCTTATGAGGTCTGTACATCCATGTGCATGTAACAGGGGAGTGGTCACTGAGAGAGAGAGAGAGAGAGAGAGAGAGAGAGAGAGAGAGAGAGAGAGAGAGAGAGAGAGAGAGAGAGAGAGAGAGAGAGAGACAGAGAGACAGAGAGAGACAGAGAGACAGAGACAGACATAAATAGAGAGAGAGAGAGACACACGGAGAAAGAAAGACAGAGATGGAGAGAGAGAGAAATACGAATGTTTTATTGAGGGTAAAAAGGATAAGCTACAATAGCTTCTTTACACCTTGCCCTCTCACTCACACATTCATACCATGCATCATGCAAAGAACATTTGACATAAAACAATCAAGTCAAGAAAATGGAAAACAAATTGGCACATGAAATAATTGAAAAAGATATCAAAAATGGGAATTAAAGCAAACATGGGTAATACTTAACAATGGTGAACTTGAATTGGTAGTTTAAATTGAGTACGAAAAAAGGGAAACAATTTTGAGACAATGACAATTTTTCAGAATAAAACCACTTTTATGGAAGAACCCCCCAAAAAAACACACCCACCAACAACAAAACACAAGCACATTATAAGATAACATGGGAATATGAGAGAGAGAGGAGAGAGAGAGAGAGAGAGAGAGAGAGAGAGAGAGAGAGAGAGAGAGAGAGAGAGAGAGAGAGAGAGAGAGAGAGAGAGAGAGCCGGAGAGAGAGATTTATAAGAATCTAGGCATAAGCTGATGGCATTGGTAACGTTTGAAGTAAAACTCATCAATTAGCATTACTAATAAACAAGATTGTCCATTAGGAGCTTGTGATAAGATTTCCGAAAGGAATATACGCTAGTTTCATTTTTTAGGTAATCAGGGAGGTCGTTCCACAGTTCCACAGAGAGGGAGAGAGAGAGACACAGAGAGAGAGACAGAGACAGAGAGAGACAGTGAGACAGAGACAGAGACACAGAAAGACAAAAACATAGAGACAGACAGACAGAGATCTATGCAAAGAGAGATAAATGAGCACTGAATGCGAAATTAGGTCGTGATGTGAATGTGAGATCTTCTCATTACCCAGCCAGAGGACCGGGTCTTGTGATGTGTGTGTGTGTCTGTGTGAGTGTATGTCTGTCTTACGATTTTCTCCAAAAATACATGACGGATCTCAATAATACTTTATAGGAAGATGGAGTATCCGACGCATGAGGGCGAGTTCGAATTAATCGGCGTAGTCACTCCATTTAAAAAAAAAAAGCAATTTTGTTTTCAATATAAGCCAAAGAGACAACCAAGACTCAAAACTCAAGACTCAAGAATACTTTATTATCCCATAAACATGAGAAATTACTTTGTGGCACAGCATAAGCACATACATTAAGAACATAATAATTAACCATACCAACACATAACACATATGCCAAAGAAAACACAATTATTCACTATAACAATGCACCTATAAATAAATGGAGTAGGATAAAGTAAATAGAACACATAAAATGGAATACATATATCGATATAATCGAATAAATGGAACACAAAATATAATACATATCCCGATATAAACAAATAACATTTTAACAAGAGGCAAAGCCTTCAAGGCTCACTCGAACAGGAGCATGTGGGACAACAACAAACAGAGATTGAGGGGGGTGTCTAAAGTACAAGTTGCCAATCAAATTTTAAGGTACAAATGAAACTATCGTTAATGGATACAACATATAAAAAAAGAAAGGGAAAAAAAAAGTGCCCATGCCAAGAATCGGACCCGGAATCATTGGCATGACAGACAGACACTCTACCAATGAGCTATCGAGGCTTTCAGTGTTGATGAGTTTCTTAACTCATGTTGCCTGTTGAATACTCTCTAACCCACTAATCTAAAATGTTATCTGTTTGTTATCTGTTTACAGTGTTGTTTTAAGTATTGAACTATTCAAATCATTATTCTTTGAAAGCTTTCATAGACATCTATATGTGTGCAAAGTTTGAACAATGTATGCCTTCTATCTTCGGAGAAAATGCCAACATTAACGTTTGGAGATTAGACCACGGACGCAACACACACACACACATGCACACAGACACACAACCGAACAGCTATTAATATTTTGACTCACAGCCCAAAAGGTACGGGGTCCCCCTTTACCAACCTGTGCATTGCGTCATCCACTGTCAGCTGAGCAATAGCATGGTATTGTTACCCGGCCAGAGGACAGGTATTGTGACGAGTCTGTGTGTGTGTGTGTGTGTTTCTGTCTGCCTGTCTGTGTATCGATTATCTTAAAAACTACTGGACGGATTTAAAAAAAAAAAAATCAAATTTGGCAGAGGGGTAGACATCTTGAAAAGGAAGCTTCCCTTTAATATAAAAGGAAGCTTCATTTTGATGTTCGTGTTTATTCTGATCGCTTCTCGGCCTTTTGGCTAAGACAGTGATTCAGGAACATAAATTTTTGTTTATACCCTGGTTGATTTGTTCAGCCCGTCGTACATGGAGAAAGCCGATACGCGACGTTAAACTGAACTTCCATCGATGTTCGTGACTGTGCGACCGTGACCTTGAAGTTTGACCTTGAAAACCGAAATTTCCCTTTTTTGGTTATATATTTTGTTTTTGAGCTGTATCTCAAATAGCCAATGGCCATAATTTCGCGGTTTGCGCGACTGACCTTTCGATTGGTAGGACAAAATACTTTTTTATGGCGGACAATCCGATTTGGGGGCAAAAAGATGGATTCTATTTTTCTGAAGATCATCTATTCGGCAGATGCTCCCCCACCCTGTCTACATTGTGTGTGTGTGTGTGTGTGTGTGTGTGTGTGTGTGTGTGTGTGTGTGTGTGTGTGTGTGTGTGTCTGTGTCTGTGTCTGTGTGTGTGTGTGTGTGTGTGTGTGTTTGTGTGTGACCGTGCGTGAGTGGATACATGCGCGCGCACGTGCGTGCGCGCGCGTGCGTGTGTGTGTGTTTGTGTGTGTGTGTGTCTTCTTCTTCTTCCCTTTAAGCAGCCAACTTCAGCACGTTGAAGATTCTGTTGCACCCCTTGGGGGGTGGGGATGGGGGTGGGGGTAGTAGGCCTAGGAAAAAGAAGAAAAGGAGAATATTAGTGTAGGAAAATGATAGGTTTGGTATGTGTGTGTGTGTGTGTGTGTGTGTGTGTGTGTGTGTGTGTGTGTGTGTGTGTGTGTGTGTGTGTGTGTGTGTGTGTGTGTGTGTGTGTGTGAGATGTGAGAGAGAGAGAGAGAGAGAGAGAGAGAGAGAGAGAGAGAGAGAGAGAGAGAGAGAGAGAGAGAGAGAGAGAGAGAGAGAGAGATTATGTTTGTGTGCATGTGTGAGCATTGGGCCACCCCTCCAGTTGTTTGTTTACATTGTCACTAATTTTTGCCTGTCACTTTTTTTAAGCTAGGCCTATCTATGCTGATTTTGCGTGTATTTGTCTGATATTTATTCTTAATCTTCAGGAGATGAATTGTGTGGTGTTTATCATGCTCGTCTTGTTTCCCTGAATAAATATGTTGAGATGTGTGTCTCCTTGAAAATGTCCGTCTTAGTTTGTCATACAGACAAAAGGATAAGAGAGAGCGAAACAAATACCTCACTACCTAGAGAGAGAGAGAGAGAGAGAGAGAGAGAGAGAGAGAGAGAGAGAGAGAGAGAGAGAGAGAGAGAGAGAGAGAGAGAGAGAGAGAGAGAGAGAGAGAGAGAGAGAGAGAGAGAGAGAGAGAGAGAGAGAGAGAGAGAAAGGGGGAGGGGGAGGGGGGAGGGAAAAAAAAAGAACAGAAATTTAAGGTGTGTGTGTGTGTGTGTGTGGAAATAGTGGAGGGATAAAAAAAAAGAGGCAAATGCCAAATAAACGCACTCCCAGTTCAGTCTTTACTTGCTCTGGCTTTATTATTGGCCCTTTCAAAGACTAGCCCTATTAGTTGAGTAGCTGGAAGTACAATCCCTATGAAGGGAGTTCTTTTTTTGGGATCTATGATCAGTGTGTTTTTTGTGTTAAGAAAACTCTTGTATCGGTATGGTAATACTGATAAATTAAATATTTTTTCTAATTTGGTTTTATTCGCCGCGTTTATCATTTATCTATCTTCATGTGCTTGTGTAAGTGTAGCGCTTTGATGCTTTTTAGTTCAATTGTAAATTAAATATTTTATGAAAAACGTTGTTCGGTGATGACACCTGTTCAAAATCGGATGTAACGAAGCAAAAAGGCTAGTCCCGACAAAATTCCTTCTTTACATGACTAAAATTACGTCCGATACAACGAATTCGGATACAATGAAATGACGCTTATTATATAACGAAATGGTTTTGGAGTTCCAGGTGGACGATCATGACTGTTAGGGCCTAAAACGAAAGCCCCAAACCGTAACGAATTGTCCAAGAAGTAGCAAATTTATTTTGTTTGTTGGTATCCCATCTTCTGGGCCGTACAGTGGAAATTTTGTTATATTGTTGGCAGTGTTGTTGCTCAAAAGGTAACAACTGTTACATTTGGAGCAACGACATTGGAAAGTGCATGACCATTGAACTCTGGCCATCTATACATTGTAATTTCTAAATCAAGTTTATCAAAGTAACCACTGACCTGTAGTCATCTACATTGTACAATGTACTTTTTCTTCTTCTGTGTTCCCAGGCCATATGGCCATAATGGGTAAGGTATTGTCTGGTTTTCAGTTTTCACCCTGACTGTTCTCCCCGCTGCGCACAGCCAACACATTCCAATTTTGGAGGAGCTCAAAGGAGAACCAAAAATTTGTAGCAATTCTGCCAAGCAATTCCTGAGATACAGAGTGGAAAGACAGACAAAAAACAAACATACAAAGAAACAAACAAACAGACACGAGTGATCTCAAACTGCTCCACGCCATATATGGGGTGGAGCACAATAATCTGGCTAGCATTTTGGCGAAATTTGTAACTGTACACTACAGCCAAAGGATTGCCAACATTGTGCACATGCGTACAACAAAATAATAGTTTCGATTCCGTCCAATTCTTTACCCATAACACCGAGAGCACTTCCTCTTCCTCTACGATAAACAAGATGGTGGGTCCACGCACGAAGTTGTCTTCTATCAAACTGAAAACTATCCGAAATCATCGGTCAAAGTTAATCACACGTGTATTCAAATGTATTACGAAGATGTTTTAATGTTTTTTGATGTTTATTTCAGGGCATAGATATTTGCCACAAGAACGACCGAAAGGTCCACCGCACTGAGCCTAAATCGCAGGATGTCTACCTCCGACTTCTTGTGAAGGTAATAAAAAAGAACATTATTTATTCTTTTCTTCTAGCGTTCTGCACTCGTCATTCTCTTGTTTATCATCGAATAGTATATAATTTAGAGTGAACACAATCTATGCAAAATCTGAATAAATTAAAAAAAGGGCGTACGGACTCGTATGTCACATTCTCCATGCTACGGGTACGGCGCCCAATCATGGGACGGCCCGACGCATAAATTGTGCTCAAATGTTTCAAAAACTACTAACATTAACTGACGTATTCCTAACTCTATCCCTAACCCTTTCCCTTACCATAGCAAACGATGACGATCACAAAACATTTTTGCTTTCGTTGTAATATAGGGTGGTTATAAAATTTAATTAATTTTTTTTACTTTTTGTCAAATCCTAATGAAATTTATATAATTGGAAAGAGCCCGACAAGACCTTTAAAATGATACCCAAATTATCAAAATCGGTCGAAAATTGAGAAAGTTACGACGTTTTAAAATGTTAGCTTTTTTTACATGAGCTATTTGAGGCAATGTCAAAAGGTGCTGTCCAAGCAAGTGAAAAATAAAATGTCATTGTCAGCCATTCTTTTGACCTTTTCTGTTTCTTTTCAACTCCAATAAAATGACTTTGTGTGAATGTATGGATAAATGAGCTTAGATTATGATTTATCACAATTTTAAATTGGCTTCAGGAGGCATGTTACTTGTGACACGTGACAACATAAAGTACTATGCTGTGTGAAGAGTAAAGCAAAGATCATCTTCATAAAGCAGAAATAAATAAAGTCACATTGCTAGAATAATCTGGTATAATTGTTTTTGACACTTTATGTGTTATGCTTAATTTTGTATCATCACCTACACATACGTCGTTGCCTCACTCGCACACAATTGCCTACCATAAAAGAAAATCTCAGAAACAGCAAACAAATGTTTATTTCTTCAAAGAAACATTCCATGTGTATATTGTAAAGTAATGATAAAAAAATTCAAGCCAAATGAATAAGAGAGTAGAACTTTATTTATGTTACTTGCTACACAAATCCATGTGACGACAAATTGAAGTGTTGTCACAGGTAGCAAGTAACATGTGATTGAAGTCATTAAGTCTCATAAACCAACAGAAAAGAAAGTACTTTTTCAAGAAATATTGCTTCAGTATTACTGAAACAGCCAAAGTGTTGTGAAGTAAACTTGTAATGTGCCTAATTTCAACTTAAAATCGTAACTCATGAGTTACTTGTGACATGTGACACCACAAGATCTCCCGTCACAGGGGGTCTCTTACCCTACAACATAATTTTGGCACCCACTAGCAGAAGAGTAGATCAAAATAAAGAAGTTTTGTGCCAAGCTGTCAATATTTCCATCCAAATTATTGCTTCAATCGAATTGATATAAAAATGAACTATGGTTTGTGTGTTACTTGCTACAAGATTATGTTACTTGTGACATAAATTCCTCCGTGACAACAAAAATTTATGAGCCTTCTCTTCGCTCTTTCGATGTTGAAAAGAGTAGAAAAGCTATTGAGCATGCACACTGAGTCGAAGGTTTACAGAAACTGTGGGTTCCGTTCTTGTTGACTGAATTTTTTAATTGTAATAAACATTGAAAGCTCATAAGTGTTACTTGTGACGTCGTGACGACAATCCGTAAATGATGTAATTTTGCTAACTATTACCAAAAAAAACCTATTGTACTAATAGGTGTTAAAAAGAGCAACTTCCAATGGATCTATAACCTTCATTTTAGACTCGTTCCATATTTTTGTTAGTCAAGGTAAACAGTTATCTGCTAGCTCTCAATGTGACGACAATTGTAGCAAGTAACATACCGACTTTGAGGTCATATTACCGTAAAGATACACATGAACATTTTATTTTGAACATTATTATATTTGCAAAGATTACAGAAGAACATAATACAACTGAAAATGGGTTTGCTATTTGCATCTATTTGGAACCACAAGCCCTCCAAGTGGTGCACTGTTCACCACAGTCAAAATGCACGCCGATTTCGGCCATCTAGTGCCGGTATTTTCGCTAATAGTTTTTTTAATTTGATGTCTTCAATAGCTTTTACTGTTTAATAAACATTTTTAATGTTTCTACAACACAAACAGACTAATCACTGAGATCATAAGCATCATGAAATTAAGTTATGGACAATTTTGTGAGGTAGGGGTGGGGCATGGCACCTTTTGACATTGCCTCATATAAGAAAAAGTTGATCAAGGTTACCGGCCCTTACCGTATCAAGGTTTGGATGAATAAAACAGCCATAACTTTTTCTTTTTTTTACCAATAAACAAAACATTGGTACCAAAATAAAGCTTATTCAAAGGGGCAACATCAACCCCAAACATTAGACAGATTAGGCCTAAGCTTTTTGTGCGACTCACAAGATCGCAACATCAACATGCGCGTGACAGAAAACATGTCAGACAGTCTTCGACGTAACACCTCCCGACTTGTGGAGACCTTGAGCAGCATTGAGATTTATTCTAGATGCACCAAATTTGGTGTACTTGTAGAAAAATAATTAAATGTAACTGCGCATTTGTTTTAAAGAATTATATAATTACCGTTCAGAAATGATAAACGAATGAATTGGACCCAAATATTGGATCGCTTGTCTCTCGTGATCGGCCGTCTTAGCGTAAAAAAAGATCGTTCCCGAATGACCGAGTAGGTGTCTGCTTCCCGAAAGAAAGAAACTCGGATGGTCAGCGCCAAGAATAACCACCAATAAAAACAAGCAAAGGAAGTGACCGTTTGGCACATAGCCAAAATCGCGGTTCGGATTTTCAACGAGAAAAATCGCTGCGGCTTGACCTAATTCCGTCGTTCCTATTGTAATAAGCCAGGCCATGGGTATGTCTATTCACCGGAAAATGCTGGAAAATGCCGAAAGGTGAATGCTGGATGGTCACTGTTTGATAGATTTTCACATTTATAGTGAGCCCATTTTTCGCAAAAAAGCAGTCGATATCACAGGAGCAAGGATAATTGGACATTGTTGATCTTAAAAACAGGCAATCTTTTAAAAAGGTTAGCTTTTAAATATAACACTGCCCAAGCCTAGGTCGCTACGTGCCCGGTGACGATCTCAGCCTGTGTGAACGGTGTGTGATGCCACACCAATTTTTTTTTTACATCTACTCATTCACCGCACCGGAGTCATTAGTTCTTTGATTTATGTTGAGCGCCGATGTGTTTGTAACTGTACGCGTGCGCACGCTGTTTTCCTTGTAAACACGTCGATATGATGCGGTATGATGTGATTTCTATTCTAGTGTACGGGATAGCCGAACTACGGAAATGTGTCATCGGGGCCGTGTTAATCACTTTGCTTTTACTAGTTTTAGGCAATTTCACTTTCCATTGTAATAAATCATTATTAAATGTTTTGGGGTTTTCTGTAGAATGTTTTTATAATTCAGCCCTACCATTCGGCATTTTGATAATTCCGCCTTGACCATTCTGCATTAATTTTCCGTCATTTTCCGACCATTCTGCATTAATTTTCCGGCATATACTGGTATTTTCCGGTGTATAGACATAGCGCAGACCATGTCTCTTGTGTATGTGCCTGCCAAGTATTAAGTTCTATATATGAAGCGTTTTGAATATATTATGAGCTAATAACCAAAACATGTATTTTGAAAGTTGGTGTTAAAAAGGAAAGAACAAAAAAAAAAGGAAAGAAAGGAAGGGGGGAAAAAAGAGAAAAGAACAGAAAGTTAAGAACAAAATGAAGGCAGAAGTGGTGGTGGGTTGCCTGAGTGAGCAAGGAAGCGGAGGGCAGATGAATGATTGGGTGTGGTGTGAGAGTTACATATTTGTTTAACCCTCTTGCATTTATTCCGGCCCTAACCGCCCAGCCGGAAGTTGCCTCTGTGTATTCAAGCCGCCCAAAACCGCCCGTAGCTTGCCCCCACTCTGAGACCCCCTCTGATGGCATTTTTATCACGCACTAACTTCTGACTTGTTCTACACACACTATGAAGAAGCTTCTCACTTGCAGTGATGCGATAGTAACTGTATGGCGCTCTGTGTGCTTCAAAAGACAGTTTTTCCCGAAAATGCGTGAAAGAATCTGAACACTAGAAGAAGTTTTGTAAATAACAAATGCGAATGCAAGAGGGTTAAATGTATATTTTCTGTTCCATGTTTTTGATTAATATTTTATTTAATTTTGATGTATTTTATCTTATTTTACACAGTGGAAGACAATTTTCCATGTGCCGCGTTTCTTGTATGTGCCGCGTTTCTTGTAGTTGTACAATGCCAATGGACAATAAAGAAAGTTATGACATGATTTTAAAACTTTAGTGATTGTTGAAAATTATGCTGAATTTGGCTTTTTATTTTCAGTTGTACAGGTTCTTGGCTCGTCGTACCAACTCCAAGTTCAACAAGATCATCTTGAAGAGGCTCTTCATGAGCAAGACGAACCGACCTCCGCTCTCTTTGTCCAAGCTTGTAAGTTTTGACCTGTTTCTTTATTATTTATCGTGTGGACTTTTTTTCCGTTTCACTTAGTTTGTGTTCATAGGATTTCCATATGTACAGGGAATAATTTGTTAATTGACAGAAAAAGGATTTTTTTCTTTGCGCCTGCCTTTTAGTTTTACCGTGAAAGTTAAATTGAAAGAGTGCAGCCCTATACTATTATGAATTTAATAAGATGGTTATATTTATCAAGTAAATACAGTTGAATTTTGTTTAGCAACACAACATGGAATGCTCTTCAGTTGCATTCAAACTCAAAGTGAGAACTCAGCAGCTAGTAAAGGTTCTAAAGAACATTTTCAAGACAGGCCTGGAAGTTTATTTATTCATCCCTAATTAGAAATGTTTAGTCAAGTATTATACATGTATTTTGGGATTATTGATTTGTTGTGACCTTTTTGTTTTTTCCAGGCACAAGGAATTACTTTTTTATTTGTTGATAATATATTACATTTTGTTGTCCTATATTTGAAGATTCGCTTGATCAAGAAGCCTGGGCGTGAGGGAAAGACAGTGGTGGTGATTGGCACTGTCACTGATGATGTCCGCATCCACAACATCCCCAAGCTGAAGGCAAGTGCTGGCTTTTGTTTTTTGGTGACTTGAAGGAACAGTAAGAAACATTTGAGGCCATGGGAAATAATGAAGAAACAAGGTGGTGACTGCTGGATCCTATTGGTAAACACTAACCTGGGTGGGTGGGAGGGAGGAAGTTTATCATGGAAAATAAGTTTTTGTGTGACATTTGTGCCCATCAGCATGCAAAATCCCCAAGCTGAAGGCAAGCGCTGGGTTTTCTTTTTGTAAGAAACAGTAAGTTCAAACATTTGAGGCAATGAAAAATGTTTTATTTGCACGCTTGCCGCAAAACTGAACACAGAACAGAGTACAGACACAAGCACACAGAAAGTGAATTTTATAACTGGTATGCTGTGTAGATATTTGTGCCCATTGGTATTCAAACCCTTCAAGCTGTAGGCAGTTGCTTTGATTTGTTTGGAAATGAATTTTTTTTTTTTACATTAGATGAGGTTGTCTGTGAGTGTTTAGGCTGAGTGCCTGTCTGGCTAATACTGATGCGCCTAAGACATACCTGCGGAAGCTGGATGGCATATGTAGAGGAATGATAAAGGAAGTCCTCCACTTAGCGGAGTCCACTTCGGACCATTTCATCTATTGGATGCCAATGCAGAAACAGCAGTTAACCCCAAAGAACTGCATATATTCTGGATCAGCATCACATACCCCTTGAAGTCGGAGTGTGACTGCCCACATGGTGAGGTAATGAAAAACGGTCACACACTTAATGTTCTCATCCCTAGCTGATGCATGTGTGCCATGGTTTGCTGTTGGGATGATCCCTGGAGTCTTAGCCAACAACTACAACGACAACAACAGCAGCAGCATCACCTAAGGAAAACATTGAGGGACTAAACTGCGCAAATCGCCAACCAAGGAACCATATGCGGAGGGATATGTGAGATAAAGCTGCAAATACATGACACATAAGCATAGCTGCCAACTGTCAGGAATGTCAAGATTTCTAAAGTCTGTCAGGAAAATCTAGAAAACTATCTGATTTTCCTGAATTTGACATTTCCAAGGAAAGATAGGGATACTGAAGGATTTTTTAAAATGCATTTTTTTAGTTTTAGGTTGAACATGTGTATACAGCCAGTTGAACTTAAAAAGTAGGATTTTTCAAAACTTTTTATAGACTTTTTTTATGTACAAGATATTGATTCAAATTTGATACCTTTATTTATGAAAGTGTAGTTTTAAAACCCCCATGAAGAGTCAAGTTTTGCAGCTTTATTTAATAGAAAACCTTCAGCTTCAGGGACGTTGCCCTCACACACCCACTATGGTCATTGCTCCTGGATCCTACCGGGGGCTGCTGAAGGCCCCTGGATCCCCATACTTTTCATCAGGAATTTCATTTCTCCAAGGTTGGCAGCTATGCATAAGTGGTACAGATTAGGTAGGCCCAATAATTTCTTGGTATTGTAAGGGAATACTAATTTGTTGCTGGATGCATGCTGACAGATTTGTGCCCTGCGCGTGACTGGTGGTGCCCGTGCCCGCATCCTGAAGGCTGGCGGAGAGCTGATGACCCTGGACCAGTTGGCCCTGCGCTCCCCCAAGGGAGAGAACACTGTGCTGATGCAGGGTAGGTGGCGCTTGCCAGTGATGGTGACCCATTCTGTGGAGTTCCATTCATCTTAGTTTTATATTTATTGAAGAAAAAATCAACTCTTTCTTACCATTTTTTTTGTTATAGCACAAAACGCTGATAACTTATTTGCCTTTTTGTTCTCTGCTACATTGTGGAGGTGTTCTCGTTCACACATATTTTTTTTGTCTGTTCTATTTTGGTCGTCTGCAATATCTTGTGAACTGTACAGCATCAGTTCAAAGTTTGTAGGATGGTTATTACCATATTTTACGGACTATAGGGCGATACTTTTTTCCTAGACTTGAGACCCCTGTACCTTATAATGTGACTAATAATATAATAAGAAATTATAACAAAATCAAAATTTTGTGTAGAATTCGAGGGGTGTGCCTTATAATTAGATGCTCCTTAAATTACGGTACTTGAAGCTGATGTGCTTAGCAAAAATAACTATATCGTAAGGGGTGTTGCCAATTAATGCAACATGCCTATCATTTCCCCCCATTCAATATATTGTGAACTGCTGTACGGAATAACTTAAATTTGAGTAGGTTCGTATGTGGAAACTTGTAGTTATGTGTCCCGTAGAGAAATTATATTTAACCTTGAATGGGAGGAGGTAAAGTGTATGTGCTTGCGCACGTTTGTGTGTGTTGAATTATGCTGTGATGTGTGTTGAGCGCGTGTATGTGTGGAACAATATGCGAAATGACGTATGCATGGTGATGAAAGTTAGTGTGTGACGTTGTGTCCTTGTCAGTCCTAGACAAAATAGACGATAATTCGGAAATAGCCTGACTTTTTTGTTTTTGTTTGCTCTTTTTCCTTCTGCATAGTATATTTAGCTGGCTTGGAAGCTTCAAAAACAATATATACCATAGTCATAGAAAAGTTACTTATTACATGTTTTTATAGAGCGGAACGGTTCGTGGTTTCCAGCACTGTGTGGAATTATACATGGGTGCATCTTTTCCTGGTATACAAGGATTTCCTGTTTTTGAATTTTACCAGAATAGGAAGTTCCTTTTTCTTTTTAATTTGTCAAACAAGATCTTTGTGTGTCTACTGTATTTTTCAAACACTTTAAAATAAACATCTTTATACATTGTGGAAAAAGCCAACTAAAATACCTTCATAAATCATTTTTTTCTTTAACTGCTTGGGGACGTTGCCCCTAGACCCTGGCCTTTCAGTCTTTTTCATTTTGTGTAGTTGCACCCATGATTATGTGCTATAGGGTACAATGATGGAGGTGTCATGTTATGAATTGTACTATTATGTTGTTTTCAGGTTGTTGAACGTTGGTAAGATACATTGATGAGTGTTTTGTAATAAGTGGTCGAACTTTACGCGGTGACAGTCCTGAGATGACCATAGCTGTTGACGGGACAATTATGAAAAAATAAAATAAAATGTTTAAAAAAAAATTGTTTTCAGGTCCTCGCAAGGCTCGTGAGGCCTACAGTCACTTTGGGGCTCCAGGTGTGCCCAACAGCAAGGCTGCGTAAGTATTGTCAGGTTACTCACATTCAAGGTGTAATTCTGTTAGGACAGGGCTCCCAGGGACCCCCATTTGGGGGTCTGTGAAGCACTAATATTCTAAAGGACCTAAGAGAATGTGCAGGGTGTCCCAGGGATGCACTAGAAAAGTTCGTTTTAGCATTCGCAAAGCCACTGGGACCCTCTATCCCGCCTCTAGGACCCTCTATGCTGTAAGTGAAGAAGTCCCTGGGACCCCTTGTTTTGCGGGACGATTGGGAGCCCTGTAGGATATTTTTTTTTTAAATCTGCCAACCAATATGCAATTTACTCTAGCCAGAGTGTAAGTATTGTGTTAGCTTACTCACAATAGAGTTGTAATTGTGCTTAGATATTTTAATCAAAAAATAAATCTGCCAATAAATACTCATTTTACTTGTAATTAAAAAAAACACCACTGCATTTTATATGTGAGAGCATATTGATAATCCCTGTCTAGAGCTATGAAAGCAATTTTTAAAAAGATATCCACCGTACATATAGTACATATCTATATTGTTAAAAACTCGGGACTTTACTGGTGTTGCACTGCCTCCGGGCATTGCAGCCAGTATTGTTCCCACCATCTTTGTATTTACAAATGTCCCATATGTGTGTATGACCGAGAGGACGTAAAACACCATTTTTCATTCTCATGAAAGCATTTTGTTGCCCCGATTGCTTTACTCGATGTTGGTTGGTTTTAATTTGTTAAATAGAGTAGTGTTGTATCATGAGAAAAAGGAATGCCAAATGTTTCCATTTTGATTTAGCATAACAGTATTCTATGTTATATGAGGAAAGGGGAAATATTTTCTTTCAGTGCTCCTTTCTGGAACTCCCTCCCCTTTGCCAAATATTTCCGGTCTTTCAGGGCAGCTCTAAAAACTTACCTCTTCCAACAATACTTCTGACTTTCTTTCTTTAACTGTTTTCTGCCTTAAAACTATGGTCTCCACATTGTGTGTGAGTGCGCTCATGTATATTTGTGTGTGTGCACGCATGCGTGCGTTATGGTGGTGTGCATGTTTATGATAGTTAATATTTTAGTAGATTAATAAATTGTGAAATGCCGTGAGCTCAAGAGAGAAAGGCTCTAAAACTGTTAGTTATTATTATTATTATATAACTGTTGCGGGAATCAGTGATGTAGGATATGTAAAAGACTGCTCAAATTATCACACACCCCTCCCCCCATCAAGTACTTCCGACAGATTTCAAGCCTTTTTTTCTTTTCTCAACCCTATGACTGATGACATGGGTTGTCTTTGTTTGCCCAAAATCTGGATTCTCTGGAATTCTTACATTTTTACTGTTGTATTTATAAACCCCTTCAATGCCAAAGGAAAACAGAAATTACTGATTTTCTTATAAAATTTAAAACAGACCTTTTAGACTGAGTCTGAGAAAATGATTTAGAGATATATCTCTCCCGATTTGTCTAAACCAAAAACTATCATTCCAGGACTATGGCATCAAAAGTTATGACATCAGTGACATCACACACCACGTAGTAGATACGGGACTGGGCAGGGAAGGGGTTAAAATTGTGTTGTCTCTTGATGGAAGTTTCGTGGGTGAAAGTAGTTCAGGCATACTCCTGAAATCAGGATTAAAAAATCTGATAGACTCCTTAGGATTGTCCATCTTGTCTTCCGGAATCACGGTCTTATAAAATCGAAGGTTTCTGCCAAAATTGATGGCAGATTAAAGCCAGATGATAGATGCAATTTTAACATTATCCCCACCAATCCTGTATGCACAGATACACATACACATTGGGAATTATTTATGTGGTCACCACTTCAGGATTTTTTTTCCGATTCAGAGAACATTGAAACGTATTATTTCAGGATCTAGAGAATGTTTTAATTTTACCCATGAAGTTTGCATTGAGATGCCCCTTTTTGTTGTTGCTAAAATCTTGGTTCTTTTTGGTTTTGTTTTTGATGGGGGAATTTGACTTCATTTTGTGTTTTTGGATGTTTTGCAGACCATTCGTGCGTTCCAAGGGCAGGAAGTTTGAGCGTGCTCGCGGTCGCAGAAAGAGCCGTGGCTACAAGAACTAAACGACAGAGCGCACAGATGTCGCCTAAGTGTGGGGGAAGCTTACAGGAATAAACCTGCCAACTGTACTTCTTGCTTTTGTGTTATTTGTTTTCAGTTTATTTGGTTTGTCTATGAAGATCACTGTTGTAATTTCCCAAACCACATAGCTCAAAATTCTTCAAATTGTGTAGACCAAGTGATTTCCAGTGCCTTTCAAATTTGCAATCAAATTATTTCTAAATTTTAAAATCACCATTATATACCCGTTTTAATTCTTCTAGCACCATGGGTGAATGTGTTCGCCCAAGACATCACTTCACTCTCATCAAATGCAAAGACATTCACTGCCAAGTGACCTGCCATGTGTTTGTTTATTTTTAGAGCTTATATCACTGTTTCTTCCGTTAAAGCAACACATGAGCACTCGGAAATAAGTCGCTCTCCTCTTGTCAGTTGACATGCAACGGACAACCAAGGTCAAAATGCATGGTGCTAGAAGAGTTAAGTCCACATATCAAGGTACTCCCATTTGATCAGTTCCCTTTTCTTTAAAGACACACTGACCCACCACGATTAAGTCCCTTGTTTTTTTTCTGGGTAGCTGTGACCCACATCCCAATGCCCCCAACTTGAAGTTGAGGCTGCTCTTTAAAACGATGTTTCGTTTTCAATTTGGGGGCATTTGTATAGGAGTCAAACCTGGTCAAAACAAGATTTCTTACCAGCTATAAGAGGGAAAACGTGTGAAACCCGTGATTTTGACACATGATCTGATGGATCTTTAAATGTGTTGTTACAAATACCACCTTGAGTTATGATGTTTGGGAACTACAACAGAGAAATAAAGCAATCTAGATGTGCTGTCCATGCATGTGAATGAACGCCAGTTATGATTGTATGCACTTGCATTCATACCTGTCCCACTGAAAATGGTGTACAATGGCACAGGGGTAACGCGTTCGCCTCGTCTACAATAAACCCGAGTTCGAACCTGGGAACAGGGGATTTTTCCACTCTGCACTAGACCTTACGGTCTGAACATGGAGTCTTTCGGATGACGATAAACCGAGGTCCCGTGTGCCCATGCACTTAGTACACGTTGAACCCAGTGGCAATAAAGTCATTTGGTCAAAATTTAACACCTCTTCCTCATCAGTCGCAAAAATCGCAAATAAAAAAAATGGGCGGCGCGCCTCTGGCTGCGACGCCCTCTCCAGGTGGGAGCAACCCAAATTCCACAGACGCCTCGGACCATACAATCGCTCGCTCACTCGCGGGTCCCTTGACCGGGAATGGACCATAAAATAACAAATGCCAAACAAACACAGTTAAACGAGATCACATCAGACTCCCATCAGTGTTTAATTTTGCAAGTACAGATGGATCTACAGACACTCGACAACAAAAATCGCCATCAAAATTTCAAATACATACGACACATTACTTCAAAACTGCATTCATTCTCTTTTGCTCTTGTCTGTCCAGTCAACTTGTTTAATGATTTACAATGAGACTTGGCTGTATGCTACTCACTACGTATAAAATATTCTGCGTCGTATAGGTTATTTATGAAGCTGTATAAGGACACTTTGAAGAGGCAAAGAGCTGTTATTGGCATTCTATCTTATATGGCAGCCTTACTATTTGCCGATGCACCACACTTGGCAGAAAACCCCCAACACACAAACCAAACCAACATACACAATTTAGCCTGCCCCACTGTAGAACACATCCAAAGTTGAACATGGAATGAAAATGAAGCACAACCATACAACCCTGTACTCATACTGTGAAACTTGAAGTTTGTTAGTAAAAAAAAAAATGCTTGTCTATTCTCCCCCCCCCCCCTTTTTTTCTTATATAATTTTTTTTTTGCTTGTACCACCTGACTTGTCTCTGGATTTCCAAATGTGATGCTTCGTTTCATTAATTGAAACAGCAAAATGCAAAACTTAATTTCTTCAAGATAATTACACTGTACATGGAGAAAATATGTCCGCACTGGGTGTAGAGAAAATGAACACATGTTTGCCGCTAGCTTTTTATTTAATAGGTACAGCTGAACTGCAGTTTATAGCAGGAAAATGTATCCAGAGATCAGATGAGCCTGATATAAGTTCAACATTTCTCATAGCAAATATTTCCTATTCAGCTTTCTGATGCACTTGACAATACTGCAACGGGCAGAAGAGTAAAGAAGACAGGCGGTTTTGATAGCCACTCTTGATATGGTTTAAAATTTACTGGATAAAGTACACGACTGTCTCTCCCACAATTATATACCCACTTGCATACACTATGAGTTGACATTGAGTGGATGTGTTTATTCATTTCCATGTTTACAAATGTTCCTCGAAATGCGAAATTTGGGGCAGACTGATACATAAGCTACTAAACTCAAAGCTACTATTAAACAAGACTCAATTAAAACTGACCTCACACATAATGCTACAAGAACATTAATAAAACTATATTAAAGTTTATTGCAAGTGTTAAAACTCCTGTCAATAAGGTTGGGTATGTTTTACCCTAAGCCATGCAAATCTTGTAAAATTTAGATTACTGTATGATTGAGACATCGCAAGAATAATAATTGACCTTTTGTTTTGTCGTGGTGCTTTTTTGTTGTCACCAACACTATCACAATAACAAGACATTTGTTGCCAATACTTCTGAGAAGCATTTTTTTCTGTGTTATATGGGTGGGGGAACCAGGGGAAAAAAGAAAATGCCTATTTCAGTGATTACCTCCCTCCCCCTCCTGTCTGTTAATAGACGATTTTCTGGAAAAAATGAGGAGAGCATTTTGTGAAAATTAGTCGTTTACCTTGACCAAGGCGGACAAGCCACAACCATGGTCACAGCAGGCATGGTAATTGTAGTCTTTTGGCTGATTTCAGCTTTTTTGATGGTCCTCTTCAGTCTTTTTTGTGCAAGTTTCAGCTTTTTTGATGGTCCAAGAGGACATTTATGAGATAAAAAAAGAAGCCCAATGAGTAAAACTAAGTTATTTGGTTATAAATGAATGCAAAATTAACTAAATATATCAGTCTTATCTCTAATACTGTTTTTAAGGCTTAGATAACAGAAGAAGCTTCATTTTCTGGGGGCTGTATCCCAACACACACGGTTTTTTTTTTTAATTCCTTTTTCCTATGCCTGCTTCCAGACCCCAATTTTCAGTCTTTTTTGTCTTCTCTAATTCCCATGCCTGATGGTGCTGATAGAACTGGCAAAATGTGACGTAAAAATATAAATTACATCAATTTTAGAATGTCGCACAGTGTTCTAAGTGCTGTATGTTTACTCAAACACACGAGGTGAGAGCTGGGGATCTACCTGATGTTAGAGTAACTTCCCCTGTTTGACCAATTGAATTAGGCAAGATCACTCCCACACACCATGAAATTACTCCCCTTAATTATTTCCGAACAATTCCTATTGGGCATGGACTGTTTACAATTAATAAGTTTTAAAAAATACTTTGCATTTCAACTTTGTATTGCTGCAAAACTTGGTGGCTATAAACCAACAATGTCTGCAGTTGAATTTTCAAAACTTATTGCAAATTAATCATTAGCATTGGAAACATTTATACCAGCAAACATTTACTAAAATAATCGACTACCAGCAAGATTGGTTCTTTGTTTTGCAACACTCCTTTGCCAACTTGTCTTTTTGGTGCAAAAGTTGTCTGTTCAAACTTTGTACATTATTTTGTGCTCCTCACAATTATTTCACTTCGCATATATACGAAAATATATAACAAACTACCATATCCGCAGAATGATTGCACATGAGGAAAACTGACAACAAATTAGGGTTGCTGTACATTTTTCAGCACATCTACCCAAAGGTTTGCAACACATCTAAATCCATGTAATGAGCATTTGCACCAAACCAATGAACAAAACATGAAGGGTGATCTGTCTGAAATGAAAGGTAATGAAATAGTCTGTACATTTTCTGCAGGAACAAAATTTCTGCAGGAACAAGGCACTGAAAATTTTATTGTTCCTGTTAAACTTTTATTCAATGTTTGACCACATTTCAAATGAAGTCTCCTCAAATACATTATCAACATGCTAAAACATAAATATCACAAATGCAACTCATTCATCAGTTTCACTGGTTCTACGATTATTTAGATTAAAAAAGAAACATAATAAAAACAAAATGTTTATCCCTTCACATCTAAAATTCATGCCCGTGTTTTTCAATGTTCAGCAGTAACAAGTGACTCGACTGCAGACAGTGTTTGTCACTGTTCATTGGTTCCAGTTGAAAAACAAACAATAAATAATGCAAAAATGTTTTGAAATAGGTCCCAGGGGAACTTGCTACATTTATGTCACTAAAAGAAAGGTGGGGGGACTGGGTTGTCCTTGTAGGTACAGTGGAACCTCCCTTATAAGACCTTCAAAAATCATCCGAAATGAGGTCTTAAAAGGGAGGGGTCTTATAATAGAGGTAATTTTAATACTTACAAAGAAGGGCAATGTCTCAGAGAAGTAGGTCTTATGTGGGAGGGAGTCTTATAAGAGAGGTTCCACTGTAGTATTTTGATTTGTGTCAGCAACTTGGGCCAGAGTAGCTATTGATTAAGCAAGCTTAGCAGCTGCATCCTATCCCAAGCAAAGCGTACACTCTCTAAATTAATTGAGGACTTTGTATCTGATGACACTCTGTTCTACAATACAAGGCATATTTTAAAATTGTTTGAATTATTCCACAACCTGTTAAAAAAAATCTACTTCCTTTGATAGAAGTATAGTTTCCTGGGTACATTGTGAAAGCAGTTTACATGATTCACACAGATAAAATGTGGTGTTAAAATATAAACTGTGCTGCCCTTTCATGGCAAATCACAGCGCGTCGGGAAAAGTTGTGTTTGATATGGAAGATGGATGCCCCGTTGGCAAAGAGTTGAAAACTACACTACAAACACAGGACAGGCTTTCCCTATTTCCCCAAGCATCCAGCACAGTTTTAGGCAAAAGCTAGTTCATCCTTCACTCTCCTCCAAGGGTACAGTAATTAATGTTCAGGGACACACAAGCTAGTTCATCCTTCACTCTCCTCTAAGGGTACAGTAATTAATGTTCAGGGACACACAAGCTAGTTCATCCTTCACTCTCCTCCAAGGACACAGTAATTAATGTTCAGGGACACACAAGCTAGTTCATCCTTCACTCTCCTCCAGTAACATTGCGTCCAGCTCGTCTGTTAGACCCTGAAGCATGTTGTCGATGTCGCTCAGCACGTCGCTCGACTTGCGTTGTGTGATACTGCAACAACAGGAGCATACAACTTCACTTGTAAGTTTGCATTTGTATTCATTTTATTTTACACAGTGGAAAACAAATTTCCATGTGCACTTGTATTTGTAACACAGACAATAAAAACTTATGACTTGTTAAAGTACTAAAGTGTATTTTTTAAGCCTTTCACGCCCAAGAGCGAGTTTTGACGCGCTTAGGGGGTATAACCTACTCAGTAGCCCAGATATTAAAAGTTATTTCCCTTTCCTCTAGTTGACATTACTTGAGGAGGGTCAGAACCTGTTTTGGGTCAATTTTGATGCGTTTTTGGTGTGCATTTTTTAAAGCCAAAAGAGACCAAGCATATCAGTCTGGCTGCCAGAAGGCAAATGCCAAGAAAACTACACGAAATTTGTTTTATTTTCTGACAATAAAAATGATGAAGTGTTTGAAATAAAATTTATGTTCAACCCAATCATGATACAACTACAAGTGGTTCAGACCTAAATTTTCATTATTTATCTTTTAATTGATTTTTCTAATATTGTTTTTTCTTTCTTAAAATCTTGGTTATCTCCCCCTGACAATGTATTATCTCACGTAGTCAACATTGAAAATTATAATAATGAGGCTTTATACCGAACATTATCTGCCCGTCTCCTGCCCTACCCTGAATTGCGAACGCCACCTACTTAAGATTATCATCCTTGCCTGTCATGAAGTAGTAGTGTATAGCCACAGAAAATTATCTGCACCTGACTCGTCGATAGGTGGCATGAGCAGTTGGGGCCTAAAATGATCGCCTTTTCATGTTGGCAAGAAGTAGTATAAAGCCCAATTGTGTTCTCCATTCATTTTCATTAAATAAAACATATATCATTATAGTCTTTACAGCATACTTCAATTTTTAGTGATTTTTTTAAAGTTAGGTAGCTCGTTCGCTAAAAGTACAAATAGTTCCGGGAGTGAAAGGGTTAAAATAGGGGAAGAACAAGTTCCATTTTATACAGATTATAAGGCGATAATTTGTTTTTCTCCCAGACTCAAGACCCATGCGCCTTCTAATATAATAGCTAACAATATAGTCAGAAATTATAACAAAATCCGAATTAAGTGTGAAATTTTGGGTGTGCCTTATAGTCTGAAAAAATGTGGTTCTAATTATTATGGTCTACTGACTTTAGCACTCCACTTCCACTAAATGATTCTGCAACAACATGCATACATCTAGTTAATGAAGAGGAAAAACATCAATTCAAAGTACTATTGTATTCTGATTGACTCTAATCAACTTGGACTGTACGATTCTGCAACAACATGAACATACAAATTGTTGAGATTGGGAGAAACCCCCCCAACAAATTTATAAAACTTGTACTGAACTAAGCAATGAGATTTACTTCACTGGTGTTGTGCTGCGTGATTCTAGTTCTGCTATATCATGAAAGAATATTTCAGTAAAACCAAGGCAAACTATAAATTCTGGACCTTACGACTGATTTTATTTTTGTGGTGTGACTAAATCAGTGGATGTCTATGTATTACTTTCCAGCAATTTTATGGGATATCCACCTACAAAGAATTTTTTTTTTCCATTCTTACATCTTTCCCAGTCCTAACCATTCACTATCCCCATCAGGATTTATTGATCATTATTTTAATCAATAATGACATAAATAACGAAATTAAGAATAACTATATCCTCCCTCCTTCCCAAGTGAATCAATTTTAATACAGAAGCCCATTACATATGTGAAGGGACTTACTCTTCTTCATCAACAGTCAAGGTAAGATCAGACGAATCCACAGTGTCTGTTTTTGAGGACTGGGGGTGGGAAGAAGGGGGCTGCTGCTGCCTTTGGGACTGCTGCTGCTGTGAGGATGATGATGATGGTAATGATGCCTGGGCCTGGGCTGGGTTCTGTGGCTGCTGCTGGCTGTTCTGCCGGTGCACTGACTGCGGAGCCTCCTGGGGCTGACTGGGTGTGGCTGTCGCTTGCTGCTGGGGCCGCGAAGCTGCTGCTACGGTCAGCGAGGGTTTCTTCTCTGGCAACGGCGGCCTTTGGGGACCTTGACAGAATAGTTATTCACGATCAATAAAAAGAACAATCACATGGAATGACTACAACAGTAGACCATACAAAATCCCTCCCCTCTCCACACTGAAAAACAAACAGAGGATTGGCTTCTCCTGTCAGAGGTTTTGCCTTTTTATTGAGTGTTATCCTTTGTGTTAAATAGCATTTTAAAGTGATTTCTTACTATATTAAGCCTTTTTGGTGGTGTTCAGAACTGATTTCTGTGTTGTCCCTCTTCAGTCAATTAATATCATGTGTGAACAGACTTAAAATTAAACCAATCAAAAATCAATCTTCAGTCAAGGGCCTTGATGGCCCTTTTACCATGGTTTTTAGAGGATTGGACTTAAGACTATTCTGATGACTGAATTATCAAGCAGCCCCCCAGCCATTGAAAAACAAAACTAAAAACCTTTACTGTTGCTGAGTAGGTTATAATTTCAGAAGAGTTCAATTCTAAGATTATAATTTGAAGGCTGAATTTGAGACTCTACCCTATCCCTCTAAAATGTAATGTTTTCTTTTCTCCCACCTCTCCTTTTCTTCTACCATTGTATCCACTCCTGTCTGACTCCGTCATTTTCTATTCCTTCACCCTGTTGCCTGAACACTTACGTAGTCCCACTTCATCCTAAATAATCTCAGATTGCAGTATTTACAATGTTCGAGAAGAAGATTGGAGTATTTTTTTTTATAAAAGAAAAGATATGGAACCGCTATATGTTTTACAAGGAGAAACTAAATGAGTAGATAAAAATAAATAATGTGAATGCTCAACAATGATTACCTTCAGAAGCACCGTGGTTGAACTGAGACACTTTGGCACTGCTGTTGTTGGACGCTACCGCTGCTGCCGTCACTTTGCCACTTGCCGAGTTCACAGTCTCTGCAGCAGTGACCCTTGGCACACCTGAATGTTTTACGTTTACACTGGCACCCTCCCCAGACACATTCCTGGGCAATGCCCCGCTCTGCACATCACCCCCACACACCGACCCTCCTTCCGCTTTAGCACCATGAGCATTAGTCCTGTGTCCTTGCACACCCCCTGCACTCTCCTTCCTGTCAAACATGGCCGCGTTGAGATCAACGCTTCTTTCCCCTTCTTCCCCATCAGCCGGTTGTAAGATGGAGGGCTTCATGGCTGCCACTTTCTGCTTTATGGTTCCCACATTTTCGTTGGCGAAGGGCAGCGTGTTGGAGTCAGTGCTGGATGTGGAAACGGTGGACTCAAAGCTGGCTGTAGACTCACTGCGCTTCTCCCCCAGGCTGGGAGAAACAGAGAGCGCTGCTTTGTCTTTACTTCTATCATGAGAAGGATTGCTGGAGGAAGCAGGGATGTCCCGACCAGGGGAGATCCTCCTCAGAGGTGTCACTGACGCCGACAGAGAGTAATGGTCAGGTCTGGAGGATACGCCTTCTGAAGCCTGCAACGATTTGAGACGACTCTGAAAACCATAGTCTTTATGCGGGGTGGGATGGCTGTGTTTGCCATACTCTCGGATGTGAAGTGGGGAATGGGACAAGTCGGACTTGCTGGGGATGCCGTAGTTGTGAATTTTTGGCGTGATGATATCCATGGCAATAGGAGGTGGGGGTGGGGGAAAGTCATCGCCGTCTGATGACAGACTTTCCTGAGAGCCCTCAATTTCGTTTTTCTTGCTGCCGAATCGTTCAGACAGAGATTTGACACAGCTGGCAAAGGCCTCTGTCTGTGGCTGGGTTTTTTCAGGGACTGATGACGATTCCTGTTTCACTGTAGTGCTATTTGCTGTTGTAGTGGCAGAACTGTTGCCAACATTTCCCCCATTGTTGGTAGCATAAGCCACAGAGGCAGTAGTTGTCACAGAAAAGGTGTTAGCAGGCACTGCTTTGCTGGGAGATTGAGGTGTGGAATCGCTACGGATGGAGTTAGTACGTTTTGGCGGTGGTGGTGGAGCTTTCTTGTTGCGGCCAGTGGGCGAATTCGATGATGCTGTTGGCGCGTTGTGGTGTGTGGCCACATGCAGTGGGCTGGCAGGCTTGGGAACCAGCTGGGGTTTGGGAGAAGATGGAGCGTTGCTGGCTTTAGGAGATAGGTGGGGCTGGTCATAGATGTGATCTCTGATCTCGACTCTCAGTGCCCCCCCTCCTTGTCCTTTCTTCACGGCATTGTCTCCACTCTGCTCTGTTACAGGAGGACCAGTCTTCTTGCCGTCAGAGTTGTTTTCAGACTCGTGTTTCTCCATCTCGGCATCAGGCGAGTTCTCCCTGCTGGACTGTCTGGTCTTGGCCATGATTTTAGCCATAGGTTTGGGCTGGATTTTGGGCGCCACATGGTTGGCCATTCTGGAATCAGGTGTTGTTCCATGAACAAAGTCTCCAGCTCCCTCTTTGCTTCCACCAGCTGGACCCTGAAAAGACTGGTACTGTGGACCTCCCGTTTCCTTGCCATCGTCCGAAGTGCTGGACCTCCCCTGTCTCTTCACCTGAATAGCCACCACATCCGAATGCCCGCCGGACGAATTCAGCGATGCCTGTCGATTGAGGGGAACCCCCCCAGCAATCCCCGCGTCTTCTCTGGGCAGAGGGATGGTCCTCATTTCTCCGCTGCCATGGCTGCTGTTGCTGGCGCTGCCCCCGCTTCCTGTGGTGCTGATACTGTCCCCTGATGGAGACTTTTTCGGCTTTGCTCCCACCCCTAACCCGCCCTCGTACATGTGCATGGGCAGGACGGAGATTTCCCCGGACCACCGCCCAATGGGAGGGGCTGGGGGCGGGGGCTCCAGCATTTCGATGGAGGATCGGCGGGCCTCCATGGTGGACAGGCGTTTGGAGGCGGAGGTGATGCGCTTCAGTCGGTCGATGGCCAGCATGATCTTCTTCTGGTGACCTGCACACACACAGTTGTAAATGGCAGTCAGAAAGATGTGGCCAGTCATAAGCTTATTTAAAACAAACACACAGACACTTTTGAAGCCCCCCCCAAAAAAAAAAATTCCTCTGATTCAAGACACATTTTAAGTTTGTCAACTGAATGTTAATTCAAGGGTTGCTTGCAAGAATTGCAAGATAGGCAGTTCTTGTGGGCAACCCTTGAATGGGATGGGACGCAATCTCCCGAGATATTAATTTATGGATTTCTCTTGAGGATCTCCAGTTACTGTTCTTTGCTTTCCCCTAGAGTTTCTCCAGAGTTTTCCCAGAGTTACTGTCATTTGAAGAAGCACAGGCACCAACAAAGCAACCAGATATTAGGGAGAAGCAAAGCGATGTAATTATAGCGTGTGACGGTATGTCGTCAAATCCCACAATCAGGCATGAAAGAATTCTGCGTTTCGCGGAAATGTTTCAAAACTTCCGCGAAACCCCCCCAACTTCCGCGTAAAGAATCGATCTTGCCGTATTCTTATATCTACAAGTCTCTATTTGGCGATTCTCAAACTGGTTAACCGGTAGTCGCTTTAGCTCACTCGCTTCAATTGTGCGAAGGAAGGCGAAATGAGTAGCCCCCGCTCAACAAAAGTAGCGTTGTTAGCTCTAACTGAAAATGTGTGTGGAAGGCTATTTGTGCCGAGCAAATTTTCGGACCCCCTCGCTGAATAAAACTTGTGACGTGAGGTAGGTGAAAAGGTGGTTTGGAAATTTTTTTTGGGAACGTTGTGCACGCCCCCCCTCCCCCGTTAACAAAACCTCGGACGTTAGTTGAAAATCGGGGTGGAATGATTTTTCTGGGCTGAAAAGAATGTAATTTTTTTATGCTTGTGCTGGTAAAAAAATTTTGGGAACGTTTGCCCCCCCCCCCCTGCTCAACAAAACTTCCGACGTCAGGTGAAAATCCGGGTGGAAGGATTTCTCGGATGAAATTTTTTCCTCTTTTTTGATCTTCATCCACTTTCATGCCTGACAATCTCCCTCACTTACCCAGCTTTTTGATGCCGATCTCCTCCAGGTCCTCCCAGGTGATGTCGGTGACATACTCGATGTTGTCATAGCCCTGCCCGGCCAGCGTCTCATGGTACATGCCCAGCCCCAGCAGGTGGAGCCACTCGATCAGGTCATGCTGCAACGATCACACTTTTCATTTCATTCTGTAGCGATCAAACCAAACCAAATCAGTTATAAAACCTTGACTGGCCAGACTCATTATTACAAACCCAGCCCCCCCAAAGCTGTTTCACTCTATCAGGTCCTAATGCAACACCTGCACACTTTTCATTTCATTCTGTAGCGATCAAACCAAATCAGTTATAAAACCTTGACTGGCCAGACTCATTATTACAAACCCAGCCCCCCCCCAAGCTGTTTCACTCTATCAGGTCCTAATGCAACACTTGCACACTTTTCATTTCATTCTGTAGCGGTCAAATCAAATCATGTTGATGTAGCCCAGTCACACTTTCTAATTCATTATATCGTACAGATTTCAATGATGCCACCACACTTTATTCACAAAATATTTGCAAACCTGAAAACATTAATTTTTAGTTAAATACAATGTTGCAATACAGTGGAACCTCCCTTATAAGACCTCCCATTATAAGACACCCTCCCATATAAGACCTAGTTCTCTGAGACATTGCCCTTCTTTGTAAGTATTAAAATGATCTCCCTTATAAGACCCCTCCCTTATAAGACCTCATTTTGGATGATTTTAAGGTCTTATAAGGGAGGTTCCACTGTAGTTTAAAAAACAACACCCAGATAAAAGCTCCCCCTTCTCCCTTTCCCCACAACCTCCCACCCCCAAAAAAAAGAAGAAGCAAACAACAATAATCAAATGCAGAGAGAAGAACAACAAAGCTTCTTGAAGCAAAGCTAAACATGGAATGACCATGCTGAATTGCTTTCCTGGACTAATTGATAAGGATGACAATGATTTGTGAATGCAGGTGGTAATTCTCCATAATGGCTCATGGGCAACATGATTCATTCGGTTCAGTTTGCTTTACCGGGTATTTTCTTAACTCATTCAAATCACATTCTTTTTCTTGTTCTTCTGCGTTCTGGGCCATAAGGCCACAATGGGTACGTATGTGTCCGTTTTCCAGTTTTCACTGATGTCCTCGCTGCATTCAGCCGACATATTCCGATTTCGGAGGAGCTCAAAGGAGAAAACTACACTGAAACCCGTTTAGTACGAATTCCAAGGGAGAGGGCCAATTTACTCGTTGTAAGCATTGCTCGTTCAAACCATTTTATCAATTTTGGCAACCCTGACAAACCTATCAATCGCTCCTCACATCTACTGTGATGTGCGTGCTGGTAAAGTGTGAAAAAGACAGAAAAACGGAAACAACACACTTACCCAACAAAGCATGGTTGTAAGCCCAGTATCCTGTATCCATAGGGTTTTTAATGCCGATTACAAACACTTTATTAACACACGATAACATCAAAAACATAAAATCCACACACGCGCTTTAAGAGAAAGTTATAATTTCCCGGAAGTCACAAGATCAGTGCACAAAGAGTGAGTCCAGTGTCGTCTGCTTGCGCTGCAGACACCCAAGTTGTTATATCGGCCAATCAGAATGCCGCTTACATATCGAGGGGTCAGTCAAGATGGCGATGCTGTTGTCAGTGTGTTCTCGTTCTAGCCAGGTAGTTGTGCAAGAAAGCTTGACTTTGGGATGGCGGTGTGGTTGTAAGTGCGTTCTCGTTCTAACCATGTAGTTTTTGCATAAAAGCTTGACTTTGGAAGTCAATAAATTGTACGTTATATGCAAGTTGCTCGTTGTAGGGAGCTCGTTGTATGCAGAATTATTTAACAAGGAAAAAGAAGGCTTGTGGTCGGGAATTTTGAAACCACTCGTTAAACACGGGCTCTCGTTTAAACCGTACTCGTACTAAATGGGTTTCCCTGTATATGGAATATGTTTTGGGAAAAAAGGCAGGAGAATGGGTCAACGTCAGAAAGATAGATGACACAAAGCAAGGAAAAAGGCAGAGTCAAAGAGAGATAGATTAGAGGAAGTTACAAGCACATCACTTCCAGAAGGTGGGGGAACTATTTGTATGGAACCCCCCTGGTATCCCCATGGGGGAATAGAGGAACTCTGCTATAGTGCAAAGGAAGTTAACAAAAAAGTTACCAACAAAATATCACTTGAAGAACACATACTAGAGTTCCAACTTTCCACAAAAGCTAAGGGCTTACAGGGCAGAAATCTGGAATGCCGTCATGGATGTGTAGGTGTGCTATCTCAGCCTTCAGGCGCTTTCTGTGGGCTGGCTTAGTGATGCCAATGGCCGTAAGGTCCTGTAACACACACATTGTATATCAGCTGATTATTCTACAAAATCAACTAAATAGCAAAACTTTATGAAAAGACAAGTCGTGCGTCAAACACCAGCCGCCGTGGCATAGTGGTTAAGTCGCGGATTAATGGCTGGGAGGTCACAATTTCGAATCCCATCAGAGGCGAGGATCTTTTCGGTCCTGGATCAACTCCTACCCAGAGTGAGTGGCTATGGCCTCAATGGGAAAACTGAAACCATGCAGTCAAGCTTCATCCGCTTAACGGATGCGATTTTGAGAGTGTTGCTCTAATTTCATGACCAACACTGCAGGTGTCTGTAGTTCTCAGGCCTGGTTAATGCCGGGATATCATTATGAAAGGAAGCGTAGAATACAGCCCTGTCATGTAGTCTCGGACCGATACGGAACTCCATAGCATCATCATCTACCTCATTTCCATCAATCATCAAAAAGAACAAAAAAGTCGAAATCTGTGGCCTTGCAAGCCCTGCTCTCCTAATGGTGACCTCAGTTTCGACTACCAATCCAGTTTATGCCCTTGGTGTGTTCGGGTCAAAGTCATGGGGATGAGTGTGCTTTGGGGAGCTGTCGATGGATGGATGTGGTGGTGCCCTCGGAAGAGGACCTCACTCACGCTGGCTCCGCGACTAAGGCATTATTGTCTTCAGTAGGGGGCTTAGTAGGTGGTGTCCTGGGTATAGGCTCCACTGAACTCCACCGAAGTGACTCAGCAGCAGTGCAATGTCTCCTCGGGTGATTGCCTCCTGATGGCCTAACATAGATTCACTCCCCTTGGACTGCTGGTTTCGGATTAAACAAACTGGGGTGTGGATGCGAGTTTGGACTCAGAATGAACGGCGTAGGAGCAACGCCACTGTACGGCCCAGAAGATGGGACAGCACACACACACACACACAAAAAGCTGTGTCAAACAGTTACAGAAATTTTAGGTAAAAGTGCGAAGAACATGAATAGATAATATGGGTTTACACGTGATTGTTTATAATTCCTTATCTAAAGTCTATAGGCAAAAACCTTGACCTAATACCAAATTGCCAACTGTAGTAAAACCATGTGAAATTTTCTGTTTAACATTATCACATGTATTATTAGCCAGCTGCGAAGCAAAAGCTGGTTAATGTTTTCAGAGCAGTCTGTTTGTTCCTGACTATGTGTCTGTCTATCTATGTTAACACAATAACGGTTGAACGGAGGGACCTAGAGGACTCACATTTTGCATGCGGATAGGTATTTAGGATATCTAGGCCAAGTTCAAAAATGAAAGTCATGGTCACGGTCACTGGAGGCGAAAATGCTGCAGCGCAAGATCCTCGCTGGCGCAGGGGTACTGTAAAGTGCAGGTGTACCGTTTGATCGGACTTTAGTTTCAGGGGTGTTTGTCTGTTTGTTCAGGACTGCAAGGTCACTGGACCCGAAAATACTGCCGCATGGCTGGTTGATATAGCTTTTCACGCTCTAGTTATTTACAATGATATTATAACGTACATGTTGAAAGGCTGATTTATTGGACAAGACAATAATTTGAAAAGGAAAAGGTTATGGTCAAAGGTTGAAATTTGGTATAGTGTGAGGTTGTCTCCCTTGTCCTGGATAAAGTTCTTGACAGGATTCTTCCAAATATTCCCTTTAAATTGTCAACGTCCAATATATTAGTAGTAATAACGGCACAAAAATTACAACAGCAGAAAGAAAAACGAAGGTGCAGAACGCACTTAATTCCTAAGTAGGACAAAAGGAAATAATTCAAAGCAAAAACAACGAGAAGCTATTCAATGAGCAAGAACAAAAACGAACTAACAAAAGTAGAGCTATGGAACGAACCAACCAGTACAAACTTGAAGAAAAAAACAAAGAGTAGGCAAATGGCTTCCATGCGTAGAAAAGTGATTGGGCAGGTCAAATGGACCATGTGACTGGAAGCTAAGGGGAGTAACCGGGCTTCCAGGTAAGCGGAGTAGCGGTCCTTTGCTACTTTCATTTTTATATGCTATGGCATTTGGTTTCCAACTGATGATGTTTATGCTATTGTTTTGAGTGTTGGTCAGTATGGTTAGAATAGATAGAAACATTATCAGATGTAAGACAGACATAATTATGCACAATAGCCGAACTTCTTTCCCTCAGTGTACCTCAGGAGTCATCCGTGAGATGGTGGGCATGTCGTAGCAAGCCTGCACAAAGTTGGTGTAGTAGTCTTCAAAGTGTAGGTCATGCAGCCAGGCGTGCAGAACCTCCTTGTCCTGAACAACACACACAAAATTTGACTAATTAACTGATGGTTACGTTAAGTTCAACAATGGACACAAATTAATCTGAATTAAAAATTTGAAGCTAAAGTTGATTATCCTATGCAAAACAAAAGGTAAAAAAAAAAAGATTTTAACATTTTTACATTTCTATTTTGTTACTTAGCAGGTTGTTGTAAAAGAATGCAACCAATAGAACATTTGCTATGGATGAGCAACCTTGAACTTCAATCAAAGTCTTTGAATAAGAGAGGCAAAACATGTAGGCAATAGTGTACATAGCCAGACACTGTGATGGAACTTTGTAACCCCTGGTAGATATCATAGGTGTCATGTCAGATATTTGTCTTTTGCTGATCTACGATCGCAAAGAAGTATGTTTTCGTTCGTGTATGTTTCTTTTTTCTTTCTTTTTTGTCTGTCCCAAGGATAAATCCGCGCATAAATTATCGCCGTCGTGACTTTGACCTTGTACTTACTGATGAGTTACTTCATCAGCTCTCCACTATCTGGCTCACTCATCATGCAACCCACCACCACTTCCGCCTTCATTTTTAACCCTTTCTTGTCTTTTTTTCCTTGTTCCTTTTCTCTCTTGTTTTCCCCTTTTTCTTTTTTCCTTTTTTTTTAGGTAGGCTTTTTTCCTGCTCTCTTTCATCCTATTGTCTGAGTGGCTGACTAAGATGGACATTTCCAAGAGAGTGGGGTGGGGGGTGGGTGGGGTGAGCACTGACCGGCACGCCGGCCTGGATGAGCTGCTGGACGTTGATGGCGGACTGGTGGCCCGACTCCTCCAGGCGGTCCAGGCTGCCCAGGGAGGAGCTGGACGTGCTGTGGTAGCTCTGCCGCGAGGACACCCCCGACTCGTAGGACTGGTCAGACAGCCGGTGCTGACCAATGATCTGTCAATAAAAACAGTTGATTTCTTTCTTTTAACGATGGAGACTTATCGTACTAACTGGATGTAGAGTGGTAGCTCTGTCGCGAAGACTCCCCCCCCCCGACTCGAAGGACTGGTCAGACAGCCGGTGCTGACCAATGATCTGTTCAAGTACACAATACATAGAGCAATATTTGATTTTTTGTTCGCTTATTAAGATTTACTGCCATAACTGTTGTGTATCTGCAGCAGAGATGCATGATTCACACCTATGGTCAGCTAGCCAGTGTTGGCAAGTACTCCGTTTCAAATATACAAAAACACTGCAGTATAATGTCTTAATTGATCAGTTGCTATATAGTTATATACGCTGTTACAACTCTATCAAGAAGGATAGGTAATCAATGCCAATGTTAAAAAGCTGTAATATACTGCCGACCAAAAGAAACTACACACGTGCACACAGGAAATACTGTACAATTGGAAGCAGGTTTTGTTTGGTCGGCAGTATATTTCCGATTGTACAGAATTTCCTTTTTCAAACTACAGTAAAACATAGATTGCTATAGCTTTACTAAGAAGACAAATCTGACGCATTCATCTGGTTATGCACTCAATCATCCACACATATGGCATAAAAATCAAAACAATAAACAGACTCACAGTGACCACTCTGGGCTCCAGGTGGCCGGTGCTGAACCCGCGGCCGCTGTCGCTGCTGGCTGCACTGTTCCTGTTGCTGTGGGCAGGGCTGTGGGTGTTGTTGTGATGGTTGCTGTTGTGCTGCACGTGCTCCTTGGCGGGGCTCACCCCACGCATGTCACCACCACCACCACCACCTATCCCCGGCCCCAGCCCCCCTCCAGCCACACCATTGGGAGGACCTGGCCATTCCGCGGCATGGTGCTCTGCTCCTGGGGGCCCTTTGTGCTGCTGTGACATGAAATTGTTGTAGCTATGAGGATGAGGAAGATGATTATAATTAGGGTGTTCTGCTCCTGGGAGGCCTGTGTGCTGCTGTGACAGATGAAATTGTTGTAGTTAAGAGGATGAGGAAGATGACTATGATGACGATTATAATTAGGGTGTTCTGCTCCGGGGGGGCCTGTGTGCTGCTGTGACAGATGAAATTGTTGTAGTTATGAGGACATGGATGCAACCTTACTTCGGATACGAGGCGGCGCCTGTTTTCCCCCCAAAATTTTGACCACAAAAAAATTCTAAGTTCAAGGGGAAAAACGTGTTGAATTCTCACTTTACATGCCTGGAATAAGCTTCAAATTGAGAGTATGATTTTGCTTTTTCTTCAGCTTCAGGGAGCGTTGCCCCCCTGACCCCTCAACAGGTGCTCTGGATCCCTGCCTTGCCTGTTTTTGGATTTTTCCCAGTTACATCCATGTGAGGATGAGGAAGATGACTATGATGATGATTATAATTTGGGTATTCTGCTCCCGGGCGGTTGTGACAGATAACATATTTGTTGTGGTTATGATGATAATAATGATGTTGATGAGGAGGAAGATGACTATGATGATGATGATGATTATAATTATGGTGTTCTGCTTAGGGAGCATCTTCATGCTGCTGTAACAGACTACTTTGTTGTCATTACAATGACAATAATGAGGATGACATATAACGGTTACAATTCATGGTTTTGCATACCTAGAAGGCGTAGGGACTTTATGTATTTTTTAACATTATTATAGTAATGATGGTGATGCATCAGACAATATTCCATTACGGGAGATGTGTGTGTGTGTGTGCGTGTGCGTGTGCGTGTGTGTGCGCGCGCGTGCTTGTGCGTTTTGTGTGTGCTGTAACAGATAACACTGATGTGATTACTGCTATTATTTATTTGTATAGTTTGTGCCATCGATGCTGGACGGAATAGTTTACAAGATGGAAAGCACATAGAAGCAGTCCCAGAAATCTAAATTTATGTATGGGGCTGCTTGAGAAACGAGAAGCAAGAAGCAGCAGAAATTAAAAATAATTTTCATAGGGTTTTGTTTTTGTGTGAAAGACGTTTTTCTTTTGTTTTTAGCAGAAACGCAAAATCACACACAGACACAACCCAAAAAAGAAAGACAGAAAGAGAATGAAAACAAACAAACAAGAAAAAGCATTCCAGTGAGATTCGATTTTACTCAGGGTATCATGCATCAAATGTACATCAAAACAAACAAATGCTTTTTGCAAGAGGGACAGCTGCAATTTCTCCTCCCGTTTCTTGTCCTAGCCGAAGCACACATTTCAGAAATGATGAGTTTTCCAAATGAACTGGAGATGACCCAGAAAGGATGAAAAAGGCACACAAGAACTGCAATATAAAACAACAGAGAAAAAACAACAACATTCAAGCACATAGTGTGTGTGTGTGCATAGGCACACCCCTAATATCTGTGTATGCTATGAGAGAAAGAGAGAGAGACAGAAAGACAAAAAGAGAGGCAGACAGAGAGAGAGAGAGAGAGAGAGGGTTAAAGAGAGGGGGGGGGGGGGTAGCATGAGATAGAAAGGGAGGGCTAAAGAGACATAGAAAGGGGGATGGTTAGAGAGAGAGACAGACAGAGAGAGAGAGAGAGAGAGAGAGAGAGAGAGAGAGAGAGAGAGAGAGAGAGAGAGAGAGAGAGAGAGAGAGAGAGAGAGAGAGAGAGAGAGAGAGAGAGAGAGAGAGAGAGAGAGAGAGAGAGAGAGAGAGAGAGAGAGAGAGAGAGAGAGAGAGAGAGAGAGAGAGAGAGAGAGTTGAAACTTGAAAACACTTTATTACGCAAGGATTGAGATTTTAGACCAAGCCTATTCTTACAATCTGTCCTTGGGATGTAAACAAGATTAGGACGAAACAATCAGGCAACAGACATGGGCATACATAACAATTCAAGGCATCAACAAACTTTGGAGCAGAGAGAGAGAGAGAGAGAGAGAGAGAGAGAGAGAGAGAGAGAGAGAGAGAGAGAGAGAGAGAGAGAGAGAGAGAGAGAGAGAGAGAGAGAGAGAGAGAGAGAGAGAAGAGAGAGAGAGAGAAGAAAGAGAGAGAGAGGGGGGTACTGTAGGTGTTTGCCTTCAATTCCACCCTCTCCCCATCAGCTTACCCCTTTCTCTCAATCTGTATGTAAGATTAGTGTCAAAACTGGCCAAACAAATCAAGAGCTAACTACCCTCCCCCACCCCCTTCTCCTTTGATAAGCAGTCAGCAAAGTGACAGTAAACTTGAAACTTACCAAGCAGAGAGTAAATACAAAGTTTTTTCCCCCCTAGCCTTGACAGCTTTGTTAGCATGCGCCACCAATGCCAGGTCAAACAATTGATTAGAAAGAAAACTGGAAAAGAAAGTAAATATATAGCCCCCCCCACACACACACCCTTAAGCTAAGACAGCAGTAGTATCAGGTAATGCCTTGAAAAATCGCCTATTAAAATGAAAACCTAAAACCGAAAGTTTATACTGTCTTTGGCCCTTTCCTTGACATTAATTAGACAGTAACACAGTCATACCAAGTTACTAAGTAAAAAGACAACTAAAACAGAGTGTTTGGCTTAACTTTGGCCGCAATAGTGATATACAGAGATGCAAATCCCATGTAAAATTATCTTTCAAAGCGAACATTTTCAAAGAGGCTCGTGATCATTTCAAAATAAGGTTTCATGTTGTTTCATGTCTAATACCCTCTTCACTTGCACGCGCCTCATCCTCCTTCCCCAAATCTCACATACACACAGACACAGACATAAACACCAACTGTTCCTCTTTGCTGAGTATAAATGTTTAATGTTCTCTTTCTTTCTCACCCGCCCCCTCTAGAGCTCATTTTGGTCTGTCTGCAATCTTTATTTCGTTCTGTTTTTCCAATGTTAATAAATTAATTTGCTGGTGTGTGCTCTCTGCACAGCTGTGATAAAGTATAATGATAAACACAGCTGTGCACAATGAGCTACCAACACTGAGGTCACCGCAATATTGCATTGTAATGTATACTGTATACCCACTGTATGCATACCCACTGTATGTATGCCCAGGACCGGATCACAGACTTTTGAAGGGGGGGTGCTTGAAACTTTTTTTAGGCCGGGGTCCAGGGGCCGCCTAGGCCCCGGTGGGGTCCAGGGGCAAAGCCCTTGTGGGGGGTCCAGGGGTGTGAAGGCCCCTGGCCTAAAACGAGTTTTCAACATATTAAAACTGTTTTGTGGCATCTCCTGTGAGCTCAGAACAGAACTTCTTAAGAGCGTTGACAGCCGAGGGGGGGGGGGGGGGTGGGGGGCAGCATCCAAAGCACCCCCCCTAGATCCAGCCCTGTGTGCCACTGTATACCCACTGTATGTATGCCCACTGTATGTATTGTATACCCACTGTATGTACTGTATACCCACTGTATGTACTGTATGTATACCCACTGTATGCATTGTATGCCCACTGTATGTATGCCCACTGTATGTATTGTATACCCACTGTATGTACTGTATGTATACCCACTGTATGTATACCCACTGTATGTATGCCCACTGTATGTATGCCCACTGTATGTATTGTATACCCACTGTATGTACTGTATACCCACTGTATGTACTGTATGTATACCCACTGTATGCATTGTATGCCCACTGTATGTATGCCCACTGTATGTATTGTATACCCACTGTATGTATGCCCACTGTATGCATTGTATACCCACTGTATGTACTGTATACCCACTGTATGTACTGTATGTATACCCACTGTATGCATTGTATGCCCACTGTATGTATGCCCACTGTATGTATTGTATACCCACTGTATACCCACTGTATGTACTGTATGTATACCCACTGTATGCATTGTATGCCCACTGTATGTATTGCATACCCACTGTATGTATTGTATACCCACTGTATGTACTGTATGTATACCCACTGTATGTATTGTATACCCACTGTATGTACTGTATGTATGCCCACTGTATGTATTGTATACCCACTGTATGTATGCCCACTGTATGTATTGTATACCCACTGTATGTATTGTATACCCACTGTATGTACTGTATGTATACCCACTGTATGTACTGTATACCCACTGTATGTATTGTATACCCACTGTATGTACTGTATGTATACCCACTGTATGTACTGTATACCCACTGTATGTATTGTATACCCACTGTATGTATGCCCACTGTATGTATTGTATACCCACTGTATGTACTGTATGTATACCCACTGTATGTACTGTATACCCACTGTATGTATTGTATACCCACTGTATGTATGCCCACTGTATGTATTGTATACCCACTGTATGTATGCCCACTGTATGTATTGTATACCCACTGTATGTATTGTATGCCCACTGTATGTACTGTATGCATACCCACTGTATGTACTGTATACCCACTGTATGTATTGTATACCCACTGTATGCATACCCACTGTATGTACTGTATGTATACCCACTGTATGTACTGTATACCCACTGTATGTATACCCACTGTATGTACTGTATACCCACTGTATGCATACCCACTGTATGTACTGTATACCCACTGTATGTACTGTATACCCACTGTATGTACTTATTTTGGAGACTGCTCGACTGTGAAGAGGGGAAGTATTGTTGTGTTGTGTTTGTTGTCTGAAAAAGACATTTTTGTTGAAATATTACATGTTCTGTTTTGTCTCGTCAATAAACTAACGTCACTCTGCACTTGTTGTGCATTTGTTTGTGTGGCACCACTGTATGTATGTACCAGTTCACTGTTTCATGTTACATTTTGGATGCCTGCACTTTGGCGAGATTGTCAGTTCTACAAATGCAGCATTACCCACCCCACCCCACCCACCCCCACAAACAAACACACTTTCCCTTGCACATTTGTTTAAATATCTGATTACGAACTCAAATTGGGGCTCAACAACTGAGCCCCTTCCTATCAAGCTGTTGTGGAGACCCCTCAGTATCAATTTGCTATCTATCTCCACACCTGTATGCAATAAGTTCTAGTCAAGCCCTCCTATGTACAGTGTGTCAATGGCAACAGTAGGGGCTTTAGCAGAGGCACATTTATTGATATTGATGTCACAACAAAGACATTACTGTTGTGCCATGTAATCTGTATTATAACAGGTTCCACTGAACACCACATAGTCACTTTAACTCTTCTAACGCCGTGTATTTTTTAACGTTCTTGGTTGTCTGTTGCATCTCAACAGACAAGAGGAGGGGGGTTATTTTTTTTCGAGCGTGCATGCATTACTTTAACCGAAAACCCCCCCAACAACTGACATAAACTCTGAAAATAAGAAACATATGGCAGGCCACTTGGCAGTGAATGTCGTTGCATTTGGTGGGAGTGAACTGTGATGTACTGGGTGAATTAATTCGCCCATGGTACTAGAAGAGCTAAAGGGATGTATGGTTGCCATCTGTTTGACAGTTGTGTTCGCAACAACAACCATGCATGCTTTCATGTGAAAGAGAGAGAGAGAGAGAGAGAGAGAGAGAGAGAGAGAGAGAGAGAGAGAGAGAGAGAGAGAGAGAGAGAGAGAAACATGTGTGTGTATGTGTGTGTGTGAGAGAGAGAAAGAGAGAGAGAGAGATAAATAGAGAGAGAGAGAGAGAGTCACAATTCACAAAATTCGCAAAGTTTACTGATCCAGGCCTTCTGCCCATATCATAGGGGGGGGGGTTACAAAAGGAAAGAGAGAGAGAGAGAGAGAGAGAGAGAGAGAGAGAGAGAGAGAGAGACTTCAGACACTTTATTTTACAAGGATAAGAATTTAAACTGGGCCTAGTCTTCTATTCTGTCCTTGAGAGAGAGAGAGAGAGAGAGAGAGAGAGAGAGAGAGAGAGAGAGAGAGAGAGAGAGAGAGAGAGAGAGAGAGAGAGAGAGAGAGAGAGAGAGAGAGAGAGAGAGAGAGAGAGAGAGAGAGAGAGAGAGAGAGAGAGAGAGAGAGGCTTCAGACACTTTATTGTACAAGGATAAGAATTTAAACTGGGCCTAGTCTTCTATTCTGTCCCTGGGAGAGAGAGAGAGAGAGAGAGAGAGAGAGAGAGAGAGAGAGAGAGAGAGAGAGAGAGAGAGAGAGAGAGAGAGAGAGAGAGAGAGAGGCTTCAGACACTTTATTTTACAAGGATAAGAATTTAAACTGGGCATAGTCTTCTATTCTGTCCTTGGAGAGAGAGAGAGAGAGAGAGAGAGAGAGAGAGAGAGAGAGAGAGAGAGAGAGAGAGAGAGAGAGAGAGAGAGAGAGAGAGAGAGAGAGAGAGATGGCAAAGGGGAGACATAAAATTGATCCCAAACTGACACGCCATACCCTCATCTTGATCTAGCAGGAAAAGTGACGCCAATAGCACAAGGCCAAGAAGCCCATTTGCCCTGAGCATTAAGTGACGACGACCTTGTGGTTTATTCATGAACAGTGGTGTCTATGGAACATTTTCTAGTCTGAGCCCACTTTTCTGAACCTTATCTTTTAGGGAAAATTATGCTTTGGTCTCATCCCCGCTTCTCTTCAGCACTTTCTGTGGCTACGATGTTGTTGATTAATTCATGAAGATCCACTTTTATGGCATCTGTGAACGGTTTGTCTTTACACTTTTTGTCCGTCACCGAAGTTGAACGGACTTTGCGATGGGCTGGTCTTTTCTTTATTTCTTATACTGTGTGTCTGTCAATATGAAAGCTGCTAGTGTGTGTACATGCGTGCATGCATGAGAGAGAGTGAGAGAGAGAGAGAGAGAGAGAGAGAGAGAGAGAGAGAGAGAGAGAGAGAGAGAGAGAGAGAGAGAGAGAGAGAGAGAGAGAGAGAGAGAGAGAGAGAGAGAGAGAGAGAGACTCTGACACACACAGAAATATTGTGGGGTTGGTACTGAAGGTACAGATGTTGAAAACATTGACAACACATCACACAATTAATTACTATGAATGAGAGAGAGAGAGAGAGAGAGAGAGAGAGAGAGAGAGAGAGAGAGAGAGAGAGAGAGAGAGAGAGAGAGAGAGAGAGAGAGAGAGAGAGAGAGAGAGAGAGAGAGAGAGAGAGAGAGAGAGAGAGAGAGAGAGAGAGAGAGAAGAAGAAGAAGAAGAAGAAGAGAGAGAGAGAGAGAGAGAAGAGAGAAGAAGAAGAAGAAGAGGAAGAAGAAGAAGAAGAAGAGAGAGAAACCTTGAATGCATGAGAGAGAGAGAGAGAGATGAGAGAGAGAAGGAGAGAGAGAGAGAGAGAGAGAGAGAGAGAGAGAGAGAGAGAGAGAGAGAGAGAAGAAGAGAGAGAGAGAGAAGAAGAAGAAGAAGAAGAGAGAAGAAGAAGAAGAGAGAGAAACCTTGATGCATGAGAGAGAGAGAGAGAGAGAGAGAGAGAGAGAGAGAGAGAGAGAGAGAGAGAGAGAGGAGAGAAGAGAGAGAGAAGAGAGAGAAGAAGAAGAAGAAGAAGAGGAAGAAGAAGAAGAGAGAGAAACCTTGAATGCATGAGAGAGAGAGATAGAGGAGAGAGAGAGAGAGAGAGAGAGAGAGAGAGAGAGAGAGAGAGAGAAGAAGAAGAGAGAGAGAGAAGAAGAAGAAGAAGAGGAAGAAGAAGAAGAAGAGAGAGAAACCTTGAATGCATGAGAGAGAGAGAGAGAGAGGAGAGAGAGAGAGTGAGAGGGAGAGAGAGAGAGAGAGGATTAAAACAATACATGAGCTTCTTTTACCTGTGACTGTTGCTGTGCTATGTGGTTTGGACTCTGAGGGTTGAAAGCACTGTCAGGGATATCTGAAATAATAATAATAAAAAACAACATACACGTAAAAATGATGGCACTTTCCACAGCTGAGAGAGCAAGGCGGGTAAACAAGAAAGGAAATGTGAAATAATCAAAGTAAAGACATACACTATTGTATGCACTATAGTAGGCATTTAGTATAACATCCATGCAGCTAAAACACGCACATAAACCCTAACCTACAGCACACAAACGCTTCTGTCAACTAGAATGTGGAGCAGATGGATACTACCTGTGTTCTACGGTTTGCCTTGACTGTTTGACCACAAATCTCCTGAGATCGACCTTGCCATAGTAAGGCGAACACATGTGCGTGCAGATGCACAAGCGCGCGCACGCACACACACACATACAAACACACACACACATACAAACACACACATACACAGACACGGACACACTCAAAGTGACAACATATGAAAACATATATATGTGTACAGACACACAGATGTACAGACTCACATGCTTAATATTGCTGAAAAGGGAAACATGAAATCCTGAATACACACACTTGGGCTGTGCAAGCTCACTTAGACAGACACAATCTCTCTCCCCCTCTCTCTCTCTCTCTCTCTCACACACACACCACACATAGCCCCTTCCTTAGCATAAAAAGGACCAATGTTTTATTCTTTTGTAGACATTGTTTGGTCCCCAATAAAACCACTCTTTCCCCCCCCCCTTTCTCCTCAGACCTCTCCAACCTCTCTCTGTTTCTCAACTACATTGAAGATATATGCCTAATTGGCAACGTGACAACAGTAAGGAAGGGGGAAAACAAATATGGTTTAAACATCTTTATTCAACAATTTCACATGAAATAAACAATATGAGGTCATAGGGGGTAACAACAAGCATAAAGCTAAAACAACCCAACGAATTAACTTAACACACATTTAGACAACACCTCCTCTCAAAAAATAGTTTTCTTTCCCTGCACAATTTCAGATGATTATTTCTTAACACAGAAGGGAAAAGGAAAGTGAGGGGGGGGGGGTTTCTGCCAACAATACGTTTTATTTTCTACCTCTTTCATACACTTCTAAGCCCCACCCTCCTTTCCATAACACTTCCCTGGTCTCTTGATACACAACAATAACTTGCGTTAGCCAGTCATGTCTCACAGATGCTCCCAATGCACATTATTTATTTACTGTTTATCTTTAAGAACCACCACAGACGTATGCGTGTGCGCGTGCGCGTGCGTGTGTGTGTGTGTGTGTGGTGTGTGTGTGTGTGTGTGTGTGTGTGTTTGTGTGTGTGTGTATGTGTAACATATTTTTGACATTCATTTGGCTCTATTGCTTGGTATGATGGTTTATTAATTTATTAATAACTTATTTATTATTGTAAGCGCTTAGGGATTAGCTTAGATTAAGCGCTAGAAATGCTCATTATTATTATTATTATTTCCCATGCATTTTGGACAATACATTGTGCGACTTGCGACATAGCAACTATAGTTGCCATTCTGGAAAGCTGGGCCAAAATGTATGAGTCATGGAGGAGCCTTGCCCAGGGGACATCCCCATTATCTCGGTCACGATGGCTGTAGGACATTTAGTACTAGTCTCCAAAGACCAACCGATTCCCAAAGCTGCAGCACTAAGATTTGGCGCAAATGCCCAGAGAGTCATAGTCATTCACAAAATACTAAGATGTAAAGTGACTTTCTATAGTTTGCAAAAAATCAACTGATACAGCTCTTACTCTCACTTTACTAGTTGCTCCAAACACGAGGCCAACGCCAAGCAAAATAAAATAATGATAAAAGCCATTAGAGTAGGACCTAAGGGGCCAAAGGAAATGGCAGTCACACTCAAATGGCGAAAACCTGACTAAAGAGTCGCTCAGAAACGCCGTTCTTACCTGATCCCAGGTCAATGTATGTAAGTGTCCTCTATACGGTAACCTTACCTGTGTACACATAGAGCAGATACTTTCACCTGACCTACCTGAACACAAGTGTCCCCTACTCGATCTCTTTTCTTATCAATGACTTCCAACACACACAGGTACACACACGCGCAGACACACACGCGCGCACACACACTCCCAGAGACATACACCGCAAGAACACACCCACACATCACGCACAGTCTCTTTCTCTCAGTCTGTCAAAACACACACACACACACACACACACACACACGCACACACACAACAAGCTATAAAGAACATTCACCACTCCTGGCTATTACACCGATAACAAAGGCTAGCAGAAGCTTTGATAGATTCCTTCTCTTAGTAAAGTTAGCGAAGACAGCTGTACAACGGGCATTAAAAGTGGAATGCGGGCAACCAAGACAATAAAGAAGGACGGAGTACCCATGCTTTATGCGTAAAAGAACAGAGCTGGGACACAGAGAATCCTCCTTTTTCTTCTCTTTGGGGCCCACGATCACTAAGTATCAATCTGCCACCTTCCGAAAAGAAAAAAAAGACTGACAAATCTAGGACAGATTTTAGAGAAAGTGAGAGAGAGAGGGGGAAGAAAAAGAGGGAGAGAGAGAGAGAGAGAGAGAGAGAGAGAGAGAGAGAGAGAGAGAGAGAGAGAGAGAGAGAGAGAGAGAGAGAGAGAGAGAGAGAGAGAGAGAGAGAGAGAGAGAGAGAGACAGAGTCTAGTGCATGCACGTAGCAATGACCGTTATCAGCTAGCACTACCTACCTGCCACTGACCTAATCACTAACATAAGTTATAACCAATCCTTTCAAGGAAGCACACGCACACACACGTATCTCAATGCACACACATGCGCGCGCGCGCACACACACATACAGAGACCCCAGAGCAGACATACGCATGCATACTGAGAGAGAAAGAGAGAGAGAGAGAGAGAGAGAGAGAGAGGGGGGTGGGGGGGGGGGGGCAGACAGACAGACAGATAAACAGAACGAGACCTACCACTAGAGACCTACCACTACGCACATTCAGTCCAGTATCTCGGCAGGCATACGTGTCAAACACCCAGTGATGAACGATCATGATAGGGCTACCCACCTCAAGACCCCATTAAGATAGCCACCGAATATCCCAAGGAAAAAAAGAAGAAAATACACACTAAAAATAGAAATTAAAGCACTGACATACAAAACCAAAACCTCTGTATACCTGAAAGACGACAGCTGGTGTTGGCTATAAAGTCAATTTTAACCTTTTCACCGCCAGCCATATTTCAGCCAAACATTTCCATTAAATTTACTTGGGAAGAGAACAAAATCCATCTACAGTATTGGGGATTCTTCTATGACATATAAAATAAGGTCTATCCTTATTTCCCAAAACTAAGAAAATAGATAATAAACCCCAATTTGATGCCTTTCAACACATATGTGTTAAATCACTGTGGTGCTAAAATGCGACTTTGGCGGTGAAAGGGTTAAATTTGTACGCTTGATGGAATTGTAAGCTTTTCATATACCCTAAACAAACAGAAACAAACAATCGGATAAACCAACAACAGAAACAAACCTCTTCGTCGGAGGTAAGGAAATAATAATTATACTGCCTGGTGGAAGTAAGAAAACGAACATCCCACCACTTTTAACAATTGTTATACTTAACCCTGAGACACAAATGTTACACACAACAGTCGTTCTGAAGGCCTATGTATCTTCACCATCAGACACTCTTGCTTCTGTGCTGCTGCTGCTGCGTAAAAGTCCTTCCACACCCACCCCAAAGTCAACCCAACCCCCATCTTTCTCTTTCCTCACCCATCCCTGTCACCTCTTGGTCTATTTCCGGTGTTGCATAAAATACCTAACCCATGAAATAAATACTCTTTCCTCATTCGAATTGTTTGCTGTTTAGGAAAGATTCACCCCTAAATCACTTCAGAGGCGTCTTGTGGCATGCAGGAAGAACAGAGGATTCATCATTAGATATTGAGAAGTCAGGGATATTTTTCTAATATTTATTATTATTTATTTTTGTTTGCATGGGTGGTTGTTTATATTGTCCGCCATTTTGAAAAAAATACGAAACTAAGAGGCATGGCTTTGTACATCGATTTCTCGGTAAAGATGTAGATTTACACCCTCCCGTTCTATTTATGTGTTATTTCCGTGTAGATTGAGCACTTAAATCTCAATATTTTAAATAATAGTTGATTTTTTTTTCTGACATGAAATAATAGTGGTTCTAGTGTGCATGCGAAGGGTACTTATTTCACGGGATGTAGTTATTTCTCATGACACCAGCACCCGTCAAGCTCGGAGACAAACGGCAAGCTGTCTGCAATTCCTTCTCAAAAACCGACACCACAGACATTCCAGAGGCAACAGAAAAAACTTAAACCTACAGAACAAAATGTATTAAAGGTTCTCATGCCTTTTTACTTCAGCGAAACACACACACGCGTGCACGCACGCACACACGCGCGCACACACACACACCTTCTTATTTCTTTAAAAATCCCCTTTCATCCTGTCTGATCGTCTCTGAAACTTGGTTTAGAGCCATGCTAGTACATGTATTGGAATTTAAAAATAAATAAAAATAGAATCCACTTCCTATTTCTTCCATTCAATTCTATGGTGTAGCAATCTCTCTCTCTCCCTCTGTTTCTCAGTGCCTGGGAGACCAGTGAAAACTGAAAACCGGACAAATACGCACCTTACCCATTATGGCCACATGGCATGGGAACACAGAAGAAGAAGAAGAAGAAGAAGAGAAGAAGAAGGCAAGGGTGCAATGAAAAAACCCTGAAAGGTCGGGGTCTAGGGGTAATGTCCTCCTGCAGCTGAAGAAAAAAATGATTTATGAAGGTATTTTCGTTTGCTTTTTCCACAATTTATACAAATGCTTATTTTAAAGTGTTTGAAAAATACAGTAGACGCACACAGATCGTGTTTGACAAATTAAAAAAAAGAAGGAAATTCCTTTTCTGGTAAAGTTCAAAAACTGGAAATCCTTGTATACCAGGAAAAGTTGCACCCATGAGAATGTCTCTGAATGAAGTCCAAGAGGACCAACTGCCAATTCGCCCCTATCCCTCCCTCACCATCCATACAAACATTACCCAAACAGCAGACATTAACTGGATGGAAATCCAATTAAGCACTAGGAACACAACGTAACTAAAGTCGCCAGAGAGGACAGGGGATGTGGAAGGCCACACTCTCAGCTAGCACACACGAGCCTGGGAGGAGCACACGACGGAGTTCTTAGCTGGTTTGGCAAAGCCAATGCAACGCAAGTTCCTTTGCCAAAATAGAGGTCTCCTGAGATCTCCAGTCAGGAGACCTCTAGTCTATCTGGATGCTCTTGACCTTACGGGCAGGGGAAGAAAGGGAGGGGGTGGGGTGGAGGTGGAAGAGAGGGACTCTCTGTGTGTGTGTGTGTGTGTGTTGTGTGTGTGTGTGTGTGTGTGTGTGTGTGTGGTGTGTGTGTGAGAGAGAGAGAGAGAGAGAGAGAGAGAGAGAGAGAGAGAGAGAGAGAGAGAGAGAGAGAGAGAGAGAGAGAGAGAGAGAGAGAGAGAGAGAGAGAGAGAGAGAGAGAGAGAGAAAGAGAGAGAGAGAGAGAGAGAGAGAGAGAGAGAGAGAGAGAGAGAGAGAGAGAGAGAGAGAGAGAGAGAGAGAGAGAGAGAGAGAGAGAGAGAGAGAGAGAGAGAGGAGAGAGAGAGAGAGAGAGAGAGAGAGAGAGAGAGAGAGAGAGAGAGAGAGAGAAGAGAGAGAGAGAGAGAGAGAGAGAGAGAGAGAGAGAGAGAGAGAGAGAGAGAGAGAGAGAGAGAGAGAGAGAGAGAGAGAGGAGAGAGAGAGAGAGAGAGAGAGAAAGAAGAGAGAGAGAGAGAGAGAGAGAGAGAGAGAGAGAGAGAGAGAGAGAGAGAGAGAGAGAGAGAGAGAGAGAATTGTTCACTATTTCGTAAACTGATAATGTCCCCCATCTTGTTCACCCACTAATACATACAATGCCCATGATCCTTCTCTAAACTTACATAATGCATTGTGAGGAAAGTAAATGAATGTGAATTTATGTGAAAGAGATTGATCAACTGTTATTGGCTATTCGATGACGATCTTTAAGTATTCAAATGCAGTTTTCTTGGTTTAAAACGCACAATCCAACATGTCTCACGCCCACTTCCTTTCTTTTCACATGAAATTATTATACCATCGCGCATCAATTTTTGTGTGTTTCTTATTTCTAACTTCTTGGGAATAAGTCATCACTGCAAACTGAAATCTCTTTGTTTCTTATCAAAGGCAATTTTACACGCACGTACGAACGCACGTACATACACACACAAAGAGACTGACACAGCACACACACACACAAAGAGACTGACACAGAGGGACACCTACATATACAAACACACTCCTCTTCAGAGCATGGTTTTATTTGAAACAAAAAACCACCAACCAACCAACTAAACAAAAAACAAACAACCACCGTTCAATGCAGTGCGCACCCAAATCGAAATAACTGAAATCAGCTTTATATATAGAGCCAAAAAGTTAAGCAACCTTTTGCAAAACAAGACAAAATATTTCTCTGGGTGATTGGCACAGCTTTTGTAAATCAATACAAATTTAGCCTATTTACTTACCGACCTGCATGCATAATTTATCTTTATTTACATGCAAATTACGTTGTGGGTAACGTCCACACCAATGTTAGGGTACCCTTTGTAAAAAGTCAAGTTTGATGCACATGTTCAAGGCTGCTCCCTCGTCACATCAGACATATCGGGACCAGTAAAAAAAATATATACAGAGGTAGCAGAGAGTGGGTTGTGTTCAGGCGAGGCAGATATGGCCAGCTATCACAGCTCATTTTGGAACAACAACGCGAGAAAGTCAGTCAATGACACTGTGTGAGACAGGCTCTTCGAAGTGCAAGCATAGAGCTGGCTTTCAGAAACGCAAGCATTATTGTCACAATGCTCACAAATGATGTACAAGAAGGATGGAACAATTTGGAGAAATAAAAGCCTATGTGCTGCATGTAAAATGGCGCCAAAGGGCGATTTAGGTATGGAGAAGTTACGTTCATTACTGACAGCACAAAACGCAACTTAAGTGACACAATCTGTGCAGAACTGAAAGAGAAGATACTGTTTTACTTATTCTCAGTGACAAAATTGGCAACACATCTGTATTTTGTTCTCTGTGGACTTTCAAAATCAAACCTTTTCAGAAGAAGTGAAATGGTGAAAATCAGTCACCATCTTTGCAGAACAAAATTGTTACTTTGATTTGATATTATGGGTACTTTTGTATATTCAGTACATAACCGAGACTTAGAAAGAATGAAGTGATGTTTGGAGTTCACTTTCGTTTTATGATGTATCAAACCTTTTGTTGTGGATTTCAAAGAGGGGTTGCTTAACGCTTTGGCACGTGTTTAGAACTAAGCCCTATGCAAGAACGGCACGCTTCTTGTACCTTCCCCTTTTCTTTAAATGTTGTATCTTTTACAGATGTGTACAACCGAACTTCCGTAGCCACTCATGTGTTTGAATTCTACTTCTACCCCTCTAGTGGTAAATGGTGGAAAAATGTAAATGCAGCAAACCATTCATCTTGATCCAGCTCCAAACCTCCCATCCCAGTAGTACCAGGAAACACACATACAATCTCTCTCTCTCTCTCTCTCTCTCTCTCTCTCTCTCTCTCTCTCTCTCTCTCTCTCTCTCTCAAATCTTTATCCTTGTTAAATTAAGTTTTTCAGTTTTCAATGTTCTCTCATTCTCTTTCCCTCGCTCTCATAATTTTATATGTCTAATATGGTGTTTAAAGCCCCTTTTACTCTCTCTCTCTCTCTCTCTCTCTCTCTCTCTCTCTCTCTCTCTCTCTCTCTCTCTCTCTCTCTCTCTCTCTCTCTCTCTCTCTCTCTCGTCGCCTAGGCAATGCATACTTGAGCAGCAAGTTAGGGCCTTAAGAAACAAAAATCCAATCCAAAAAAAAAAAAACCACCTAAAGCGCTTTACACTTTTCCAGTTAACGGCTACTAATGCCGGCGGCAGTTAAAAGGGCTAAAGAGCCGGCTGTCGCCAACCAATCAAAAGTCAATAAAGGCCCGACGTCAGAGGAACGGGAAAAAACAAACAGCGCGTTTCTGAACTAGGAGAGATGGACAGCAACAGCCCTACTTGGGTCTGGGAGAGCAAGCAGAATGTGCTATATCCAGCTTCCCCCCTATACTATCATCTCTCCTTAAACTTCGTCTTCTTCTTCTATTGCCTCTCTTGCCTCTTTGAAATGCAAAACTGCCATTGTTCTCATATTCCTTTCTTTCATACCCGCACGCATGATATATATGCACATATGCATATGCATGAACAGACAGTCATTGATTGACAGACACTCGAATGTACCAAATACGCACATAACACACATCAAGTGACATGGATAGACATGTTCACAGACACAGCCAGACAAATTTATATTCATAGATATATGAGCACACACACACACACGAAAGGCAATTCGTTTATACATACATAGACGGAAAACACACACACGCGCGCGCGTGCGCGCACAGAGAGAGAGATAGATAAAGAGAGAGAGAGAGAGAGAGAGAGAGAGAGAGAGAGAGAGAGAGAGAGAGAGAGAGAGAGAGAGAGAGAGAGAGAGAGAGAGAGTGAGACGCTCACACAGACAAACTGACCTTTGTGATGACCCCACGATCCAGCAGGAGACGAGCTCAGGTAGGCTATCCCAGGACTAGCAGGAGGGCCTCCACCAATCACCAAAGGACCATAATGCGCCGAACCAGCCCCAGGGTGCCCCACATGATTCCCCGGAGGACCCCCACCATAACCGCCAGACCCTCCACTGTAGGCCATGAACCCGGGGCTGGGCGGTGGGCCCGGGTAGGACACGTAGGCGGAGGAGGAGGAGGAGGGTGGGGGAGGGGGCCCCAGGATGTGAGTGATGTGGGTAGGAGGAGGAGGGGGGTAGCTGTCGTCGGTGCCCGAAGAGCTAAGCGAGGTGGAGTCCGAACCGGAGCCCAGCCCGTTGTGGAGGTGACCGTTGTGCGTGGGGGTGAAGGGTGGACCGCCCCGGTTCAGGAGGTCGGGCACGGTGTTGCCTTGCTGCTGGTGTTGTTGTTGTTGTTGGTGGTGGTGGGGGTGGTGCTTCAGGGCCTGGCCGTCCACCAGCACCACGTGGTTGGCGGGGAAGACGCCGGTCTTGCCCATCCTGCCCTCCTGGGCCACATAGCCCTTCCACTGCCCGTCCCCGCGCTGCTCCAGCACCTGCACCAAACACACACAGCACACAGGAGTGTAAAGAAAACGTCTTTGGTTTAAAAAGAAGGCGTTGTTTCAGCACCTGCACCAAACACAGTGTAAAGATAGCTAGCTTCTTTGGTTTAAAAAACAAGACTTTTCAGCACCTGCACCAAACACACAGGAGTGTGAAGATAGCTAGCTTCTTTGGTTTAAAAAATAACTTTTCAGCACCTGCACCAAACACACAGGAGTGTGAAGATAACTACTTCTTTGGTTTAAAAAGGAGACTTTTCAGCACCTGCACAAAACACACAGCACACAGGAGTGTAAAGATAGCTAGCTTCTTTGGTTTAAAAATAATACTTTTCAGCACCTGCACCAAACAAACACAGCACACAGGAGTGTAAAGAGTGTAAACAAGCCAAGGGAGAATAATGATAAAAAAAGACTTGGATATTTTTGCCAACATTGAGGTGTGTATACAGGAATGTCGAGAGAGAGAGAGAGAGAGAGAGAGAGAGAGAGAGAGAGAGAGAGAGAGAGAGATGAGAGAGAGAGAGAGAGAGAGAGAGAGAGAGAGAGAGAGAGAGAGAGAGAGAGAGAGAGAGAGAGAGAGAGAGAGAGAGAGAGAGAGAGAGAGAGAGAGAGAGAGAGAGAAATAAATAAATAAATGAATGAATGAATGAATAACTTTCTTTATTGAGGATAATAGATTAAGCAACATTGCTTTTGTTCATGCAGTCCTCATGCAGAAACATTGAAAACGAGAGAGAGGGGTACCTCTTGCACCATAATTATGCTCTTGCAAGTGCAAGACCCCGACTATTCTAAAATCCAAGTATTATTTGATTGTTTTATCACAACACCCAAATTCATGAACCGTGCGTGTGTGGGCATATTTACACATTCTCTCTCTCTCTCTCAGGGGAAAAAAAAGAAAAGAACAAAAGCATTTTGTTAACCATCAAGCATTACACCAAATAAAACATTTTGCAAGATTTGCTTTGCTTTTTTAACAAAAGAAATTGCATTTACTCTCTCTCTCTCTCTCTCTCTCTCTCTCTCTCTCTCTCTCTCTCTCTCTCTCTTTCCACCCCCGTGTTCCCATGTCGGTTGTCAATCAATCACGGGTGTGTGGGCAATATGTTGGCGGATCATGCTCGATTGAATTTGAACAAGTACCGTTCCGCACCACTGCCTGTATTTGATTACTAAATTGAAAGACAAAAAATCTTGAGCATATTTTGGGACAACTCAAAAGAGAGAGGGAAGGGGAAGGGGATGGGGAGAAAGAGAGAGAGGGGGAGAGAGAGAGAGAGAGAGAGAGAGAGAGAGAGAGAGAGAGAGAGAGAGAGAGAGAGAGAGAGAGAGAGAGAGAGAGAGAGAGAGAGAGAGAGAGAGAGAGAGAGAGAGAGCGAGAGAGAGAAAAAGAGGAAGAGAGAGAGAGAGAGAGAGAGAGAGAGAGAGAGAGAGAGAGAGAGAGAGAGAGAGAGAGAGAGAGAGAGAGAGAGAGATGGACACTCAACTTGCATCTTGTTCTTGCTTCAAATTTTGGCTTATTTATAATTTACTTCATGAAAGAAGAGGCAGCACTGTCAAACTGACTGCAACATTTTCATTTAAATGCTTTTAAACTGACGCAAAAGCAACATCCGATATATTTTCTGCAAAGATGACATTTACAAACTTAAACAAAGAAATGGACACAAATGAGAACAAACATAAAACAAGGGAAATCTACAATATGGAAAATCATGAAACGTAACTGTATAGCCAAATAAACTACTTATTTCTGTTTCTTGTTCTCTTGTACGCACATGCACTAGGCCTATACATAAAGACACATGCATTCACACACACAGACAGACAAACAGACAGATGTTGACTCTTTCTTGCACACACACACACCAACACACTACCCACCTATGTCCACACAACTACGTACCAATACCTAGAAATATACCATTCACAAGAAATGAGGTGTCACTCTGTATATTTGTTCTTCTGATATTGATTTTTGCAAAGTGAAATTGTACCTGTTAAATAAAGGAAAGAAGGAAAGAGGCCAACAGGCGTACCTGAGAGTATTTCTTAAAGGGGCACCCTGACGGATGAGTTTTGTTGTTGCAAGAAACACGTCGAGGTCACCAGAAAGACAGCCTTTCCAAGGATCGGAACACTCACTTTGCTCTGGTTTCCTAGAAATCAAACCGTCAAAACGGCGATTCCTCCTTGGCGGAGTTGCCGGAGAGAGAAGCCATTTTGGACGGGGTGGGTGGAAGCCACTGAGAGTGTGGTTGAAGCTCTTGTTTCTTTGTAGTGCAGTAAAACAAAAGAAGGAACTATTTCCTTAGTTGTGAAAGAAACTCCTTTTGGTAAACTGTATAAAAACTACATTTTTACTGAGTGAAACTGTTATAAAATTCGTTTTATCATGCATAAAAACTGCATAAAAAGGCTTGTATTGTAGAAGTTTCGTGCAAACGATTTGGTCCAACTCAGGCGGCCATTAGAAAAGAGAAGGCACAGAATCTGACTTCCAGCACCTCCGCCAAGGAGGAATCGCCGACTTGACGGTTTGATTTATAGGAAACCAGACCAAAGTGAGTGTTGCGATCTGTGTAAAGGGTGTTGTCCTGGTGATCTCGACGTGTTTCTTGCAAACACGCATCCGCCAGGGTGTCCCTTTAAAACTTTATTGTACGCTGTAGATGTAGTTTTACCCATTTGCGTTACATTCTCAGTGATAGTTAATCCTTTAAAGCCATTTCCACACAAACTGTTAACCCTTTCCATGTGGCAATAGAAGCTGCTGACAGAAACCGATAAGATGCAACAACATAGCATAGTTGATATTTACGACTCGTCGTTTGATAAACGTATTGTAGCTTACAATATAGAAAGGCTAACGACAGTTGCTTTAAGAAACATAACCATGGCTACAAAAAGGAGAATATCATAATTGACAATTGATCTTTGGCCGAGTTATCCGACATGGCGGATGTCAGTGACAAACAAAGGAGCCAAACTGCCTTCACTAAAAATTAGTTTCTCAATCGTTGTCTCTGCATACACTTGTCACACAAAAATTAAATTGACAATTGATCCTTTAATTTTTGTGACAAGTGTATGCAGAGACAACGATTGAAAAACTATTGTTGAGTGAAGCAACTTTGTTTGGCTCCTTTGTCACTGACGACGTCATCCGCCATGTCAGATAACTCGGCCAATCACAAAGACGGGATGAGCTCCCTTGATCCGCTCTCTAATTCCCTAAAGAGTGGCTTGTCTGTCGCAATGGCGCTGGCGTACATAACTTTGTTTTGTCAAAGGGACAGTAGTTATACTCTAGACCGTCCTTGACTTTGATATGACGATCAAAACAAGGAAGATGGGTTATTTTCTTGGAGGAGATAGGCGGGACAAAGGGGGAGGGGAATGAGGGAGGGTAGAGGGCAAGCGGGGAGGGTGGAGGGGGGGGGGGAGGCGTTACATGGGCAGCTGTTTGTCTTTTCGGGTTCCTGATGAATTTACTAAATAAAACCCCAACAAGAACAACAACATTAGTACTTATATTTATTATGCACAGGTCATTTTTGTTTTCCAAGTTTAAGGTAACCGTAACACTGGTACAAAGCAGGTATCGCGAAACCATCGAAATAACTTTCCATTAATCATACATCAAGGAAGAAAGGGCAGAGAAAAGCACACCACACGCGAATTCCACTTGAAAAACAAAATGTATTTATAAAGAAAATGTGAAAAGAGGAGAAAATAACTTTCAATAAATTATAGACATCAAGAAAGAAAGGACAATAGAAAAGCACACCACACGCGAAATTCATTTGAAAACAAATGGACAAAGACAATGTAAAAAGAGGTGGAAAGGACAGATGTGGTTATTTGGTAAACAAGTTATTCATTACACTATGAACAATTGAGAGAGTAATTAAATGATTTTTATTTTTTTATTGAATAAACATATATACATGTTCATTTCAAGGAGCGAATCATCTTCACACATGCTTTTACATTCACCCTCAGTAGTTTAATCTTATTTGGTGGCACTGGCTACTCTTTCACCATCATAAAACAATTGAGTGGTGAGTAATTTTCAACAGATTCAAGTATTGTGAACGTCATGTACAGATGGAGGGGGGAGGGAGGGAGGAGAGAGAGAGAGAGAGAGAGAGAGAGAGAGAGAGAGAGAGAGAGAGAGAGAAGAGAGAGAGAGAGGAGAGAGAGAGAGAGAGAGAGAGAGAGAGAGAGAGAGAGAGAGAGAGAGAGAAAGAGAGAGAGAGAGGGGGGTGGAGAGAGAGAGAGAGGGAGAGAGAGAGAGAGAGAGAGAGAAGGAGAGGGAGGGGAGAGAGAGAGAGAGAGAGACAGAGAAGAGAGAGAGAGAGAGAGAGAGAGAGACAGAGAGAGAGAGAGAGAGAGAGAGAGAGAGTTCACTACTGGCACCTCGTCTGTCAATTTTTTTTAAAAAGAACGGCAAAAACCAGCTGTACCAGTAACGTTATTGTAACGTTTTTAACCCGTAAGCTCATCCACACTACAACAGATCATGGACACTACATTGGATACTAATTGGTTAATATAGAATCCATGAACAGATGACGTTCAGTCTATCTCACCTTACGTGACTTGCGGGGCCAGCAGCCACAGCCCTCTGTCGCCGTGTCCATTTTGATTGTCAGTGTACCACACACACTGACCACAAAGCTCACAGCTTTTGATTGTGTAATAGATCACAAGTTTGTGATTTACTGATATTTCAGATTCACAAAAAGTAAGGGTGTCCCACACGTTGAACCTTTTGTTGTTGAGTGTCACACAGGTTTCCACAAATATGCAAGTGTCTTTGTCAGGTCTCACTTAAAAATGTCTCACGACGCTTATTTTAAATTTGCTCGTAAGTTCTCTCATATAGCATGTTTTTTTTCTTAGGTTTATTTCGAAGGTTGTCTCACACAGGAGGCACTTTGATGAGGTCACTTGAGGTCATATCCCACCAAACCGTTTAAAAAAGCTACCTACTAATCATAAAACCACATTCTGCAAGAAAAGAAAGCCCCAGCTACATTAAGAAGGAAACGGAAAAAGTGAACTTAATGACAAACACTACCAAGTAAATAAAAAGACAAGCACACAAGTAAAACTGAAAAAAAAGGCTGTCTTCAGTTGTAAAACCTGTCTTGAGTTTATGCACACTTGACTAGAAGATGGAGTCAACAATTCTTTCTATATTTATTTCTTACCACCACGCAAAAAAATCACACAATTATCTGAATAATAAAAGGACAACCTACTAGCCAACTTTTTGCCCACACTATGCTTTGACAATTTTTTTCTTACGCAAAAAATAAATAAATCACATTGCATCTCTCGGCTAACTGACAACAGGACAACCTGTTAGGTAACGTGTTGCCCACACTGTGGTGATGATGATGATACTAAAGGACAACAAACATAAATAATTTGAGCGATAAACAGCTTATGTACATAACACAGCCATGCTCGGCTGCTCATGTGGACATCAGTGCTGATGCAACAATCCACCAACCTGCCACACTCACTGCAGCTGTTACTGACCTGCCTCCCACGACTTGACAAAAATTGATAATAAAAAAAAAGGCAGAGAGAGAGAGAGAGAGAGAGAGAGAGAGAGAGAGAGAGAGAGAGAGAGAGGGATGGAGAGGGAGAGAGGAGGGAGGGAGAGAGAGGAGAGGAGAGAGAGAGAGAGAGAGAGGGGAGAGAGAGAGAGAGAGAGAGAGAGAGAGAGAGGAGAGAGAGAGAGAGAGAATGTGTGTGCTTGCATATGTGACGTTTGTGCATGCGTAGGCGAACGGGGGGATATGGGTAAGAGGGGTTGGAGAAGAAGAGGAGGGTGATATTTTACAGCAGCTATTAAAACTGAACCCCTTTTGTAAATATACTATCAGCCTGTCAATGACACATGTTGTGGGGATTGAAAACGGTAAAGGCGGGGGCTGTTTTAACGGTAAACTGGCCTCGTCAGCTGCTGCCACTGACGACACTGCCGACAACATTAGCCCAAAATGACAATACCGACATGATAGTTGACGTCATTATACTGCTCCCCCCCCCCCCCCCCCCCCAGCTAGCGTCATAAGAATGAATGAATTTGTTTCATTTTAATAAACAACGCCACCGACACAAACCACAGCTTAACCCTTTCGCCGCCAGCCATTTTTCAACCAAAAATACCATTACATTTAACTGGGTATGAGGTTTAACTGGATCTTCAATATTGCGAATTCCTCGGTGACATAATTATATAACATTAGGCCTATCCTTACCTCCCAAAATTAAGATAATAGGGTCTTCGGATAACAGGTCCTGATTTCATGCCTATTACTGACATGGGTGTTAAATCATTGTGGTGCATTGGCGGTGAAAGGGTTAACAAGACGACGACCCCAAACACAAAAGGACACATAATTGCCAGGTCTTATGCGCGCGCCATGCTGATATGTGTTGACTGTTCAATTAATCTGCATCAGCAGACACAGATACACCTTACTGTTGTATGTATGATCCACGGGGAACACCATTGTATGCAAATATTGCCATCTCGCATCTTCTTTGTGTGTGTCTATATGTATCTGTTTGTCTGTCGGTCTCTCTCTCCTTCAACGAAATTGTTGCTGAAGCTGAACAGAAGTGGACACACACTAGACACCATAAGTCAGAAAAAAGGCAACAATATACAAACAAATTGCCCCTCTTAACAACGAATCTTGAGGTTTTTGCAACATTATTTGAAGTATTGTTCGTACGTCGAATTGCATTATTAAATAGAAACATAAGAACGTGGATATTATAATACTGAGTAGTAAACACACGAAGCATTTATTTGTATTTGTGAGCCTTGCAAGTTTTGAATGAAACGGAATGGTATACTTAAAAAGAACCTATGCTAATAGTATGTGTTCAGCTGCACTTGAAAAAAAGGTAGAATATGAAGGGGACTGATGTTCTACACTACTGAACTCTCTCATATTCTTCACACATGTTTAATTTGTTTTAAAATAACACACACACACACACACACACACACACACACACACACCACACAGAGACGTGTTGTTAGGTAACAGACGCATGCCACATTCCAGAAGACATTAAAGCGTCGCATGCCACATTCCAGAAGACATTAAAGCGGAGGGGTGTTGTGTCAAGTCAACATTGATATCAACGTGTTCCTAATAAAGTATGCCCTTTTACGTATTTACAACTACCACTACTACTCACACTTACTCTCTAATCAATAAAAGTCCCACGGATCTCTCTCTCTCTCTCCCTCTCTCTCTCCCCGCGCGCGCGTGTGTGTGTGAGTTGTTTGTTTGTTGTTGTACCCTGGTTAAAAGACTCAAAGGATCATCCGAACAGCCGAAGCAAGGGATGAGAACATTACGTGTGTGTGACCGTTTTTGATTACCCCACCACGTGGGAAGACACACTCCGACTTCGGGGGAGTGTGTGTGTGTGTGTGTGTGTGTGTGTGTGTGTGTGTGTGTGTGTGTGTGTGTGTGTGTGTGTGTGTGTGTGTGTGAGAGAGAGAGAGAGAGAGAGAGAGAGAGAGAGAGAGAGAGAGAGAGAGAGAGAGAGAGAGAGAGAGAGAGAGAGAGAGAGAGAGAGAGAGAGAGAGAGAGAGAGAGAGAGAGAGAGAGAGAGAGAGAGAGAGAGAGAGAGAGAGAGAGAGAGAGAGAGAGAGAGAGAGAGAGAGAGAGAGAGAGAGAGAGAGAGAGAGAGAGAGAGAGAGAGAGAGAGAGAGAGAGAGAGAGAGAGAGAGAGAGAGAGAGAGAGAGAGAGAGAGAGAGAGAGAGACGAGAGAGAGAGAGAGGAGAGAGGAGAGAGAGAGAGAGAGACTGAGAGAGAGAGAGAGAGAGAGAGAGAGAGAGAGAGAGAGAGAGAGAGAGAGAGAGAGAGAGAGAGAGAGAGAGAGAGAGAGAGAGAGAGAGAGAGAGAGAGAGAGAGAACGCAATACATACTGTACATACAACTGTACATAAAAACATTGTATCTTTCGGATTTTTTCCCCCCGTAAAGAATATAAAATGAGTAACAGACAGCCCACATTAAATACCTACTTCAACCTAAACTCAATCCACGCTGAAGCCAAATTAGTTCTTCGGTACAATGATAAAACACTTTTGTTGTTGTTGACGTACCCTGGCTAAAAGACTCCAGGGATCATCCAAACAACCGAAGCACTTGAACACTATGGTACAAATGCATCAGCTAGGGATGAGAACATTACGTGTGACCGTTTTTGATTACCTCGCCACGTGGGCAGCCACACTCCATCTTCGGGGGATTTTGAAGACTGAAAATGTTATGCTATGAGCTTGTCATGGCTAAAGACAATCCCCGCATAACTATGCAGAGCATAACATTTCGATGTAGCCTCGGTGTTCTAGCCTATGGCAATAGACGATTTTCGAAAACCCCCAACTAGGGGAGATCATTTCGTGAAAATTAGAGTTGATTACCTCGACTTACTCGGTCAAAACCATAGCAACCATGGCGGCATGGCGTCGAAGCTTGAAACCGCAGGATGCGAGTCAGCGACTTGCAAACATATTTTCTTTTTTTTAGAAAAATGAGGAGTGGCCTGTGTCCACAAACTGATGGAACTTGCAAAATGTGACGTAAAAATATAAATGACATCAATTTTAAAATGACACACGGTGCCCTAAGTGATGTAAGTCTACCTGGTGGTTAGAGTAACTTCCCCTGTTTGACCGATTGAATTAGGCAAGATCACTCCCACACACAATGACATTACTCCCCTTAATTATATCCGAACAATTCCTATTGGTCTGACATAGCCTTAAGCCAAGGCGGCAATACACTTTTAAGATCTGATGACAACATAGGGGCACCCAGGAGTCGTGACCTGGGTGCGGTACGGCCCCCTTAGAGTGTAAGGAGTTCAGGGCCGAAACTTTAAGAAGGTGGGATACTTCTCTGAAGACCATCTGTTGTACAGCTCTCTCACGAAAATACTTTTCAAATCTGGATAGGTAAACACACTTTTATTGAAAATGCTAAACCTTTAATTTGTTTAAAAAGTGCACGAACATAGTCAATAATTTACAGCACTCAAAGTCACGTTCCTTCATTCTTCTTCTGTTGCAGTGGACGTTGGAGGTACTAGGCGTCAGAAGTTCCTTATTTCGGGTCGGGGGTCATTCAGTATCTTTTCTTATATTAGTAGGGAGTATCTTATATTATTCTTTCCTCTCCAGTTTCCACCCTGCCATTCCTTTCCAGTGTTCTTGCTAGTTATTTTTTTCATTTTCCCCCTCTTACACAGAATGTTCACTAAACGGGTTATTCCACAGGTGCACCCAGTCGTCTGTGTTTCTACACTTCTGCACCGACGATTACGCACAAATACACAACACCTGTTTTAAACAACTCCCTACCTTCAATACCCACGTGAGAAAAAGTCAGTGGTAACCTCAATCTCTAAGCTATACCCGCTGTGCAAGTCAACACACACACACACGCACGCACGCACCCCCCCCCCCCCCCCACACACACACACACAGAGAGTGACTCATCTATCACCATACACTATGGGCGTGTACATGTATCTAAGGGCCGATTTTCAATGCAATCAACAAACGGATTTGGGCCAACGACTCTATCCTCACCATTTCCCACCCTACCTGTTCCCTACACCTTTCCCAGTCACACAATGTATTTGGTGGAGTGGTACGGGAAAACCTAATGACGAATCGTTGGCTTTAAACATAACATGACACCTAGCACGTTTCAATTTCCAACTTGAGTCTTACCCATGACTAATTAATTATACATGCAAGACATGTGGGTCACACTAACTTTTTTTAAAATTCTTTGCAAAGCGTACACATACCCGAAAACCGGACGAACTGTCGTGGCATTATCTCGGCATGAGTCTGCGACGAAGAAACTACATCAATTTTGCTGGACAAAACACCCCAACGCCCTTAATTATAGTGGCAATATCCCGGACTTTGTTTATTTTTTAAAAACAAAAAACATAAAAGACCTGAATAAGAAACAGATCATAGAAAAAGTCACAGATCTTAATTATTTTGTGTGTGTGTGCTCTCAAGTTTGGTTGACATGCCACAGTGTGGCCCTCTCCACTATAGTCAAGATCAAGAAGATCAACAGTTACTTTCACTAAGGAGGCAGCGAGTAAAATGAATATGAAACACTAATGGTTTCCATGAACAACCATCGCATTACTTTTCAACTAGCTGACAATCTTATCTCCAGGGATACTCTGTTGCAATCCGTGTCCACACGCAAGAACCAGCAAAAGTGAACCTAAGACCCGAGCCATTATCAAATCACGGCTGGGGAAGTGTTGACTTAAAACGTCTTTGGTAAAAAAAAAATGAAGCCCAGATTCCATGAGACACTCAAAGACCTTAGAAAGTACCACCATTCTTGAGGCACTCATGTCCAGTACGAGCCTGATTTACAACCTAGCTAACACGAATTACCATTATCTGAAAAACATAAAACATGTTTGATGAGCATAAACAGTGGCAGAGAATTGCCACGAAACAAGAACGAATGTCCTAATAGTTTGTACCAGCAGACATACTCAAAACTTGTAGTCGTCCCACCCTCTGAAAGGGTATACGATACGCCTCAAGTCCTTGGATCCAGGGAGCGTTCTGCATCCTTATACCCATGGAACTTCACAGAACAGCAAATGACTTTACAGTCAACTGTTCTTCTCTGATCTAATGGTCTACTCCAGCCAACTCTCAACAGTTTGTCCACCACGGGCACTCTCACCACCAAAGCCCGTTTGACCAATGAGCATAGGGCCTTTCCTGTAATACTGGTCAAGAGCAAAGCTATTGGTATGTGTATTGGGGGGGGGGGGGGAGAGAGAGAGAGAGAGAGAGAGAGAGAGAGAGAGAGAGAGAGAGAGAGAGAGAGAGAGAGAGAGAGAGAGAGAGAGAGAGAGAGAGAGAGAGAGAGAGAGAGAGAGAGAGAGAGAGAGAGAGAGAGAGAGAGAGAGAGAGAGAGAGAGAGAGAGAGAGAGAGAGAGAGAGAGAGAGAGAGAGAGAGAGAGAGAGAGAGAGAGAGAGAGAGAGAGAGAGAGAGAGAGAGAGAGAGAGAGAGAGAGAGAGAGAAGGAGAGAGAGAGAGAGAGAGAGAGAGAGAGAGAGAGAGAGAGATGAGAGAGAGAGAGAGAGAGAGAGAGAGAGAGAGAGAGAGAGAGAGAGAGGAGAGAGCGAGAGAGAGAGAGAGAGAGAGAGAGAGAGAGAGAGAGAGAGAGAGAGAGAGAGAGAGAGAGAGAGGATGAGAGAGAGAGAGAGAGAGAGAGAGAGAGAGAGAGAGAGAGAGAGAGAGAGAGAGAGAGAGAGAGAGAGAGAGAGAGAGAGAGAGAGAGAGAGAGAGAGAGGAGAGAGAGAGAGAGAGAGAGAGAGGAGAGAGAGAGAGAACGGACGACCTGACATGTTTCTTCGTGCGAACAAGTGCCTCATATGAAAGCAAATACCAATTCGATATGACGGCGCGGAAACCCAAACTTGTAACTAGAGTCCTTGGTCGACAATCCGTTGACGTCTGACAGGTTAATTGGACGTTCACCATAACTTACTAACCGCCCACCGCCCCCCCCCCCCCCCCCCCCCCCTATCCAATCCCTTCCCCTGACCCTTTTGGTCATATCTTTCGTCATACATTCCACCTCTATGACTACCCGACGTCCAAACAACAGTGACAATAACGCGGGCTACGGATCACTCGGTCTTTTCAATAGCAACAACTAGTTCATATACTAAGCAACAAAGCAATTACCAAGTGCACATGACATAATAGCTTGGTTTGAAGAAGAGAAGTTGAGCGCCAGACTGGTCTTAGTCGTGGGTTTACATACCGAGTCATTTTGGCATGATGGGAATTTTTTCTTAGGGGTTAACATTGCAAGGAGTGCAAATACACGACGGCCATAAATCCTTTATGCATATGTATACCCTTCGATTGATTCTGGCCTCTTCAGTTTAGGAAGGTCCTGGCACTTCTGCGAATAGGTCTAGGGAATGGATTTTGGTGTAAAAAAGAAAGTCTAACATCTTGCGCGATTCCTTCACTAAGTTTTGGAGAAAAAAACAACTTTATTTCTTTTATGCGTACACGATTAATCCTGAAAACAGAATGCAGACCATTTTCACGTTCTTATCAACGCCAAACTCAACAACATATATTTCAATATGCGTCACTCTTACAATGTCAATTAACTGCACCAAACATATTCTAACCACAATTTGTTTTTTTCATTTTATGGATGCCTTCATGTATTACAACGTCGCCTTTTGTGTGTGTAATAAAACCGCGTGGATTTCTTCATATCTTATAGATCACCATGCTATTTTTTAAAAAAATCAGTAAAAAGAGTGGAAAACACCACGAAATTAGGACGAATTAGAGTTTCAACTTGAACACTACACCGTGACAAACCAGACTGAAGAAACGAAATTATGGCAAAGAACAAAGGAATACAGAACAGGAAAATCTTGAACATAACATATGCACAAGATACACAGCTATTCCTGCCTCCCCTAACTTCGCTGTTTACCCAAACGATTCCGCTAACAATAACTGTGATGCATTTGTTTGCTGATCCCTGTAGGAGATAGCGATGGATGTTTATGATTGCTCCTCCCCCCTTTATCATCAGTCTCTATTGGCCACTGCAACTAGGGTTATTAACGCCCTTAACGGCAAGAGTTAAGCCCTTGTTGGTCAGTATCCAAAAGGGCATTCACTCTTGCAAAAGGCAGCCATTCAGTGGCCTCAAATAGGGTTATTGGCGAGAGTTATTCCCTTGTTTGGTCAGTACTCAAGCATCTTCCCCCACCCACCAAGGGCATTCACTCTTGCAAAAGGTGGTCGTTGCAGTGGCCAATAGACAATGTAGCAGTCACTTCCTTTTCCTTACTTACCACCCCACATCCTTTAAATTAAAAGTCCTTGTGGGCCTCCACCGATGAGTGGAAGTTCATGTCTACACGCTGATAAAATCTTCAAACATAGGCAAAGAACAAAGGAAGAGAAAAGGTAAGAATGACTAAATGAAAAAGAACAAGGAGGGAGAGGACACGAAAGAGGAATAGGGGGGGGGGGAGAGAGAGAGAGAGAGAGAGGAGAGAGAGGAGAGAGAGAGAGAGAGAGAGAGAGAGAGAGAGAGAGAGAGAGAGAGAGAGAGAGAGAGAGAGAGAGAGAGAGAGAGAGAGAGCGGGGATAAGGAAGGGGGTATTTATAATAGGGCCAAGGGGTTAAGAATTGAATATTGTTCTTTCTTCTTCTTCTTCTGCGTTCCAAGGTCATAAGGCCACAATGGGTACGTATGTGTCCGTTTTCCAGTTTTCACTGGTCTCCTCGCTGCATTCAGCCGACACATTCTGATTTCGGAGGAGCTCAAAGGAGAGATATGTTTTGGGGGAAAAAAGGCAGGAGAATGGGCCAAAACTTGAAGTCAGAAAGATAGCAGATGAAACAAAGCAAGGAAAAAGACAGTCAAAGAGAGAGAGAGAGAGAGAGAGAGAGAGAGAGAGAGAGAGAGAGAGAGAGAGAGAGAGAGAGAGAGAGACGAGAGAGAGAGAGAGAGAAGAGAGAGAGAGACAGATTAGAGGAAGTTACAAGCACAGAACTTCCAGAAGGTGGGGAACTACTTATACGGAAGACCCCCCGGTATCCCCACGGGGGGAATTAAATATTAAAACTCAAGAAACAGGAAAGGGAAAAGGTAGAATTATGGGTGGGGGACGATTGCCTGACAAAAATGGAAAATAAAAAAGATAGACAGAGAAGAACTCAATTACAACATTTCATCGCTCATTGTTGTTGTACTTAGACAAAACAACAACAACAAAACGCACACACACACAATTTAAGATAGAAAGCTTGGTATTTTTCCAGCACCACCAAGTGTCGTACGTGATTCCACCGTGCCTTTGCTCAAACCAAAGACTCAAAACACACAGTGAGTCATCACTTCCAGCAAGAAAAGTACCGCTAAAACACCGCAGGAAGGGAAAAAAACAGATGTCTAACATTAAAGTTCTGAGTGGATGACAAAGTATATTCAAAACCAGTTCTGGTATTGTATTCTCTTTGAGTGTGTGTGTGTGCGTGTGTGTTTCTTATGTTTTTAATGCACTTCCATCGCCAGACCTCAGACTCGAACAGCAAAGAACGAAAAACAGTCCTACAAAAACAAGCTACATAGAAATACCAACTGTACTTAAAACTGGTGAAAAGCACCCTCTCTTCAGACATTGGTAGTAGTGTTTTTTTTTGGTAACAACACTAAGGCGCTGACTAAAACTAAGGAACGTCTGTTGAAAAAACACCCAAAAACAAATAGACGAAGCAGCGCATAAAGAGTGGCAGAAACTGCTTTGTAAGTTGCAACATGTCAATGAAAGATTGGGGGGGGGGGGATCAGACGGTGTGTTAAAACTTTCAATCGAAAACAAGAAACAACTAACGAGATTGGTCTGTTTTTGTAACGTATACTGCAGTTTCTCTTCTTAACCGAAACCCATTAATAAGAGGGGGTGCTTAACATTTGACCACTAGGTATATAACAGGATCAGAAAAGGACATGATTAGAAACATTCCACTCAAACAGAAAAAAGTCACATTCCTCAGGAACACCTTTTTTAGATTACAATCTAACCCCAAACGCCGACTTAACGCCAACTTAACGTTTGCAAAATAACGGCCGAGCGATTTGATTTCTCTTTCTAGTTTTGGATACCTCGACCAAGGCATTCCCGGCCCTCTCAGCAGGAGCAAAGCCCGATTTTTTGTATATCCCTGATAGTGTGAGAGTTAATCTTGGCCAGCAGCAACATTGGTCAATGTTAAATCCTTGCTCCTGCTGGGGTCGGCGTGGGATTGCAGGCGGCATCAGTCAGGGTGCTCCCTCCACACCCCCCCGTTCTTTGACCTGCGACCGTTGATCCGGGGCTTAAGTCGGCAAGCTGCTTTTCCTCACCTGCTCGTGTTGGGAGGTCTTTAGTCACCACCCGATTCTTCCCACCATCTGGCATCACCCACAAGTTACAACCCTACCATTTCTTTCCACCCCCTCTTCTCTGGAAGCCGTCCAGTGACCTTTCTCCTTCTCGCTACGTGTGTTTGTTTGTTGATTCTTTGCTGTTCTCATCATTAACTGTGATATTTTGAACAAACCGGTTGATTGTTTTTGCTTTGTTGGGCCGGAGAACTTTGCGGTAAATGATTTAAAAAGCAATGCAAGTTCCTTGCACCACACAGACAAATCCTCAAGATTTCTGTTATCTTAAATGTCAACTCTGCGCTATTTGTACAATCAATCATTCACGCTATTCTAAAACACGCGTCTTCACAAATTAACGCACAAAACATTAACTTCGACACCCGTCTCCCCGCGTTTATATGCTTATATCACACCTTTGAACATGTTCACACAGTAATTGTTCCTTTTAGTGTTCCTGCCCTCGGGGGCATACCGAAACCAACCAGGCTTCAGAAGAGGATTACGGTATTGACCCAACAAGCAAAGCCGCCACCCGGCCAGGAAGGAAGCGAAGCCGGGCTAACGCATTTCCGGGTATACTAAACAAAGAGAGGCGGGCTCAAAACGAAATGCGGCTCTCCCTGTAACTGTTATTGTTATGTATCGAGTTCTGCAAGCCAATCATTCCATTCGCTAATGACCTTCTGTTCGTGTCCACTCCTGGCGTTTGGTGTTCAGATAAGCCACACCAGAAGGTACTAGACCTTATCACCTAGACGGGCATTGGAAACTGCAGGTGGAAAACACGGGGGTGGGAGTGGTGGAGTAAATAAGAGCATTCCTAGGGTAGGGTTAAGGTGGGATATCTCAGTTGGTACAGTACATCGCCAGACACATTCATGATTTAGCTGATTATCTTGGTTCAAATCTAAAGCTGGGTTGTTTCACTACAGATACAGGAAACGTGTTCACTTCGTTGCTGACTTAGCTAAACGAAGGAGATAGAAAAAAACACCACGGATGTTCTTATGTGTTGTACGTATTTACAAACGTAGTATTTCAACAATCAATCGTTTACTCTTGTGCAAAATACAATCTCCTGGATCCATGAAAAAAGTTTATGTTGAAAAAACTCCACATCGTTCCAAGCAAGCTTTTCTCCAAGTAAACAATCGAAACAGTCATTAGAAATCCCCAGGCAAAGACACAATTGTCCTAAAAGGTACATGTTCGTTTATAGGGAAACACTTCTCCTGTCCCAAAGCTTAATCATACAAACGAAAGGTACAGACTCACAAGCCGTCTGAATAGTATAAGAACACGAATAAAAGCGTTACATACATGAGTATCAAACACAAGATTGCTGAAAAACGAAAATCCATTAAACACACACGCACGCACGCGCACACACACAGTCAGTCAGTCAGTCCCGAAAAAACATTTATTAGAATATAGAAAGAAAACTAAGGACCATGAACAAAGAACAACATCGTGAATGGTGGACAGAAAAAACAGAAACACTTGTACAACCTTACCTCTTGCCCTAAGACGTTTGTTCTACACGACATGATTTTCTACGTCCCATCCAGACCAATGCACAAACTAACTTTACCACTTCAACTTCTTTGCAACATCCATTCTATTCAGACCAATGCACAAACTAACTTTACCACTTCAACTTCTTCGCAACATCCATCCTATTCAGACCAATGCACAAACTAACTTTACCACTTCAACTTCTTCGCAACATCCATCCTATTCAGACCAATGCACAAACTAACTTTACCACTTCAACTTCTTCGCAACATCCATTCTATCCAGACAATGCACAAACTAACTTTACCACTTCAACTTCTTCGCAACATCCATTCTAAGATGAGTGGCGTGAACCATTTTGTTCACCCTGTTCCTCTTCTGCTCGCCCATTTTTTTCTTTCTGCCTGTTTCTATTGGATTACATCCTCTCGGAAACAAATGGGTTAAATCTTCTGTTTGTGTGTCAGGACAACGTTTTGCTTTCAACACCCCTCCTAATTTTGTTTTCCCTAGTGAAAACAAATTGTGTTTCCTGTTTTATTAGTCGTGGCAACGTGCCTGAAACTTAAAACATTAGCAAGTTTATTTTCTTCTTCTTCTTAAACTGTGGACTATTTCTGGATAAATGGCAGTTACTTAGCAAAATGTTCGAACCAATGACATTATAGAACAGGCAGAGAATTAACAGATCCGCATTTCTGACTTTATTAAGAACAAAAAACATGTCCTTGTCCTTTTAACATTTTCACATGAAGGACGAGTACATTGATGTCACTTTCTTGCTTTGAAAACTAAAAGATTCTTGTTAACCTCATCTCCCATTGATTCACCCCGAGTCCCACACATTGACACAGACAGAGAGAGAGAAAGAGAAAGAGAGAGAGAGAGAGAGAGAGAGAGAGAGAGAGAGAGAGAGAGAGAGAGAGAGAGAGAGAGAGAGAGAGAGAGAGAGAGAGAGAGAGAGAGAGAGAGAGAGAGAGAGAGAATACGAATACGAACTTTTTTAATGAGGGAAATTGGATAAGCTGAGACAGCTTTTTTTACACCATGCCCTCAGGCAAAAACATGAATGAAAAAAATTCAAAACAATTCATAAACATGCAAAAAAGTGGCAACAAATACATTTCATTATTTACATTGAATAATTGAAGAATCTCTCTCTCTCTCTCTCTCTCTCGCGCGCGCGCGCGCACACGCACACAGACAGACAGACAGACAGACACACACACACGAACACACACACACACACCACATTCATCACACATCACAACCCTCATATGCGCACACATACACGCTTACACCCATATACACGAGCACACCCGTACACACATACCATGCATAGCATGTAGATTGCTGCTCCATGGGCATTACTTCAGAATTACAATATAATCATGGATGCAAAATTAATAAGGAAATGTAAAATTGTATATATGAATATCTGCTATTAGTAAAAAATAAACACAAATATGCCTACAGGAGTTATAGTTGATCAATCAAATATTTATGATATGCCCTTCTAAAGGATAATAAGCTGGGATTCGTTTTTAGATGGACAGGCATATCATTCCATAGCTTGGCACCTGAATAAATAAGAGATGTCATGAATAAGTTTGTTCTTGGTTTTGGAATGTGGACAATTTTCTTGCCACGGATATTGTTGATGGGGAACATATTAAACAGATAAGCTGGTGTTAAATCATTCATTATTTTATACATGAGCACTTAAGATGTATTGGGAGTATATCTAATTTCTTATAATCACTAGGAAGGAGGGACGATGGCTTAAGAAGAATGAGCTTCAGAGAGCGTCGATAAATGCTTTTAAGTGGTTTTAAGGTATTTTGACTGGCTAGATCCCAGCATGATGATACATAGTCGATGTCGGTTTGAATGTAAACATGGAAAAACAGTTTTCGCGTATGTTGATCTAGAAAATGCTTTATTCGGTTTAGTTGATTTCAAAGATACTCTTTTGCACAGAAGGGAAACATGTTTGGACCATGAAAGATTGTTATCAATGGTAAGGCGAGAGAGAGAGAGAGAGAGAGAGAGAGAGAGAGAGAGAGAGAGAGAGAGAGAGAGAGAGAGAGAGAGAGAGAGAGAGAGAGAGAGAGAGAGAGAGAGAGAGAGAGGAGGAGAGAGGAGAGAGAGAGAGAGAGTTTACAAACTGTTCATAGGTGCACCAAATAATGAGCAATATCCACACATCCACACTATTTACGCCACGTGGTTTTCACAAACACCAAACCAATACAATATTAAACAACCGAGACTTTGATAAGGCATAAACATATGACTGGACCGAAGATAAACACACACACACACACACACACATAAACGCGCACGTACGCATGTACATACTCACAAACACATACGGAACGAGCTGCAACGCATCACGTACATGTACACTAATAGATTGTCACAACGTTCAAAGTCTTGATTACAAAATATCGACACCTAACAAAATTACATGATTAGGCACGCGGAATAGCGATAACATGGTACAGGGGTGCACACACACACACACACACACACACACCACACACACACACACACACACACACACACAAGAGCACTAAAGCTGTGAAACCCTTGGTAAACAATAAAGCGATTGAGCTTTACATGATCAAAATTGCAAAAATCGTTAAAATTTACCACAGACTTATAAAACATTCAAACAGAATTAAGACTATCATATTAAGCTGAAAATAGGTTAATTTCACTGAAATTAAAGACAGGAAATACACTCAACTGTATCTGAAGATAAAATTACTGTTAAAAAAGGTGCGCTTAATAATTATCATGTAGAGAAATAAATGTTGCAGGGACCACACAAGAAATCATTTCATCGCCACACTTGTTTGTGAAGCTAAAGTTACTGTCTGTCCCATCTGCCAAACGCTCACTGAACCAAACAAACAAACTGGTACTCTAAATGTTCCAGTAACCCCCCCCCCCCCCCCCCCCCCCGCCCATCTCTCCCTCTCTGTGGTGCAGTCACTGATGTACAGCAGATACCATTGGCAAAATGTCCATTTTCTTCGCTTTCGCGTTACTGATAAAAGAAACAAACGATAAGCGTGAACAGAAGGAGAAGAAGAAAAAGAAGAAGAAGAAGAAAGAAGAAGAGAGAGAGGAGAGAGATGAGAGAGAGAGAGAGAGAGAGAGAGAGAGAGAGAGATGAAGAGAGAGAGAGGGAGAGAGAGAGAGAGAGAGAGAGAGAGAGAGAGAGAGAGAGAGAGAGAGAGAGAGAGAGAGAGAGAGAGAGATTGAAAATTAAATGCAAATATTTATTCCATAAGGCCAAAGCCCCTTTGGAAGGGGTACAACAACAGTAATAGAAACATAGTGTCATTTCATGCGCAATTTTTAGCAAAGGAATTATCCTATGACAAAGCAATTCGTCTTGCCTTTAGAGCTTGGTATGTAAACATGCATAGTTTTCTAACAGTTTCGCTGTTTCCAGAAGACATTAATAATGACAGACGAAAACCATTTGCATTACGATAACATTTTGGAGCAATAAACTGTTTTCTTAGATTATCATAAAATGGACAGCATAGCAAAAAATGTAGTTCATTTTCTACGTCAGCATTGCAAAGTTTACAAACTAAGTCTTGATGTCTGTGGTACCTATACCTATAGTAATGAGCAGCCAGATCCGAAATACCAAATCTTATTTTGGTCATAACATACTTCAAATGTTTATCAAGTGCAATACAGAAATATTCAGGCAAAGAATTAAACGGATTACAAAATGTTCTATACATGGAAAACCTGTCACTCTCATTCACGTGCTCACCCCATTCTTGCCATTTACAATCTATCATTCTCTGCTTAAACACTTTCAAAAATCCATTAACGTCTCCTACACCTTGTCCCACCCATACAAATCCAAATCCAAATTTAAATAGACATAATAATTCGCCCATGGTACTAGAAGAGCTAAAGGGATGTATGGTTGCCATCTGTTCGACAGTTGTGTTCGCAACAACAACCATGCATGCTTTCGCGCGTGCGTGCGTGTGTGTGTGTGCGTGTGTGTGTGTGTGTGTGTGTGGTGTGTGTGTTGTGTGTGTGTTGTGTGTGTGTGTGTGTGTGTGTGTGTTGTGTGTGTGTGTGTTGTGTGTGTGTGTGTGTGTGTGTGTGTGTGTGTGTGTGTGTGTGTGAGAGAGAGAGAGAGAGAGAAAGAGAGAGAGAGAGAGAGAGAGAGAGAGAGAGAGAGAGAGAGAGAGAGAGGAGAGAGAGAGAGAGAGAGAGAGAGAGAGAGAGAGAGAGAGAGAGAGAGAGAGAGAGAGAGAGAGAGAGAGAGAGAGAGAGAGAGAGAGAGAGAGAGAGAGAGAGAGAGAGAGAGAGAAAAGAATAAATATTGACCTACAGAGAAAAAACACACACAACCGAACCCAAGAAAGACAGACTTTTAAGAATACAGAAAGAAAGAAAGTCTAGCAGACCTGAGACTTTGGTTTCCCATAAAAGATGCTAACAGGTAAGCCCGCCCACGCAGTCACTCAAAGAGTGAGTCGTTTACCTCTAAAGGGCCTGCTACACTACATACGATTTGCTCTCAATGCGATGCGATTTTGACGATGTGTCATGATTCACGTGAAATTCATGTATTGGGTCTACTTGAGCGAAAATAGCAGAATTATTATCAGACAGAAGTATTTCACGTGAGTCTCGTCACAATCGCATCGCATTGAGATCGGATTGTATGTAATGTAGCAGGCAAAATGTAGTGTAGAGAGACTTGCTGAACCAGTGCCAAAGCCTGATGAACAACCACAATTCTCTCCTCTCTTATCTTCTATAAGCATCGACTATACTTAAATACAAACGAGGGTTGTTTATAGTGGAGACGTATTGCCAGGACTACATCCTCACTCACTGGGATAGTCCAACCAAAAGCCAACCAACCCCCCTACAAACAAGTTTTGTTAGTGTAGTACATTAAATACTAAGTAAAATAGTCATTCACAAAACATTAGTAATGCAACATGACTTTCCATTGCTGTAAAAAACAAACACCAAAGAGCTCTCAGTCTCACTTTGCTATTGACCTAACCTTGAAGCTAAAATCCACCAACAATAAAAGCCACTCGAGTCTTTGTAGGTTTACGCTAACTGTTGACCTCACTGACTCCTCCATGTTTTGTCCAGGATTCTTTTTTTATGTAGATACATGTAGTTGCGAGTTGACACGACGACCAGTGCCAGAGAATAGAATGTCCGGCAGGAGCATGAAGTCAGTCAGTCAGTTGCGGGTTGTTGGTCTACGTATCAGTTCTTTGCCAATCTATGTTAATATACTGTCATGTAAGCACTTACACGTGTGAATGTACACATGAACGCGCAATACAAAAGATGAGAGTGAGAGAGAGAGAGAGAGAGAGAGAGAGAGAGAGAGAGAGAGAGAGAGAGAGAGAGAGAGAGAGAGACGAGAGAGAGAGAGAGGAGAGCGAGAGAGAGAGAGAGGAGAGAGAGAGAGAGAGAGAGGAGAGAGAGAGAGAGAGAGAGGAGAGAGAGAGAGAGAGAGAGGAGGTGGGAGCATAGAGAGATGGAGAGAGAGAGAGAGAGAGAGAGAGAGAGAGAGAGAGAGATACAGAGAGAGAGAGAGAGAGATGAGAGAGAGAGATCAAGAGAGGAGAGAGGAGGGAGAGAGGGAGGAGAGAGAGAGAGAGAGAGAGAGAGAGAGGGGAGAGAGAGAGAGAGAGAGAGAGAGAGAGAGAGAGAGAGAGAGAGAGATTATAGGGTGGGTTTAGGCCACAATACATCATCGAAGGAAGAGGAGGTGGGGCATACAATTGGAGAAAAAAATGAAGAAAACAAAGCGAACGATTCTTTATTTAGATCAAACGATTATTACCACAAGGGACGGAGGGAGGGAGGGAGAGAGAGGGGGCGGGAGAACACGGAAAAAACTTTATTTAGCAAGTTATGAGAGAGAGAGAGAGAGAGAGAGAGAGAGAGAGAGAGAGAGAGAGAGAGAGAGAGAGAGAGAGAGAGAGAGACTTATCATTTAGAGCCTTTGCCCCTCAAAGAGAGAGAGAGAGAGGAGAGAGAGAGAGAGAGAGAGAGAGAGAGAGAGAGAGAGAGAGAGAGAGAGAGAGAGAGAGAGAGAGAGGAGAGACAGACAGACAGACCTAAAGACAGACGGACAGGTAAGTGAAATCAAGACGTATCTTTGGTGAGGTGCCAAAGGCCATTCCCCATTACATCCAACGCGGTGCATGCATGTTAACTCATATCTGGCCATCGCCACACGCTCTAGTTTAAATCAACGTGTTTCTTTGAACTTCCACGAGTTGAAGGGAAAGAGAGCAGAGCAGGGATAATAGAGGAAAGGGCTGGGCGAGTGCATCAAGACTAGAGGTTAAAATTAGCGTGCGGGGGCCCTACTTCAACATACATTCTAACTTGTTTACCTGCAATCTATTTTCACCTTCAGTATCACCCTCACATGCCTTCTGCCCTTTCCTCCCTTCTTTCTGTTCATCCATAACTTTCATCACTCCATCTTATCCTACGCTATTGCCACATTCCTTTCTGAGTCAACTCACTTGCATCTGTGTTTTCTCCACTCTCTCTCCCATGACATTATCTCTCTCCAACTATCTCCTTACTTCAAGTTGGCATCAACAAGTCGTTCCAGCCATGTATGTGCGGAATTAATAGATAGCTGTCAATTTGATGCATTTGCTTCAAGGGAAGTAAATCTGTGTGCACACCATACCTTGGTCACTTCTAAACTCGCTTCGCTCCCTTAGACCACCATTTTGCCTCTGACTTTGCTTTTGTAGTGGTTTGTTGTGGGGAAACCAATCGGTGTGGAGTTTTTCTATATCAAGTCTATATAAAAAAGTCTGATCTACCACTTCCCTATGTCTAAAAACCTGTCATCTTCTTTCATTTCTCCTTTTGTTTATGTATGTTTTGTTTGTGTGTGGAGTGTCTGGAGTGATTTGTGAGTTTAAAAAAACACAGTTTTAAATCATTGCGATGCAAATGAGTTAACATTCTCTGCTAACTTTTAGTTAGACACAAGGACTAGAGATAATAAGTCACTTTTTCAATCGATCGTAAGCTTTGTTTCACCCACTTTTTTGTCATCTATATAGGGCCTACCAATCAAGTTTAAAAAAAAGAAAACTAATAATTGGATTCTGTGTAAAGCTAATGCGTGGGTTGTGCTTAAGAAAAATACAATATAATCCAAGACCTAGTAAAGAGAGAGCATACGCGCGTTCGATAGTGAGAGAGAAATAATGAGAGAGAGAGAGAGAGAGAATGAGCGAGAGAGAGAGAGAGAGAGAGAGAGAGAGAGAGAGAGAGAGAGAGAGAGAGAGAGAGAGAGAGAGAGAGAGAGAGAGAGAGAGAGAGAGAGAGAGAGAGAGAGAGAGGGAGAGTGTAAAAGTCAAAACAAAAAAATGTTTAATTGTTAGGCCTCTAGCCCATAACAATAGCGTTCACAAAATTATAATAAACTAACAATTTACATCATGCATAATGTTATGTACACTCAACCTACATTCATACATTTTTGTCTCAAGGAAAGAGTTCTGTGGGCAAATAGTGACAGCTTGGGAACTAAGTGTCACTTTATTTTATCAAAAAGCAAAACATACTTAGAAATAGAAAGAGACTTAAATCATAGAAAGAGACTTCAATCATACACAAACTGTCTGAGTGATCGAAGAAGAAGAAGAAGAAGAAGAAGAAGAAGAAGAAGAAGAAGAAGAAGAAGAAGAAGAAGAAGAAGAAGAAAAAGAAGAAAATCATACACTGACTGCCAGAGGCACACTGACTGCCAGAGGCACATACAATTGATACTACAAGCAGATACTACTAGTGTGCCATTATCCCTGGTTGGACAGACAGAGGAGTAAGAGCACAAAGAGCAAAGGCCCCCTGAAGGTCTCACCGTGATGATGTCGCCCTCCTTGAAGCTCAGGCTGTGGGGGTCATAGACGTTGAAGTAATCCTTCACCGCACGCGCCTGTACCGCCACACTGGCTTCTGCAAAACACACATGAACAAAAAAAGCGTGGGTGATAAGTATTCCTATTGTTATATTTCTAGGTAGGTAGGTGGGCAGGTAGGTAGATAGGGACAGGCTTCAGCCTTCAAGCCTCGCGGCTTATAAAACGTTCCATCCATTTGAACATTATTTTACATGTTTGCTTATTGCATGCGGTAAAAAACCCGATTTCAAATCAATCGTCCCCCCAAAAAAAACATTTGACTAACAATTTTGTTACTGTCGAGGAGATTTTTGAATTGGTTAGTTGATTGTGCTCTTTTGTTGATTGTGCTCTTATCTACCTGTGATAATTGCTGCCATTTTGTTGTTGAAAAAGATATTAAAATTGAAAATATGTGCTCTCAAAGGGGATGTTTGGTGAATTATTGACCAAGACAGGAAAAAAGAAACTGAGATTTACTTCAAATTTCTTCCCCCAAAGACCGGGAGTGTATCTGCTCACGTGGCGGGGTAATCAAAAACGGTAACACACGTAATTGTTCTCATCCGTAGCCTATGCATTTGTACCATAGTGTTCAAGTGCTTCGGTTATTGGGGTGATCCCAGCAGTAGTACTTTAGCCAGGGTGCGTCAACAACAACAAACAACTTCAAAATTCCAATGTTTAAAAAATAATAAAAATCAAACAACACAAAACAAAACAACACATTTATTAACATGAAAATCACCCCGGGTTTGGGGAGGGACTCACATAGAAAAAACGTAAACACATTTACCACTAACTGACACTGGCTTCTAAAACAAACAAAAAAAGCAAAAAGCAAACCACATTAACAGGAAAAAACCATGGCTTCTGAAAAGAGAGAGAAATAAAACTTTGAAAACTTTAACTTTATTTTTCAAGGAAAATAAAGATTTTAGGCAACGCCTAGTCTTCCAGTCTGTCCTTGGTACATATACGAACATAGAATACAAACATGGCAAGGCATAATATTACACATACAGATTTGAACATAAAGGTAGCAAAGCAGGATGATATTATGATAAAAAAAAGAAGCTAAAATATAAGAGAGAGAGAGAGAAAAGAGAGAAAAGAGAGAGAGAGAGAGAGAGAGAGAGAGAGAGAGAGAGAGAGAGAGAGAGAGACACACACACACAGAGAGAATGAATTTGAGTAGGAAAACTGAGACTGTTCAAAGCAAAAGGTGTGCATGCAAAAGTGGAGTGGATCAGGAGGGCTCTCTACCGATCAGGAAAGGAGTAATGAGTTAAGGAGGGGACTTTGTTGATGAAGACATCAAAATAATGTTGTCTTCATTTCTGGAGACAGTTTCATGGGTAGTGTTGTACATAACAAATGAGACGTCTTGTAGAGTAAGATAGCTAAAATGGTGGATATATCTCTTGATGCATCCGTTAACCCTTTCACCGCCAGCCATATTTCAGCCAAATGTTTCCATTAAATTTACCTGGGCAGAGAACAAAATCCATCTGCAGTATTGGGGATTCTTCTGTGACATATAAAATAAGGTCAATCCTTACTTCCCAAAACTAAGACAATAGGGTCTTTGGATAATAGACCCCAATGTGATGCCTTTGAGTGACATGGGTCTTAAATCACTGTGGTGCTAAAATGCGACTTTGGCAGTGAAAGGGTTAATCTCTCTGTCTTTTGTTTTCTTCTTCAGTGTGCCTTTCTTTGGTTGGATGGCTCTCTTTCTCTCTCTAGAAGTGTGTGTGTGGTGTGTGTGTGTGTGTGTGTGTGTGTGTGTGTGTGTGTGTGTGTGTGTGTGTGGTGTGTGTGTGTGTGGTGTGTGTGTGTGTGTGTGTGTGTGTGTGTGTGTGTGTGTGTGTGTGTGTGTGTGTGTGTGTGTGTGTGTGTGTGTGT
>CM065680.1:81110553-81113053 GCA_017654935.2 Phymorhynchus buccinoides | reverse complement strand
GAGTTATGAAAAGGCACCATAAGCACGCACAGACACAGACGCACGCACTCACGCATTCGCGCACTGGCGTACACACACACACCCTCATGACATTGGCTCTAGCGTCTTCTTTGGCTTCTTAAATGAATTTTAAGCAGGATGATAAGATATTAAACCCCACTCCATCTTTCAGAAGAGCAGACCGTCATACTGACACTAATGATAATTGATGGCACCGAAACAAACACTAGTTGTTGACTAACTTCAAATCAGTCACATGACTGCCCCCCCCCCCCCCCCCCCCCCCCCCCCCAAAACCAAACCCAAACAAAAAAACACCTACAAATGGTAACCTTTGGATTTTAATTTTGAATAAAAATGAAAGAAACCTTTTTCGGTGACTTTCTCCGCTTTCCTTTCTCTCCCCCCCCCTCGCCCACACCCCAACTTACCAGGTACGTATGTCCCTGCAGCCACAGCCGACTTGCCGCTGGCACACGACACACAGCCCTGCCCCCCTCCCCCCAAACACTGGGGCAGGCAGAACTTCACCATCTTCCCCTAAAATATATTAATCAACGACAATCCCTGCTTTCCTCAGCGACTTCTCAAATCCGTCATGAAATGATTCTCCTTCAGATTACTCTACCATATAAGACCTCGATCTGGGACAGGAAGAAAATCAGTATCTCCCCTCTGAAGAACAAAACAAAAACAAAGTACAATTCCAGCTCTCTTCAAATCCAGCTCTCATCAAATGCAAAGTCAGGTCTTGTCATGAATTTCCCGAAAACAATGACCAGTCCTGTATTGTCACAAATTACTGTTCTTTCTCCTTTAGAACAATTGTACTTGATCAAAGAAACCACAAACACCACTAACTGTGTATACGTTTTGAAGGTAGCTCTGTGCTGTGAAAAGAATAACATAAAAGTAAAAGATTGTGCTGGTTTACTTTTTGTCCCAATGGGGGACAGATAGTGTATGAGCATGGTACATAGAGAGATCTCTTTCGAATTATGGAATTCTCGTCAGTATGTATATCTGCTAACAAACACTATCTTGTGGATCAACCCCAACAGGAAGACATTTCTAATAAAAGAATGGTGTCTTCTCTGCACTAGGCCGAAAAGTCCACAATTTAAGCAAACCAGCACAATTGTACAACGCAAACACTTGGAAAGGAAAAACGATTTATCACAACTGATCTGAACCACCCTGGCTTTCCTCCAGTGACAAACTGATCCCCCTGAACCAACTATCACAAACTCATTCTCTTTTTATTTCAAAACACTGGACAAATAAACACAAGAAAACTAGACTGACAATCACGTCTCCTCCCAAACAATGCGACAATAAACTAGATTGGTAGGCACTATACAAAATCCTTTGTTGAACAAACAAATATATTCCATCCCTCATAACTGCATCAATATTTCGAACCAATTCATTAAACACATCTTTTTCTACACCCTAAGACTTGTCTCATAATGGAGTATAAACACTATAAATCTCAACTCTTTCAAGTACATGCTTTTCTAGTCTGTGCAGTTATTTCCCAAAAGTATGTGGGAGCAAAACTCCCTGAGCAAAATCAACAGCAAACTATGGCAAAGTCTCTCTCCCCCAAAAACAATCTGAAGAAACTTGATCAGCTCCAAAAAATCTCCCACAGTGAAAGTGATGTAAGACATATACACTGTCCAGGGAGTTTTTCAACCGCCAACCAGTCAAAACATTGGCATCAAAGCGTGGCAAACAAAACACAGACGCAAGAACTACACCTGGGGCAAAGAAGCCAGGCCTAGCAAATGTGCAAAAAAAGCTACGCTACACTACTCAACACCACGCTGCTCAGAGCTAAGAACGGTGCATAAAGAAACACGTTCCACGTGTGCTTTGTTGCTTTCGAGTAGGTTAGGGTTTGCAGGGAAAAGAAGAAAAAGACAGAGAGAAAAAAAGAACAAGTGCAACGCCGAGCGGCTGCAAAGTCCCCTCGCAGCATCGCCGAGCTACGCCGAAATCGGAATGTGTCGGTTGTACACATACATAAACACGCATCAAAACAGCACGTAACTACATACAAACGCATAAAAACAGCACGTAACTGAATAGTTTTTTATATATAGCCTTGGGGTTCGGACCCGTGATTTGAGCGCGCGCGATCATGCGCACACGAGCGCACAGAAAAATTCATGACAACTGTGTTATAGACCATTCATCAAGCAATGTTGTGAAAAAACCTGCATTGAAATACATGCAAAACTTCGCGAGATATTAGCGATTATGTGTTTCGGGGTTTGAACCCCGTAACTGGCGCGACCTTGACCTTAATGTAAAACTAAATACATCAGTGGATAGCTTGCATCTTGGCAAACTAGTATACCAAATTTGATGATGATAGACTGAATAGTTTTTGAGAAAAAACGGACGAATAGCCGGACGGACGGAGGCACGTCTGACGGACGGACCAGACAGAAACAATAGCTCCACGAACCTTCGGCTCGGGGACTAATAAAAT
>CM065680.1:81048053-81105553 GCA_017654935.2 Phymorhynchus buccinoides | reverse complement strand
TCCCTTGGGCAAGGCTTTCCGATATATATATATATAACAAAAAGTCAGCCCAGCCCTCCAGAATAGCAGGTACCTCCTATATAAAATATAAACATAATCTCTGATCAGAGACACGATATTGCGACTGAAGTTTCAAAATAATGTCTCTTTCTTTTTAACACCCCCCTCCTACCAGACAGGAAATTTGACGAATAAAACATTCTGTTCTGTGTGCAGCCAGCCCCCCCCCCCCCCCCCCCCCCCCCCCCCCGATCTCTCTCAGTCATAAAGGATCAAACTTACAAAGAACTAATCTTTATGGCTTGCAATCTTGTAAAACATTTGTTATGTGTATTTCTTCTTCTTCTTCTGTTTTACATTTCAACTACGTTCACAACAGCAGGCAGAGTGTGACTCACGCTATCCGCACAACTGTGCTGTACCTGTTCAAAATGAATCGTAGCACCTTTTTCATTCCCCTCAGTAAGATAAATCACAGCGGATGCTTTAAAAATGTTGTGTGGTTTTTTAAGCTGGCAAGCGCGAAAACGTATTCCCAGCAGCCTACAGACAGTTGCAGAAACTAGGCGTTCAAGACTGCACTTGGTCATCTCCAAACATGGAACACTCAATTTTTAGTAGTTTTATTTTTTGTGTATTTGACGGTTTAACCCTTTCACCGCCAAAGTCGCATTTTAGCACTACAGTGATTTAACACCTATGTCATTAAAAGGCATCAAATGGGGGTCTATTATCCAAAGACCCTATTGTCTTAGTTTTAGGAAGTAAGGGTAGACCTTGTTTCATATATGTCACAGAAGAATCCCCAAATATTGCACATGGATTTTGTTGTCTACCCAGGTAAATTCAATGGACATTTGCGGCTGAAATATGGCTGGCGGTGAAAGGGTTAAGGCTTTGGTTAGGGTTAGGGATAGGGTTAGGGTTAGGGCTAGAGTCAGTTTAATTTCAGATTGAATGATTAAAAGATACACATTCTAAAGTTTCGCTGAAAACCGACACTGTCACGCGAATGGCGTCACTTTCCATATTTGGAGATGACCAATACGTATTGTGTTGGATACATTCTTGGTGCTCTCACACAAAATATTCCTTTTCCCACACAGAGACGAGTGAAATGAAAAATATTAGCTTAAAACGACGGGAATGTTTCTCAAATGTCACATGTGACTCCAGCGGATATTAACCACAACGAAATAAAATCTTCGATGAACAAGTAACTTTTACCATCAATATAATTTGATTTGGTGATAATGTTCTCAGCTGCCCAATAAAGACAAAATTTCCATTTGTCAAATCTGTAAATTATCGCTGTTAGCTTGAACCATTTTGCCAAATTCAGTTGAGTAGAAAAACTTCACTTTCAGCTGTGGCGATAGCAACTCAGTGTTTTGTTCACACACACGCACGCACACGCACACACACACACACAAACACGCACGCATGCACGCACGCGCACACACACACATACGTTAGACGTATTCGTTCCGATCGCAAATGAAGTTTGCACAAAATGTGGGAGTGCATACGTGTTCTCACCTGTGGCTTTATGGTATGTATATTTCTTTACTACCCTTCCCCAACACTAGCTCTACATCAACGGAAGGGGTGTGGACGGGGGAGGGGTGAGAGTAGAGGGATCAGAAAGCTGAGATAGGGGTGGGGGTGGGAATGGCGGGTGGGAATGGCGGTTGGCAAGAAGATGTAGGCCTAATGCTCGTTGCCCATCTGTGTTCTACCGAGGACCCAGCATGTTTGACAATCGTGTGAAAGGTAGCACACGCCTTGTTGCTTTTGACGTGCGGACAGGTTCTACACACCAAAGCAGGTCTGCTTCTTTTGGTCTCCCTTCCCCAAGACCCTAACAACATGGGTGGCGACAGCGGACCAAATGCGTACACAACGCACGCCAGTCGGTGTGAATGACACGGCAGCAGGTGTGAGAAAAACACAGAATGAAACAAACCAGATGCTTCGTATTAGCCAGGACACAAGATGTACACCGAGCCTTAGAAGCAGAAAGACACGAAGTAAGTTAGTGAAAAGGTGAGGGGCGGGGGGTGCACACAAGTGTAGACACGTGCACACGCGAATTAAATACAGTCTTGTTGCACACATACACACTGACACAAACGCGCAGAGAGAGAGAGGGAGAGAGAGAGAGAGAGAGAGAGAGAGAGAGAGAGAGAGAGAGAGAGAGAGAGAGAGAGAGAGAGAGAGAGAGAGAGAGAGAGAGAGAGAGAGAGAGAGAAAGACAAAACGAAATAAACTTTGGCATTCAAGCCAGGCAGAAACAGAGAAAGATGGACAGTGCAGGTGAAAGAAGACAGCAGTTGTCAGCAGTTCACCCGTTCATCAGATGGAGAGAAAGAGAGAAAAGAAGTAGAGAAAACAAAATACCAGAGCTGTTTATCAAGAGATCCTCTAGTCTGTTTCTGGCTCCACAAATAACTATCCCCCCTCCTTCCCCCCCCCCCCCCCTTTTTCATAGCCCCCCAATACCTGCCCAATCTGTTCTATTCCGACTTGTGTCCAATCGTCGATAGCTACATCTGCTCTGCTGCCGAATAAGAAGCGCGGCCATTATTTTGTTTTTATGTGCTTTATATTGTCCCAGTTCTGTCCACCTAGTGGGATGATCCCTCCTCTAGCTCTATGAGAGAGAGAGAGAGAGAGAGAGAGAGAGAGAGAGAGAGAGAGAGAGAGAGAGAGAGAGAGAGAGAGAGAGAGACAGAGAGAGAGAGAGACAGAGAGAGAGAGAGAGAGAGAGAGAGGGAGGGAGAGAGACAGAGAGGGGGAGGGAGAGATAGGAGAGAAGATAGGGAGAGAGAGGGAGAGGGAGAGAGAGAGAAAGGGGGGAGAGAGAGAGAGGGGGAGGGAGGGAGGGAGAGAGAGAGAGAGGGGGAGGGAGGGAGGGAGAGGGAGGGAGAGAGAGAGAGAGGGATGGAGAGAGAGAGAGGGAGAGAGAGAGAGAGAGAGAGAGAGAGAGAGAGAGAGAGAGAGAGAGAGAGAGAGAGAGAGAGAGAGAGAGAGAGAGAGAGAGAGAGAGAGAGAGAGAGAGAGTGTCCCATTTAACTGAACTATAGACAGCGTTCTTGTTTTTCAGGACCATTCCGTCGTCACTCCACCAAAGAGGGCTAAAATTATGTAATACAATCTTTGATTCCACCACATTCCAAGATTTCCGACCCGTCAATGCAGAAGAAGAAGAAGATGCTTCTTTCTATGTTGTTTTTACCCGTTCGTTTTATTGCACCGTTCTACTCGTCCGCAGTTCACCCCCTTTCCTTTCCCCCTTTTCACCGTGTCTACTACTGTACTAGCATACCACTAGAGCACTTCGTGAAAATTAAAGTTGTTTACCTCGACTTACTCGGGCAAATACCATAGCAACAATGGCGTCGAAGAATGAAGCGAAGCGAGTGGTTACAAACCGATCTAACTTGCAAAACGCCGAGAACTCGAAAAGAAATAAACATTGAGATTGACTGACCCCGATGGCTTGATTGAGAACAAGTGCAAGAAACACAAACCGAGTGTATCTACTCAGACGCAGCATGTTCGGAGGATGATTGTTACCATCTGGGAGGAAGGGGTGGGGGGGCAATTGCTATCATACAGTCTTGACATCTGTAGGGTCCCCCTTACCAAAAATGCTTCACAATAAGGGGTACCATTATAAATCACCTGTTAACGGACAGAAAGTTACCACTTTCAGATTGCTATCATGCATTTAATAGCATTTCTCAACCAGATGGTAATCATCCTTATTTTGGGGATCTACCTGATGGTAGAGTAACTTCCCCTGTTTGACCGATTGAATTAGGCGAGATCACTCCCATACACCATATTTCCGAACAATTCCTGTTCACGTGTGTTCTATCTGTCCCCTCGGGAGGGCAATAACTTGGATCCGGGCGTTCACACCTTTACACTGAGGGGAGACAGGGGGAAATCTGACTCTCATGCTCTTCAGCTATGCCAGACCCTCCCCAATACACCTCGCTTCCCTACTCTCTTTACCTCTTATTTGCCTGCTTCCATTCTAATTCTATCTACGTAGTATTCATGCTTCTCTCTCTCTCTAAATTCAAACCCCTTTCCCTTAGTTTATGCTTTCTCTTAATATTTGTGTGTGCATCTTCTATCAATTCTCTCCCCCCCCCCCCCCCTCTAATTTTTCCATTAAAAAACCTCTTTTGGACACAGAGCAATATTTGAAACGTTAGACCAGGCTTCTCCTTGATCTCTTTTCATAGAATTACACTCTCCTTCCCATTCCACAATCATTTTGACTGTACCTTAATTAACTAGCCCCTCTCCTCTTCGCCATTAGAGAGAGAGAGAGAGAGAGAGAGAGAGAGAGAGAGAGAGAGAGAGAGAGAGAGAGAGAGAGAGAGAGAGAGAGAGAGAGAGAGAGAGAGAGAGAGAGAGAGAGGAGAGAGAGAGAGAGAGAGAGAGAGAGAGAGAGAGAGAGAGAGAGAGAGAGAGAGAGAGAGAGAGAGAGAGAGAGAGAGAGAGAGAGAGAGAGAGAGAGAGAGAGAGTCAGTCAGACAGACAGACACAAAAATCGGAGGAGTGGTTGTCTAGTTGTTACTTGGCACATCTGTCAATACCCCACATCTCCCCACCCTTTTCTTTGTTTAAATTCCCACTTTCAACGAAAACGGGAATACATTATAATCGCGACCAAAGCAGGCGCTTTCTCTCTGTTTCTGCGTGTGACACAAACATGCTATAATCGTGAAAGACAAAACGACTCAAAATTGACATATTGGGTTCTCGAGGTCTATTATCCTTGTTGCAAACAAAATGCAATCAATCATTAAAATAACTGTTACGCAGTGTTAGTGCCATTATTTGCAAAGCCTTCAGATATAATGACGCAAAATGGTGAAAATAGTTTTGAAATCTCTTTCTCTAAAACTTGTCAGGACACTCTCTCTCTCTCTCTCTCTCTCTCTCTCTCTCTCTCTCTCTCTCTCTCTCTCTCTCTCTCTCTCTCTCTCTCTCTCTCTCTCAGTATGTGTATGTGGTTTAATAAACACACTTTAAACCTTAAAAAATAAATCCTGACTACTACCTCTTCTGAGGGATTCTTCCACTACTACACAGGTGAATCAAAATATCAAATGTCTGCACGTCTTCGTCGTCCTCCTCCTCTTCTTTTTTTGCTTCGTCTTCTCCTTCCCCCATCCCCCTCTACTTTTTTTTCTTCTCCTCCCTTTTTTGTAAAAAATCAAACTACGTAGCTTATCTTATCTGTTTCTCCTTAAAGTTTCAAGTTCTTGGAAAATGAAAAGGAGGGAAGTCAGGAAAGATAGAAAAACAGGACGAGTTGCAAGAGAAACTACAAAACGAACGCAAGCAAGAAGAAAGATGAGAAGGAGGAAGGTGATGGTAAAGAAGAAGAAGAGGAAGAAGAAGAAGAAGAAGAAGAAGAAGAAGAAGAAGAAGAAGAAGAAGAATGCTAATGACGAATAAAAAACAACATATCAGAACTAACAATGAAAAAGTGTTTTTTATGTGTGCGCGTTTCCCTTGTATGTGTGTCTGTTTACACGTATTCCTCGGTTATCCATTAACCTACAAAATCACTTTAATAACCTATAACTATCTCAACAGAGATAGCATTTGTGTTCCTATTGGTTTACCCGGTTGTCTGTGAACAATAATTCTACCCCAACGGATCTGGAAAACCGTTTCTAAACAGTGAATTATTTTGGAGTTGATAGAAGTCAGCACCATTGGAATACAGAATGTTGTTGGTACATCTCCAACCCCTCTCGCCGTCTGCTCCTTCACACGTACAAAGCAGGCCTTAACCCTTTCACCGCCAATGTTGCATGTATGCACCACAGTGGTTTACCACCCCTGTCACTAAAAGGCATCAAATCAGGGCCAGTTAACCGAAGGCCCTGTTTTCTTAATTTTGGGAGGAAAAGATAGGCCGAAAGTTATACCCGTAACAGAGGAATTCTCAATATTGCAAATACATTTTTTTTCTCTTCCCAGTTAAGTTTAATGGTAAGTTTGGGCTTAAAATGGCTGGCGGCGAAAGGGTTAAAATAACCTTTACAGTATTCGATAGCCCCTCACTAGCCTATTTGCAAATTTAATCATTTTTTATTAGTTCCCGAGCGAAGCTTCGGGAAGTACTGTTTTTGCTTCATCCGTCCGTCCGCGCGTGCGTCCGTCCAGCCGCGTTTTCTTGAAAATCACTTAGTCTATTTCAATCAGTTTTAGGGTACAGGTTTTAGAGGATATTACCTATCGGCTGATTGATTTAGTTTTATTTTAAGGTGAAGGTCATGCTGATCAAGGAGTTGAAAACCCCAAATACTTAACCACTAATATTGTATTTTAAGAACTGATGCATGGAATCGCTTCAAATTTACTGTGGTGGTGCATCACGGTACACAAAAGGTCCCATACAAAAATAATAACAATGCTGACCTTGATGTTTGACCTTGAAAACATAAATTTGTTCTTGTGGCCATATCTTTCACATCGTTGGACTCACAATGTTCAAATTTGGCAACTTGTGAATTCTGAATATTTAGTACAAGCAAGGTGAAGGTCAAAGTCATAACGGTTATAGTCGTCCGATAGGACCATCTGTAACCGGTCATTTACAACCACACATTTTTAGACATACTTTTTAGACATATATTTGTTTTTGTTTTTGTTGGCAATTGCTCAGTTTCTTGTCACTGGAGCGCAGATGCGTCATGCTACTGTTATGTGCCCAGGTTCAGCCGCTCGATAACTTGTTTGCCACTCGGCGATACACTTGGTGTCTTTTATGTCACCATGGGAAAAATACCTTCACAATCATAACACACACACACACACACACACACACACACACACAACATACACACACTCAACACACACATACGCACGCGCACATACACCACATAAAGCAACCAACCAGTCGCCTTTCAGATTGCAATCAACCCCAATAAAATGTTTTAACACCCCTTCTTTATACCTGTACTTTTGTTTCATGACTCACGTCCTGTTATATCGTGTGATTCTAGGGACACCTGCCTGTTTTACGAGAGAGAGAGAGAGAGAGAGAGAGAGAGAGAGAGAGAGAGAGAGAGAGAGAGAGAGAGAGAGAGAGAGAGAGAGAGAGAGAGAGAGAGAGAGAGAGAGAGAGAGAGAGAGAGAGAGAGAGAGAGAGAGAGAGAGAGAGAGAGATCAAAGTTTGATTTAACTATTAAAAAAAATCACATACAATGTTTTAGTAGCTTGATACGCGCGTACGCAAACTTTACACACCAAAAAATGCAAGCTGAATCTGTTTGCTTAAAATTGCTACCGGACAAATTCACACGTAAAAAGCATAGAACACCCCCCCCCCCACCCCCCCAAAAAGGGAAGAAAAAAAAATCAAATACAATATTTTCTTTTCTCGCCAGAACATTCTATATCTATCAAACTGAGCACTGTATGAAACTTATGTCTTTACTCAGTATGGTATCTTTGTTAATAATCACACGCACGCACGCACGCACACACACACACGCGCGCGCACGCACGCACGCACGCACACGCACACACACACAGAGTGGAATCAGGGAGCAATTCGCGTACAAATTACAAGACGATCGCCACCCAGACCCTCGGTACCCTGTAAAGGGAGGCAATTTGACACTAAGCCTTGAACTGAAGGCCGCATTGTTACGCCCCTCTGCGTCACAGAGATGGCGCGCGCCGCGTTAAAGTGACAGCCCCCACCCCCTTCACCCCTTCGCAGTCACCTTCTCCTTCCAGACTACGATACAGGACGATGGTATATAATTTATGATTTACTCAAAACAGTATCACTTCGCACTGTAAGCTTTAAGTATTGCAGCCTTGGGAATTGGTTGTTTTTTTGGGTGACTTCTCCAATACCAGCTATTGCTAAAGTCCCCGAGGTCGAGAGGGTGGGGATGTCTGTGCAAGGCACCTCCGCTGAAAAGAAACTTCAGCCAATCCTTCCGCCGGAATAGCAGTGCAAACAGTGTGTGTGTGTGTGTGTGTGTGTGTGTGTGTGTGTGTGTGTGTGTGTGTGTGTGTGTGTGTGTGTGTGTGTGTGTGTGTGTGTGTGTTGTGTGTGTGTGTGTGTGTGTGTGTGTGTGTGTGTGTGTGTGTGTGTGTGTGTGTGTGTGTGTGTGTGTGTGAGTGTATGTGAGTGTGTGTAGTGTGCGTGTGCGTGTGTGCGTGTGTGCGTGTGTGTGCGTGTGCGTGCGCGCGCGCGCGCGCGCGCGCGCGCGTGTGTGTGTGATGCGTATGCACGCGTGCGTGTGTGCGCGCGTGTGTACGCGCGTGTGTACGCGTTTGTAGCATATCTACCGGGTGTACATTTATGCGCGTGTTTCCATCATCATCGTTCATTAATATCATTACAAAGTTTCTATAATAATCGCCTCCCACCCCTCCTCCTCCTCACCCAAACCTTCGCTGACAACCCTCTTCTCTTCTTCTCCTCAGTATAAATGAAAGCAGAGGTGAAAGATCCCACACACTTCTCCTAAACGACCACCCCGCCTACATATCATTACCTACCCGGGCCAAACGTGACACACGACACCCGGAATGTCTGGGGTGGCCCTGCTACCCGAAGAGCAGAACAAAAAAAAGGCTGTGGGGACTGCTGGCTGGAATGTCTGAGAACAAAGCAGCGTCCTCAGCTAGCAGGCAATCCTATGGGCATGCCCCCTCCTCCCTCAACCCGACACGTGAGAAGTTTCTAACATAACGGGTGAAATACCGAGGTAGGGTGCAGCCACCATTTAGTAGTACAGTGGAACCTCCCTTATAAGACCTCCTTCCCACATAAGACCTACTTCTCTGAGACATTGCCCTTCTTTGTAAGTGTTAAAATTACCTCCCTCAAAAGACCCCTCCCTTATAAGACCTCATTTTTGATGATTTTTGAAGGTCTTATAAGGGAGGTTCCACTGTATTGAGTGAGGTGGTTGTTTCAGCACACAGCATGGCGTCGTCAAAAGTCAAAGTTTGCAAACTCCTCAGGTCGGGGAAAAAAAGAAAGAAAACAACCCTCACACAATCGTTTCCGACTATGACCACCAGACATCAGAGGAGACAACTGCTATTCTAGAAAGCTGGGCTAGAATGTGTTCATAACCCACAGTCTAATGCTCTGTCTACTGTGCCAAATAGAAAGGGATACGCTGGAATGCTCATGAGAAAAAACCACATTAACTTCGATATAAGACATGAAATAAGCTAAATGTGCGCTAAGCTAGAAAATTGAGGGGGGGGGGGGGGGGGGGGGGTGGGGGGGTGTATCAAGGTAATCCTTTTTCTTTCCCATTTCATTCATACTTCTAGCCTATCACGTCAAGTTCCGAATGACACTAACTCAGATATGATACAGGCGCGACAGAACAGGTACAATTGGAGCTCGGAACCCAATACACGTTTACAAAAAGGGCAACAGAAAACTCTGCATAACTTGTAGTAACTGTAAGTAACCTGGGAAGAAGATTGATGAGTGCCTCTGTCAAAAGTACAAGGAATTTACGCTTCAGCGCTCTCCCACCTTACCTTCCTTATATCCGCCAGACATACAGAATCCCTCTTCCTACCCCTGTCCTCTTCTAGCGACATCAAACTACTATATATGCTATACATTACAGTATACAATACGAGAGAGAAGAAGCCAATGACGCCCGTATATTTAGCAAGTTCTGTGATCTAGTAAGAAGTTAATACCACACAAATAAACTGAGTCAAGAAGCTTCGTGGCGATCAACAGCGTCATTGACGATAACAAGGTTAATACATTCTCAAAAGGTTTTTAACCCTTTCACCGCCAATGTCGCATTTTGGCACCACAATGATTTACCAACCATGTCATAAAAGCTCTTGAAATCAGGGTCTGTTATTCAATGATATTGTGTTCCTGAATTTAGGCAGTAAGGATTGACCCCATTCTAAATGTGTCACAATGATATTGTGTTCCTGAATTTAGGCAGTAAGGATTGACCCCATTCTAAATGTGTCACAGAAAAATCCAACAATATTGCAGACAAAACTTTTCTGTAGCCATGTAGCTTTAATGGACATTTTTGGCTCAAAGATGGCTGGCGGTGAAAGGGTTAAAGTTTTAAAGTACCAAGCAACCCTCAGCCTGGCCCAGCACCTTTTAAAAATTCAATGTCAAACTTATTAATACCATGCCTCTTTCTCCTTTCTCAGTGTCGTAGGAAGGACACGTGGATTTGCAAGTGATTCGTCACATTCAACAGGGTATTAGGTAGCTTAGATGGAAGTCTACCCCTTTTCCACACGCCTCAAACAGGCGCTTCAGTTTCCCACCCAGCAAACCTCAGGGAGCATGAACACTGGGAAACTGAAAGCAGAATGGCGAGACTTCAAGCAAAAAAGATGGAAAAGGGCTTGCTTTAAAGACGAAGTAACGTTTAAAGAAATGGGGAGGCAAAGTAAAAATCAGATTTGCCGTTCAATCAGCTCAGCAAAGAAAGCGTCTTAGACACGACACCAAAAAGCCTGAATGTAACATTTAGGCTTTTTGATGACACCCGCCACAACACACTGGCAATCCTATAACGGATGGGTGGTGAAAGATACGAGGACTTCGAGAATGGACAGGGCTGGAGAGCTGCTATGGGATACACAGGGCAGAGACAGAATCGGATACATAGTCATAAAAATCAACAGGGCTTTGGGCGAAGAAACTGAGAAAATTGAAGGTTTTAGAATATAACAAAAAAAGAAGAAGCTTAAAACATTTCAGTATAAAAAAATAAAGCCACGTAGACACATGGCCAAGTACAATAAAGTTGGGCTTGCAAAGCCATGAAAAGTTAAGGGGTTTTAAGATACATAGCCTTGAAAAAGAAAAAGGATTTAGACACATAACCATTCAAAATAAGGCATTACATCAAAAACCATGAACATTTACGGCGCTAGACACTTAAACTAAAATCTCTACAATGCTCCAGACATAGCCATGACAAGCATAACTGTTGTTAAAAGAACACTCCCATAAAATATAAAAGGCTTCAAACAGTCGTTAAAACATGATGGCTCCAAACATAAAGCCGTGAAAAGAAAAAAAAAAGAGAAAGAATTTGATTTGAAAAAGAAACAAGTGTTAACACCTATCCTTTAAAAAGCTTCACGCATCCAGGTGTGAAACTTTCAAAGGCTCTATAAGAAACATAGCCGTTATAACGTACAGGACTTGGCCACGAACAATATGAGGTTTTTAGACACTGTACTCGAAGAGCAACATGATAATAAGGTGCTAGGCTCAACTGGCAGAAACCACCCACAGGAAACCAGCCAGTCAACAGACGTCGCTTTTGTCTAATGAAGGGTGTGGTATTACATACAATAACATGCCGCAATAATGTATCTCTTTGATTTCAATCCATGCTTATTTTTCTTTACAATTGCGGTTCCAGTTCGCCGCCCCCCAAAGCCATACATGCACATTATCATTACTAGGAGACCGGAGGTAACAACCTGTCACTGAAAGCTTCAGTGAAGCACACAACCCTAAGATTCCAGTCAACAATAAACAGGGTTTTCGAGAGGAGTATGTTAACATTTTGGGTCTTGATTAGATTCTACCCCCTATTCCCTTAACATTGACAAAGTAAAAAAACAACTGAGAAATTAATCACACACACAAACATACTACAGAAAGAGGAGAGAGAGAGGGAGAGGGAGAGAGAGAGAGAGAGAGGGAGGGAGAGAGAGAGAAAGGGAGGGAGAGAGAGAGAGAGAGAGAGAGGGAGAGAGAGAGAGAGAGAGAGAGAGAGAGAGAGAGAGAGAGAGAGAGAGAGAGAGAGAGAGAGAGAGAGAGAGAGAGAGACAGAGAGAGAGAGAGAGAGAGAGATGGACAGACAAAAGCATACACACAAAATCAAAATTAATTATTCGCAGTCCGCAGCTGACTGAAGCCGGTTGTTGTTTTTACTCCCACCCTTTCACTTACACTGCTACAAGAGGGGACCATTGTGAACTCACTCACTGTCTCTGTTATCATCCACCTTTTCACCTTCCAGGTGGGAAGTAAGAAAGTTGGCTTCATTCTTTGCAAGGTTTGTAGGCTGCGAAGTAATCACTCTTTGTGACATTTAATCAATCAATCAATCATTCAATATTTATTATCCCCATTAAAATGAATAAGGAAATTTTGTTTGCTGTCACATTAAAACATACAATAAAACACAATGCACACGAGAAGTAACATATCACAGATATAAGATTATGAGTAAAGCTTATACATGCACGACTCTCTCTCTCTCTCTCTCTCTCTCTCTCTCTCTCTCTCTCTCCCTCACACTCTCTCTCTCTCTCACTCACACTCTCTCATACACTACACCCCCCCCCTCTAACACGTATACAACTGCACCCATATGCACACGCATGCTTCGGCATCGTTTTTTAAAATGTTATTAGGCTTTTTTGATGCCACTTAATTCAAACGTTCATTTATTAAATTACAAAGGGGAGCAAAGCAAACGGATTAGCTGCGGTGGCAATGACTTCTCAGCTTTGACACTTCCTTGTCAGGTTCAGACAATAGGGCATTATGGCATAAGACAGTGAAAGCACTGCTCGAATTATTTATGGGTGTCGCTCGACAATGTGAAAACAAACGGACACATGAACACAAAACTTGTAGTCTCTCATAAACATACATATACAGAGGCATACACACAGAGGCACACACACACGCATACACACCTGTACACAGAGAGAGAGAGAGAGAGAGAGAGAGAGAGAGAGAGAGAGAGAGAGAGAGAGAGAGAGAGAGAGAGAGAGAGAGAGAGAGAGAGAGAGAGAGAGAGAAGGAGAGAGAGACAGAAATATATATATTGAGAGGGGTGGTGGTGTGAATGAGTGACAGAGTTGTTCATGATTATAGAATAATGATCATTGCAACTACAGTGGAACCTCCCATATAAGACCTTCAAAAATCATCTAAAATGAGGTCTTATAAGGGAGGGGTCTTATAAGGGAGGGGTCTTATAAGGGAGGTAACTTTAATACTTACAAAGAAGGGCAATGTCTCAGAGAAGCAGGTCTTATACCTCTCTGATCGCACACAGAAAGTTGTTGTCAATGGTTCTCCATCTCTTCCAAAAGGTCTTCAGTTCGGTGTGCCCCAAGGTTCAGTCTTAGGCCCTATCCTTTTTGTTCTTTATACCCAACCTCTCTCCGCCATCATCAACCAGCATTCTATTCTACATCATAGCTTTTCTGATGACAATCAACTGTACATTTCTGCCCACCTGAGTCAATTAGATCAAATGATTTCTTCTTCTAAGTTGTGCATCTCTGCTGTTAAAACATGGATGTTTTACAACAAACTGCAACTGAATGCTGATAAGACAGAGATGATTCTTGTAGCCTCTAACCACACAATTAAAACTCAGGTTCTCCCAGGTTCTGTAGACATTGATGGCACTGAGATCAAGCTATCGGCATCCGTCCGCAATCTAGGTGTTACTTTGGACCAAACCCTTTCTTTCAAACAGCATGTTTCCAATGTTTGCAAGTCTTGCTATCTAGAACTTCGAAGAATTAGTTCAATCCGCCGTTTCCTCTCTCAGGATGCCCTGAAGACTCTAGTATGTGCTTTTGTCCTGTCTCGCCTTGACTACTGTAACTCACTTCTTGCTGGCTGTCCATCAATTCTCATCTCTAAGCTCCAACGGGTCCAGCATAATGCTGCTCGTCTCATTTCTCGCTCCCCTAGGTACGATCACATCACTCCGGTTCTTCGTTCCCTACATTGGCTCCCAGTTCAATCACGTATTGACTACAAAATTCTCCTCCTTGCCTTCAAGTCACTGAATGATCAAGCTCACCAGTATCTCTCTGATCTTCTTCATCTCTATGTCCCAGCTCGCCAACTACGTTCGTCTTCTGATTCTCGTCTCCTTTCCATTCCCTCCATCCGTCTCAAATCTGCTGGCCAACGTTCTTTTTCTTGTCAAGCACCATCTCTGTGGAATTCTCTGCCTTCTCCTCTCCGACACTCCAACTCAGTCTCCTCATTCAAAACCTCTCTTAAAACCCATCTTTTTCCTGCTGCGCCCTAAATATTTGATCAGTTGTCTATCGTTGTGTGCACGTGAGGGAAGATTGATTTAAGAGGTTTGTGCTGTGTTTTGTGTGTGCGTGTGTGTGCGTGTGTGCGTGTGTGTGTGTGTGTGTGTGTGTGTGTGTGTGTGTGTGTGTGTGTGTGTGTGTGTGTGTGTGTGTGTGTGTGTGTGTGTGTGTGTGTGTGTGTGTGTGTGTGTGTGTGTGTGTGTGTGTGTGTGTGTGTGTGTGTGTGTGTGTGTGTGTGTGTGTGAGCATGAATGTGTGCTTGTGTGTATTTTGGTTTTGTGGGTTGTGTGTGCACGCATGTGTGTGTGTTTGTGTGCGTGTCTGTGTGTCTGTCTGCGTGCGTACGTTGTGTGTGAGGGTGTTTGTGTCTGCGTGTTGGTGTATGTGGTCAGTCCATGCGGCTCAGTTGCTGTGACTTACCGAATGGGGTATGAACGAGTTGGCGTCAATAATTGTGTGTTTATGTGTGTGTGTGTGTGTGTGTGTGTGTGTGTGTGTGTGTGTGTGTGTTTTGTGTGTGTGTGTGTGTGCGTGCGTGCGCGTGTGCGTGTGTGTGTGCGTGTGTGTTAGAGAGAGAGAGAGAGAGAGAGTTGCTTTGCATATGCACTGTTGGTGGTTGGTGTCACTCTTGAATGTTGTTTTTTGTTATCTGTTGATGAATAATTGATTGTAAAGCGCTTTGGGCTCATCTGAGGTAAAGCGCTATATAAATGTACTGTTATTATTATTATTATTATTATTATAATGGGAGGTCTTATGAGGGAGGTGTCACTGTACTTACTCATTTTAAAACTCCTGTAATCAAACGGAGAAAAAAAAAGGAAATCAACATGCATGCTTGCCAGTAGAACTTTCCACATAACATTCTTGACATCCGCTCGTCAAAAAAAGAAATAAAAAAGACCCCCGCCCCCCAAACACAACAAGAAACATAAAAAACCCAATAATAAACACACACACAAACAAAAGAAAACAAACCCAAACAACGCTTTCCAAGTCACAAGGGGAAAAAAAAGACAAAACATGCTAACAAAAATATGACCCCTTTGGTGGAGGAGACAATTGAAGAAAAGAAAAAAAACACTGAAGAAAAGAAGAAAGAAAGACGAAAGAAAATGTGAAACAATAGCGACAAAGCTAAACAGAACACATGAAAACAAAACCACCGATCAAAAATACCCGTGTTGTGCTTACAATCTTACGTTCCACGCCTTGCAAGGATCACAGTTGAAGAGGTATTTATATGAAAGACCGGCACAACAAGCAAAAACATCAACTTCAAAATTTTCTCTGCAAGCACTTACACAATCACAGATTCCCACACAATCACCAAGTGTGACCACGCAGAATTTTCCTTGAACTCCTTCACACAACGCATTAATTAATTCCCAGGAATCAAATCAGCACTCGAAAGGAGAGAAAAAAAAGAAGTCAAATTCAAACAGCGGTTGTTGGCATCTCAATAGTCCCCCCAGTTTTTGTGTAGTAAGAAAATGTTTTCCAACACTCTACAAGTAAGTATCGTAACAAGACCACGAAGATGATCTGAACACGCCCTTGACTTAGTCCTGCCGCTCTTCTACTAAATCTCTTCACACTAATGAAATTCCGACTTTTCGCGCTTGTCTAGCACATAGCCAGCGAACCCACTGTGTGAGACGGGAGAAATATGCAGGTGAGTGAGTGAGTGAGTGAGTGAGAGAGAGAGAGAGAGAGAGAGAGAGAGAGAGAGAGAGAGAGAGAGAGAGAGAGAGAGAGAGAGAGAGAGAGAGAGAGAGAGAGAGAGAGAGAGAGAGAGAGAGAGAGAGAGAGAGAGAGAGAGAGAGAGAGAGAGAGAGAGAGAGAGAGAGAGAGAGAGAGAGAGAGAGAGAGAGAGAGAGAGAGAGGAGAGAGTTGAGAGAGAGGAGAGAGTTGAGAGAGAGAGAGATGGACGAGAGAGAGCAGAGAGGAGAGAGAGAGAGAGAGAAGAGAGAGAGAGAGAGAGAGAGAGAGAGAGAGAGAGAGAGAGAGAGAGAGAGAGAGAGAGAGAGAGAGAGAGAGAGAGAGAGAGAGAGAGAGAGAGGAGGATGGGGTGGTGTCAGGTAAAAAGAAGGCAGGAGGGCTACAGATTTTAGGGGGAGGGGGAAGGGTCTTATCACAAGGAAAAGTAGTATAGTAGGAGATCCCGTGTTGAGCAAAGAGGCCCACCGTTGAGCTAGACAAGACGAGATGGAACGATGGGCTAAACAGGATTGGGGGGGGGGGGGATAAGATGGGTAGGGGTGACTGCAGGTGAGAGAGAGAGAGAGAGAGAGAGAGAGAGAGGAGAGAGAGAGACGAGAGAGAGAGAGAGAGAGAGAGAGAGAGAGATGCAGAAGTATGTTCACTTCGAGAGAGAGAGACAGAGAGAGATGCAGAAGTATGTTCACTTCGAGAGAGAGACAGACAGAGAGAGATACAGAAGTATGTTCACTTCGAGAGAGACAGACAGAGAGACAGAGATAGATGCAGAAGTATGTTCACTTCGAGAGAGAGACAGAGATAGATGAAGAAGTATGTTCACTTCGAGAGAGACAGACAGAGAGACAGAGATAGATGCAGAAGTATGTTCACTTCGAGAGAGAGACAGAGAGAGATACAGAAGTATGTTCACTTCGAGAGAGAGAGAGAGAGAGAGAGAGAGAGAGAGAGAGAGAGAGAGAGAGAGAGAGAGAGAGAGAGAGAGAGAGAGAGAGAGAGACAGAGAGAGATACAGAAGTATGTTCACTTCGAGAGAGAGACAGACAGAGAGAGATACAGAAGTATGTTCACTTCTTGCTGTCGTTTCACCCCTCAGCTGCAAAGAAGCATCGACCATCTATCTACCCCCCCAGATGCCCCCTTCCTCCTATCTTATTTCCTCTCCCTATTTTCTGGACTTGCATTCTATTCGCCTTTCTTCCAGCAGTCCCCTATGGCTCGTAAACGGTGCCAAAACTATGTGATGAAATAAAAAGTTAGATTAGGAGATGATAATTTTTTGTAACAGACAATGACATGCCAGTACTGCAGAAACACCTTCCATTTGTTTTTTTAACAGTGGTGCTTAAAAAAACAACGTGATTGGATGACGGCAAGCGGCCATTTCATTCACTTAACCCTTTCACCGCCAGCCATATTTCAGCCAAGATGTTCCATTAAATATCTGGGTAGAAAACAATCCATCTGCAGTATTGGGGATTCTTCTGTAACATATTATGTTTTAATAAAGGTCTATCCTTACTTCCCAAAACTAAGACAATAGGGTCTTTGGATAATAGATCCCAATTTGATGCTTTTTAGTGACATAGGTGTTAAACACTGTGGTGCAGTGCAGTGCTAAAATGTGACTTTGGCGGTGAACGCGTTAAAAGTTGTTTCATGAAAACTAACCCAAACCCAACCCTAACCTTGTCCTAACCCTATCCCTTACCGGAGAAAGGCAAAATGTTGTCTCTACTGAGCATATATATGCAGTGATAATGTTTAGTGGGGAAGGGGGGGTCAAACAAAAGTTAACCGTTGCAAGTGACGAAAATAACAGCCAGTCAACTTGATGTATTGCTACTGCATACAGTTCTATGTGTCCTAAAGTCCTTATGGTGTGAGAGTGGGGATGTTCCTTGGACTAGGCTGCTGTGCTATATAAACAATTTCAACTCCAACCCTCCTGAATAGTAGTCGCGCGAGCTGTGGATTAGACACCCGTATTTCTGCCCGGTACTACGATGGATGATAACAAGGACACAAGAGATAAAAGGCAAGCTTCTTCGCCTATTGAACAACCTGGATCCGATAAAAGGTACTGTGCATCATGGAGTGATTTAAACGAAAACGATGACACTATCATTACCGATACATTTTTGTCTAGTTCCCGAATTGAACGTGAGAGTGCTCCTGCTCGGATCGACGATGTGAAGACTGCTATTGCCGATCCGGGTGTCCTAAGGATGATTTCCGATGCCGTACAAGCTGGGGTGAAAAGCGAGATTGAGAGCCTTGGCACTACACTTGATGACAAGGAAAAGAAGAAGAAGAAGAAGTAGAAGTACATGTAGCAGTAGAAGGCTGCGACGCGCTCTCCAGGTGGGAGCAACCCGAATTTCACAGAGACGCCTCTGTTACAAAAAACTACCAAACAGATGAACACAGAAGAAAATAAACAAAAAACAACAAAGCATGGTTAACAGAAACAAGGCTAAACAACATGTATTCAAATTATCAAAAACTTGAGATGCCACTGTCAAAAAACAATTGATCAGATGTTTGGGGCAACATTACCTTTAGTTCCAGATTCTGAATGCAGCAGGATGACGCGAATGACAAGTCATACTATAATACGTCAGCGTGGCCATGCAATGCATCAATTTTCCGCTGGCTGCACATTCCTGCTGGTAAGTAAATGCACGTACAACCCGAGGCAGATTCCCTGTCTGCAGTGCTGGTGAGCCACTAAAAATCAACACTACCCCCTACTGACACTGCTATAACTACTACTACTACTACTACTACTACTACTACTACTACTCTTGCTACTACTACTACTCTTGCTACTACTACTACTACAACTCTTGCTACTCCTACTACTACTACTACTACTACTACTCTTGCTACTACTACTACAACTCTTGCTACTACTACTACTACTACTACTACTACTGCTACGGCTACTACTGACTACTGACAGACCAAAGACGGCAGACTTTTTGTGTGTGTGCAGAATTCCAGCAAAGAACAAAGTCGGTCAGCCGATTTCTTGATTTTCATCGAACCATGGCTTGAGAGGGGTCTTCTGGCTAGAATCTACTTTGATACCTCAGTCAAGAACGGGCGCAGACAGACACAGACACACTGACACACACGCACGCGCGCGCACAAACACACCCACTCACCAGCGAGTAAAAAACCCAAACAAGTCATATTTATCCCTCTATTCACAAATTGTCTGAAATCGTACAATTTCACAGATGTACATTCCAAAACTGTTTCACCAATATTCTGGAAGTCAAAAATTAACTTTAAAAAAAGTTGTAATGCTTCATTCGTAATCCTACAGGACCTCTTTTGTTGTCGGACAGTTTACTCAACACTTTTCCCCTCTAGTAACAAATTCATATAAATTTTATTAACTGGCACAATTATTCCAAAACACCTACAAACAAGCACGACCTCCCCTCCCCCCACTCACCCATCCGCCCCCTAAAAAATAAATACCCCCCCAAAAAAAATAACCGCACCACCTCCAACAACAAAGAAACAAATTATTTTGACACAATCGTTCAAAAACGTCAACAAACTATCACGATCCCAAAACAATAACAAAAAACAAAAAAACACTAACAATTGTAATACAATCATTCCAAAGCATCTACAAACTAGCACGACCCAGAAAAAATGCTTTAGATATATTTTTTTACAGAATAATAATATGACCAAGTTCCCAATATAGTGAAATATTGTACACTGCACTTTTCAATCATTGCAGATTTGTTCCCATGGAACACGATAAACATGACACTGAAGAGCAAAACAGACCATTCCATCGTGACATTGTTTCTTTTCTGCTCTTCACATCAGCAACGATGTTCAACAGGCTTACCAAGACGTGCTCAGACCATTCCATCGTGACATTGTTTCTTTTCTGCTCTTCACATCAGCAACGATGTTCAACAGGCTCTCTCTCTCTCTCTCTCTCTCTCTCTCTCTCTCTCTCCTCTCTCTCTCTTCTCTCTCTCGCTCTCAAAATCGTCTAAAACTCACATCTCTCTCTCTCTCTCTCTCTCTCTATCCTCTCTCTCTCTCTCTCTCTCTCTCTCTCTCTCTCTCCGCCTCGTCCTCTCTCTCTCTCTCCTCTCTCTCTCTCTCTCTCCTCTCTCATCTCTCTCTCTCTCTCTCTCTCTCTCTCTCTCTCTCTCTCTCTCTCTCTCTCTCTCCTCTCTCTCTCTCTCTCTCTCTCTCTCTCTCTCTCTCTCTCTCTCTCTCTCTCTCTCTCTCTCTCTCTCTCTCTCTCTCTCTCTCTCTCTCTCTCTCTCTCTCTCTCTCTCTCTCTCTCTCTCTCTCTCTCTCTCTCTCTCTCTCTCTCTCTCTCTCCTCTCTCTCTCTCTCTCTCTCTCTCTCTCTCTCTCTCTCTCTCTCTCTCTCTCTCTCTCTCTCTCTCTCTCTCTCCTCCCTCCTCTCCCTCTTAACACCGACCATCTTGCCCCAGCTCCTTCAAAACGCTTTCAAAATCGTTAAAACTCTTAACACCGACCATCTTGCCCCAGCTCCTTCAAAACGCTTTCAAAATCGTTAAAACCACATCCGATCTTTCCAAAAGTTATCCTGTGTCTGTTTCTCTCTCTCTCTCTCTCTCTCTCTCTGTGTGTGTGTGTGTGTGTGTGTGTGTGTGTGTGTGTGTGTGTGTGTGTGTGTGTGTGTGGTGTGTGTGTGTGTGTGTGTCTCTCTCTCTCTGTGTGTCTCTCTCTCTCTCTCTCTGAGTAAGCATCGGAAAAGAAAAATCACCGCGTATCTCCTTTATCAAGGGCGCTGGAGGATGTTCCACTGATTTGACAGGAATGGTGATTCACAGCAACATCTTGACTTCTTCAGTGAGCAAAATGTGAGCGTGTGTTGTGGTCCAGACCTCTGCTACAATATTATTCGGATGGGATGTGCAAGAAAATGTCGTGTGTGTGTGGTGCCTGACTGCACGTATTCCTACAACACATGTGCAGTGATGTCCCGAGGCCTAGGTCATAGGACATTGTCCTATTAAAACTGAACATGTCCTGTTGTGTTCTCCCCTATTAGGACAAGTGTCCTTTGAAAGTTGGACAATGGCGGACTTTATCCCATTGTTTTAAACAAGACATTTTTTATTCTACCGACCTTTATGTTTCAGGACAGTTTGTCCTATCACTTTTGTATCCTTGGTGCAACACTGCATATTATGAGATATGATATTACACCCGTTTAACATATCTATACATATTATTGATATACACAACATTAACACAGTAACAAAGCACAAAAGTAGCCTGTCTTCTCACCCCAATTACCTCCACCCCTTCTCCTTACAAGTACACACATAGAACACAGAACACACATACTCGAGCACATTTTAAAGCATGCGTGCGCGCGCGCGCACGCACACGCACACATGAACGAACAGACACACAGAGATGCGCGCGTGTGAGATAGTGATCTTGAAAGCTACTCGAGTGCGTACTTTAAGCCAGCAGCATGTTATCAAAATCGTAAATTTACACCAGAAGAACTCGGCAGAGTATTTTCGGCTAGTATCTCCGATAAAGCCTATAAACTACCGGCGTCTTCACAACAACAACTGTCGTCTCCTTGAAGTTTTGCAGTGAAAATAACTTTGTTGTGACTCACTGCACTTAAACATAATAACACAATCAAACATTGCCAAATCGAAAGTGTGTGTGTGTGTGTGTGTGTGTGTGTGTGTGTGTGTGTGTGTGTGTGTGTGTGTGTGTGTGTGTGTGTGTGTGTGTGTATGTGTGTGTGTGTGTGTGTGTGTGTGTGTGTGTGTGTGTGTGTGTGTGTGTGTGTGTGTGCATGTACGCGCGCGAGTACAAGCATGTGTGAGAGACAGTTTTCGTGCGTGTAGTTTTGTGCGCGCACGTGCGTGTGTGTACTGGTACTGTCACACAGATGACCTGTATACTATCTGTTGTTACAGCATAACTTGTACGTCTTTTCTACGTAATTATACGAAGGCTTAAAACAAGGACAAACAAGGACACCAAAGCTCAGGCACATGAGAAGAACCAAGGCCTTCGTCTAGAAAAAAAAGTACCAATTCATTTTTGTACCCCCGGTGTCGCGTGTAACTTATCCTACGTGTAATTCTTCCCGTGTTCTCATTGTGCACGATTACTTAGTTTGCGCATGAGACCAAGTGCTCCGGCAGTCACGTCGATTTCTCGGCAAAGGTGTGAATTAACCCTTTCACCGCCAACCATATTTCAACCAAAAATGTCCATTAAATTTACGTAGACAGAGAACAAAATCCATCTGCAGTATTGTGGATATTCTTCTGTGACATATATAAAATAAGGTCTATCCTTACTTCCCAAAACTAAGACAACAGGGTCTTTGGATAATAGACCCCTTTTAGTGACATTGGTGTTAAATCACTGTGGTGCTAAAATGCGACTTTGGCAGTGAAAGGGTTAATACCCTCCCGCTCAATGTCTCGGTTCTTTCCGCAATGTAGATTGAGCACTTAAATCTCTATTTTGTTTTCTTCAAATTTAACGGTACGGTTGTGGTAGGCATACGCATTATGGTGACCGGGACTTATTTCACGCCAGGGTATATTTCTCGTGACACAGGCTCTGTCATAAAAGGTGCATCTTTGTTAAGAAAGGAGGACACCAGGACTTGTCTTTCTGTCTGTCTGTCGGAATGCAAGAAACCCGTTCTAGTCGCCAAAGCTTAAACTACTGGACTGATTTTCATTACGTTCGGCAAGGGGGTTCTTAGTGTACAGAATAGACTGCTTAGGATAGAAATACCACAAAGTTTTGTTTGATATAGAGAAGTATTATTATTATTATTATTATTTTGTTATTATTACCCCTTTTCGTTTTACACCCCCTAACCCCTGCTCATTCTTTTTAGTCTTAATAAATGGAGGTCGTGGATGTAGCAACAAAACGTCTATGCCTTTACTCGCTGGGTTTATATGTTGAGGCTGCCCGAAGTTGTGCAATAAGAAAATAACAATAAATTTAGATGACCGAGCAGGTGACAACAAACACACCTTGAAGAACAACCCCTGCTTTAACAGGAAGAGCACAGTCTTCGTCATAGTCAACTCTCTCTCTCCCTCTCTCTCTCTCTGATAAGCGAGGCTTGGTGTAATTATGTTTGAGGATGTGTGATACTTGCTTAATATCTTGTGTTATGGATTCCGCACACTCCTTTTGTTTTGGTTTGATTTACAATTCCCCCATCCCACTGTACCCTTTGACATGGGCAGATGGGCCGACTCATTAAAACGTTGATCATGTTCCGTCTCTCTGTCTGTCTATCTGTCTGTACTGCTCACAAAAAGTAGGGGATATTGATTTTGTAATATCACCATGGATTCAATAACCAGACCATAAGCTTCATGTCATGTGAAAATGATAGTTCATCCTTTCTTGGTGTAAACTCGAAGACAAAAATCAATTTTAAAATATCACGTGACTGCCAGAGGCAATAAACATCAGTGTATGTGTTATTCGAAATCAGAAAACACCTTTTACACAGTTGAGATTGTTGGGCCACTGTTTGCTACCAGACATTCAAGGCAATGCCTTCTCACGCTCTGGAACAGTATCCTGAAGATTTTCTGGGGATGAATGTTTTTTTCCGGCGTCCCTAGATCCTCTTACGACCTTTACAATGGTGCAAGCTGAAATTCAAAAACGTCAGCGTTGAGCAGATTTTAACCTCCAAAATGACAATTCGCGTCTCCACTGAGCACATTTGGTACAAGATCACCTTCACATCAACGAAACCCAAACCTTCCCACGGTCTACAAGGTCCCCTGACCATTCTCAATCAAATGTCTTGCTATGCCTTGCAGGAAACCGTGGTCCAACACGTTTTCAACTATTTTATGACTATTTTTGTGACTTTTAGACATTGCACCCATTGATGTCCGTCGTCTCTGGGAATCACGTGACGTTTCAAAATTAATGTTAGTCTTCGATTTTATGTTCGAGAAATAACATATTTTTGTTTTCAAATTGAATAGAACTTATCATTTCGTCATTGGTGATCTTACAAAACACAATATTCCCTACTAGCAGTATATGTGTGCGTGTGCGTGTGCGTGTTCGAACAAGGTCATCGTCATTGAGGCCATACTAAAGCCCCCCTACGAGTTCTAGTTGTGTTGGCGGTAAAAAGAAAAGAATGAGGGATAGTGATGAGGGGTAAGACTGGGGCATTTAAAGAAAGTTGCTTTGTCTGAGGACATTGACTTTCTGGGCTGTGGTGTAAATAAAGAAAGGTGAAGAGTAGGCCTACCTTTGTACTGCAGTAATACATTTCTATACAGATTTTATGAGAGAGAGAGAGAGAGAGAGAGAGAGAGAGAGAGAGAGAGAGAGAGAGAGAGAGAGAGAGAGAGAGAGAGAGAGAGAGAGAGAGAGAGAGAGAGAGAGAGAGAGAGAGAGAGAGAGAGAGAGAGAGAGAGAGAGAGAGAGAGAGAGAGAGGGAAGGAGGAGATATGTACTTTTCAGACTTGTTAAGACTCTTTAAAAGTGATGACTCAGTCTCGAGGAGCGAACACACTCCCATTAAAGTGAACACAGTCGGAGGTATGTAGCACACTAATCTTACAATTCACTTAAAAACTGACACAAGGATTGACCTTAAAAAACAACACACACACACACCAAACTTTTGCAATCATTATCCTGCATACTAGAGATACAAGCTCTGCGAACATACGCATTATTATAACGCTAGCGAGCCTGCACGTGCACATGTGCTCGTGAACGGCATATAATATACAAACAGGTTACACACACACACACACGTTTTCCCAGTGCGTTGGTATTAAAGAGTATAGGCAATTAAATACAAACAAGAACCAGCAAAACTATCCGTGCATATGCTACCGTAAATATGTGAAATCAGTAATTTTACGAAATTCCTAAAATTTTCAGTAATTTCATGAAATTACTGTGACCCCCAGTAATGACATAAAATTACTAAAAAAATCCTAGTAATTTCACGTAATCACTGAAATTAGGCACCAGTTATTTCATGAAATTACTAAACGCCACTTCCTTGGCTAAATTGTAACGAATTTGTGATATCAAGTATGCAATTTGACTTCCTCTGATTTCATAAACATGCCTGACTGCTTCCAACCCTTTGAGACGTGTGTGCGTGAAGGAATGGAAGGATTCAAAGTTTTAGGTATTGTATCTTTTAGTATTCGATATAGATCACTCTCAAACTACATCGCAAACCCATTCAAGTATGCCAAGAGACAAACAAACTAAAACAATATTTTAGGATTTTTTAGTAACTTCATGTAATTACTGGGGGTTACAGTAATTTCATGAAATTACTGACAATTTTAGGAATTACATGAAACTACTGATTTCACATTATATACTAACTACTAGGGTTACGTACAAGGACACGCCACTAATCTGTCAGAGACATAGGCACTTCTAAAAAAAAAGAACATGGACGAAAGAAAAAGGGATAAAACTGGGAGAGGACTGGGATGGAGGTGAAGCGTGTATCAGTGGGAGAATGGGACAGGGGGCAAAACAAAGCATTACATGTAGAAACATTTGAACGTTTCTTAAAAGGTAAAACAAAATTCGTCATTGCGAAAACTCGTGACAGTAAGGAAGTACGTTCTTATGGCTTGCCATCCTATTCTAATATTTCTGTCATATGTCACAGCGCAATTCAATTTGCATAAAACCCCGACACTTCAAGTCAAACCACCAACGCCTGCCTTTTAACTTAACAGCGAATCATGTGGGGGTTTTCTTGTTCAAAGCACACAAGATGACTATGACTTACATTTTTCTTCACTTTATTCAACAACTTCCTTCTACTCCTCAACTTTTATATAAAGCCTTTATTAAAGGGTCCGGCATTCATTAATTCACTCTTTTTTTTTCACGATACGCATAACTCTATGACCCACGCCAGAGATTGAAGACACGGTTTTGTATGGATTCATTTATTATGCCAAATGCATTATTAGTCAGCACCATCATAAAAAAAACACCCCTTTCTCACTCGCTCTCCATATAGTTTTGAATAAAGCGTAATAATCCTGCTAAGATGAGATCCTTCGGATAGTTCACGTCGATGATTTGGGGGACTAGAATGGTCTTTTCACTTCATCTTTTGAGACTGTGCAAGGCATCGTGAAATTATTTCTTAACAGACAAACAGATGGCGGTTGGGATTTTTAAAGCCACTAACGAAATCGTGTGTGAGGGTTAACCCAAGGTTGACTTTCACGATTGGGTGAACATGAGGGTCGTATAAAGGGGGGGGGGGAGAGAGAGAGAGAGAGAGAGAGAGAGAGAGGGGCGGGGGGGGGGGGGGGGAGAGAGGGGGAGGTAGGGAAGGAGAGAGGGAGGGAGGGAGGGAGGGAGAGAGAGAGATGGCGGGCGGGGGGAAGGGAGAGTAGGGGGGAGGTAAGGAGGGGAGAAAGAGGGAGGGAGGGAGGGAGGGAGGGAGGAGGGAGGGAGAGAGAGAGAGAGAGAGAGAGAGAGAGAGAGAGAGAGAGAGAGAGAGAGAGAGAGAGAGAGAGGATTAGAAAAAAACGGAACAGGAACATAAAATAGAGAAAGAGATACACACAGAACTGAACACCAAAATATACAAAATGAAAAGTTGGGAAGGTTGGATGGCGGAGCATCCTTATGCAATCCCAGACAACCAAACGGACAAAAACTAATCAACCACCCCCCTTGTACTACTGACCTTTGAGGAGTTGTTTGAGCTCCTTGGCTGCCCTGGACGTGGTGAACTTGTTCACGATATCCAGCGCCGTCTGGTCGTACGAATTGGGCTTGTTCACGTCCGCCCCGCACTGGAAACAAGACACAGACACATGCCAGTTATTATCTATGCCAAGGACATGACATTGATGGCTTGGAGTCAAAACGGACTATCTTAATATAGTCCTTTGACGTATTACTGGATTTATTACAAAAACTGATAACTTGCATCAAATAATGACTATAGAAATATAAAAAGGGCGTTTTGCTTTTAATATTTCAGCAGTCTTTTTTGTAATACAAGTTATTAGTTTTCGTAATATGTTCAATAATATGCCAATGGACTATCTAAAGATAGTCCGTTTTGACTCCAAGCCTAATATTCGTTGTTAAAGACCCACTAACCCACCATGATTAAGTCCCTTGGGTGTTTTTTTCTGGGAAGCTGTGACCTACATACATATTCCACCAACTTCAAATTGAGGCTGCTCTTTAAAATGGTGTTTCGTTTTGAACTTGGGGGCATTTGTATGGGAGTCAAACCTGGTCAAAACAAGATAAGAGGGAAAATACGAGAAACCCGTGATTTTGACACGTGACCTAGAGGGTTTTTAACCCGTCCCTTTGATAGTTAACGTTCACAAAATGTAGAGATCTGGTCAGCCAAGACAACAGTCTCCATTGTGTTTTTTGTTATCAAGAACCATTTCTACCAATGTTTGTATGATCGCTTTGGAAGCTTTCATTCCAGTCCATAATACTTCTTTCTACACCCAACCTACAAACTGTTTTCTGTCATCGAGAACTATTATAACCAATTCTTGGTATTTGGTACTTTATAGTCACAGAGGCGTCTCTGTGAAATTCGGGTTGCTCCCACCTGGAGTGCGCGTCGAAGGCAGAGGCGCGCCATATATTTGCATGTGACTTTTGTGTGATTGATGAGGAAGGAAAGGGGTGGGGTAATGGTATAATCAATTTCAGTAGTGTTCAATCCAGTGGTTCATACTTCCAGGGCTCCCAAACGTCCTGCAGAACAAGGGGTCCCAGGGACTCCTTCACTCACAGCATAGAGGGTCCTAGAGGCGGGATAGAGGGTCCCAGTGACATTGCGAATGCTAAAAAGAATTTTTGTAGTGCATCCCTGGGACCCCCTGCACATTCTTTTAGAGGGTCCTTTAGGATTTTAGTACTTCATAGATCCCGAAATGGGGGTCCCTGGGAGCCCTGACTTCTTATACCCAACCCACAATAGACACCTTTTTTTCTGTCTTCGAGAACCATTTGTAGCAATTCTCGCTATGATCAATTCAGTAGTTTTCAATCCAATTCATACTTCTATTTACGCCCAACCCACAACAAGGGTGATTGCACTACGGTTGTCAAAGCTGAATAAAGCTTTAGTAACTTGAGCACATCTTTAACTTTCACAAATTCGTACACACATTCACAAGCCTTGGTTCTGACAAGAATTCTGTACTATAACCTGTACATAATTCTTGGTTCTGATCCTAAAATGCTCTCGTTCTGCTAAAATCTTTTTTTTTTTTAAACCCAAAACTTACGCATGAAACTATACAAGAATAGCAAAAATAGCCTGATAGCAAAAGCACACCCCAACCCCATGAATCTCAACAGGCTTTGTGTTGGTTCACTTCTTTTTGAGACCTGCACGGGTGCTCTATATTTCAGGTTCGCCTGAAATAACACGCTCTACTTTTACCCTTCTTCCCCCAGCTGGTCTCTCTCCTCCCCTTACTAATCTCATCTCCTTCTGCATCTTTTCTTATCACTCTTCTAGATAAAACATCGTGCTCTCCCCCTCTCCTCTCTTTCTCCCTGTATGTGTGCGTGTGTGTCTGTGTGCGCGCGCACGTGGTATGTATGTGTTAACAAAGATGGAAAGAGTGGGATGGAGAATGGATGGAAGCATCCAACATCCACATCAGTGTATCAACCGAATTCTTTTATCAGCTGGTTGTTACTTGATAACTTAGAACAGAACAGCAGAGACTGGTGTTTCGGAAACTCGAAAGAGAGGGCACCTGAAGAAAAGACAGAAGGGAGTAGCAGAATTAGACTATGTTCATAGTATGTGAAGTCCTTATAACTGTGGGTCGAGCAGTAATTTAATAAAAGGTGTTTGTTAAGTCCTCTCGCGCACTTTGTTGTCCTTATGTGCACATTATTCTAAAATGGCCCTGTTTCTGCTTGTTTTGTATTTATTGCAAGTATTTATTTCATTACTCGCCGTGTTACATTATCACACAAACTTTGAAGCCATTCTACCCACTGGTTCATGAGATACAGCTCGGACATGGAGGAAGGAAATTTCGGTTTTGTGAGTCACACTTCCTTGGCGGAGGTTTGCACTGGCGGTTCAAAATTCAGGATCTGAATAGGTTGTAACATGCTAATCAAGAATATGTATGGCTATGGGAGACCCTATTCTTATTGTAGATCATGGTATCCGCGGGAGGACAAATGTTCGCGAAAGGCGTTGATAGAAATAGCCCAACACTTTTGAAAATGGAATTTTATTCCACCTCCGCTTTCTCTCACCCCTCTCTCAACTATATTAAAAAATATAATCTTACACATTGACAGATAGAAACGCACACACATACACACATACGTCTCAAGCGCACGCGCGATGCATCAGCAAATAATTATGAGTGCATAGCTCGTGGCAGGGAAATGAGAAGTGCCAGCCCCGAACCCAGACAAGATACACGATAGTGCAGTAAGAGACAATCTGGCACGTGGAGTGATAGACGGCTGTCCGTCACTCAGCTGTACTTGACTCCCCCACCCCATTCAGAGGCGGACCAAATGATTCGTGGGGGGGGGGGGGGTGTCCGCCGGGGATCCAGGGAGCTGTATAGGTTCCGGGGTATTATAAATAAGGGACAATGTCCTTTGGGGGGCCCAGGGAACGAAGCCCCCGGAACAAGTGCAATTTAGTGATTATTAAGACAAAAATCGAGTCATTTTCTTACTTTTCACCGTATGTATCTTGTATAAGGTACATCTTGGGGTAGAGGGGGGTTTCCGGATGCCCAAGAACCCCCCAAGATCCGCCCCTGCCATTCCGTACCCTCTCCCCAAGGATGAGATAGTGCTACAGCTGTCATGTACACCCATCCCTTCATTTGCCTCTTCAGAAACATTATCAACCCGTTACATTCCATCCCTACTATAACTTACTTCGAGGGATGAAAAAGTGATTATAAGAGGTTCGGTATGTAAACAAGTTTAGCTTGTTTTAAAAACGATGTTCGACTTTGGCCGAAATAATCTTAATAGATAATTTAATCAACATCAACCCAGCTCCCCTTCTCGCACGCCCGCGTACGCACGCACGCACACACACACACACACACACACACGTCTGTCTCTCTCTCTCTCTCTCTCTCTCTCTCTCTCTCTCTCTCTCTCACTCGGTCTCTCCCCCGAGGTCCTTCGAGGTGCCTGTTTAAGTATTGGTCAAATCTCTTGCAAAACTACCGTGTTGTGACGTTCTTAATTTGCAATTCTCGTATAATCATAGTTTCCAACACATGAACACACGGGCGCACGAGAAAACACACATACACACACACACACACACACACACACACACACACACACACACACACGCGCGCGCGCGCGCGCGCGCACGCACGCACGCACACACACACACACACACACTTTGAAACTGCTAATTGGTATGCTAATTTTAATTCTATGATGGATACAGTGATTCTTGATACCAAAGAAGTAATTTTATTTGGGGACTTCAATATAGATTTAACATTGTCAGGTACTCATTGGAGTCATTCTTATGCTACATATGGTCTGGAACAATCGATCGTCCGACACGTATTACAGATAAAACAGCTACGTTAATTGACCACATTTATGTAAATACAAAATCTAATATACTTGAATCATGTTCAGTAAAAACTGGTTGTAGCGACCACTGCTCTATTTGTGTAACATGGAATAAAAAAGGTGTCAAAATTCCAAAGCCAGGGCACAAGGAAATGTTTTACAGATGTTTCACTAACTTCGACGAAACTACTTTTATAAGTGATCTATTAAATTCCGGACTAGATTTTGTTTATCAAATAAGAGACCCTGATGATGCAGTTGATTACTGGACCCGTACTTTTATTTCTGTATACGATAAACATGCCCCTTTTATAAAGAAAAGAGTAAAACATTCTATTAAACCACCTTGGATAACAAAAGAAATTGATGATGAAAGATATAAAAGAGAAAGTTTACTGTTGTCCAAGGATAAGGAAAAATTGCAGCAACAAACAAACAAAGTAAACTCAATGAAACGCAAAGCAAAAACAAAATATTTTCAAAATTTAATTTGTTCATCACAAAATCAAAAATTGGTCTGGAAAGCCATGAACATGTTAACTAATGCTAACTCCAACAATCACAATCCAATAAACGAAATATCACCTGATGACATTAACCTTCATTTTACTAACGTTGCTAACAACATCATTTTAAATGACAAATCCAACCAAAACGATTTATCAGTTCTGCAAGAATTCTGTCGATCAAAGAACATTACTTCAACCTTCACCATTCCGCCCATTTCAGTCAATGAAGTACTGTTCGAACTCTTACATTTAAAACAGTCAGGGAGTCGCGATTTAGATGGAATGGATGGGAAAATACTGAAAACCGCTTCATTTGCTATAGCAGACACTCTCACTTACATATATAACTTATGCATTGATAAAAAACAGTTTCCTCTAAAATTCAAGCAAGCAAAAGTTATACCATTACATAAAAGCGGTGATCGATCAAATCCAGCTAACTACAGACCTATTAAGTATATTGTCTAAATCACTTGAAAAGCACATCCAAAAACATTTGAATTCTCATTTGAATCATTACGATTTAATAAATGAAAATCAGTCTGGTTTTAGACAAAATCACTCCTGCCATACTGCTCTTATACAACTAGTAGATAGATGTCTTTCAAATATCAATAACAACGAATGTACAGGTGCTTTATTCATAGATTTTGCTGAAGCGTTTGATGTTATCAACCATTCACTTTTAATTAAAAAACTTACCCATTACAACATATCTAGCAGTGCTTTGTGTTTCATTGCGTCGTTTCTTACTGATCGACAACAGCTGGTTGAAATCAATTATGTAAGGTCAAAGTTACTCCCGATAAAGTTTGGTGTTCCCCAGGGATCAGTCTTGGGGCCACTTCTATTTTCAATCTACATTAACGACTTGCCTTTGTACATTAAATGCTGTTGTGAAATGTTTGCTGATGACACTTCATTGCAATCTAACAGTGCCAGTCCTTTTGAATTAGTAGACAATCTGCAGACCAATGTTAATAAGCTAACTGAGTGGACAGAATTGAACCACATGTCTCTTAATGCACAAAAAACAAAATGTATGTATATAACCACACGTCAAAAGCGAAAGAAGATGAACTCTGTGTTTCCTCCATTGTATGTCAAAGATAAAATAATTGAAGAAGTTTCCTCCCATAAAGTGTTAGGGGTTATCATTGATAAGGACTTATCGTGGAGTGATCACATTAATGACCTCGGTAAGCGTATCTCTAAAAGAATTTACCAGTTATCAAAAATAAAGAATTTCTTAGACCTTCATTCAAGAAAACTCTTTTTTCATGCACACATCTTACCTCTTATAAATTACGCATCCACGTTATGGGATAGTGCTAGTGAAAATAATCTAAAATACATAACTCGCTTACACAAAAGAGCTTTAAAGCTTGTCCTACTTAAGTCTACTAGTTTGACAATAATTGACTATAAACAACTAAACATCCTTCCGTTTAAAGAAAGACTTTTCTTAAACAAATGCCTATGTATGTACAACATCGTAAACGGAACAGCCCCAAATAAAATAATAAGTTCCTTTACATTAAATGAAAATCGACATACTCATAAGCTTTCATTTCCTAAGCCCCATAACGATCTGTTCAAATCCAGCTTGACATACTCTGGGGGAAACACATGGAACAACTTGCCATCATTCTTGAAATCATGTCCATCTAAACCAGCTTTTAAAAAAGCTTTAAAGAAGCACCTGGTTGATAAATTGTAATCTGGCATTATTGAGATGTATATATGCATTGATTGTTCTTATGTCTGGAAATATTCTTTTCTTCCTTCTATCTTCCCTTTCCTTCTGTTTTTTGTTTTGTTTTCCAATTGTGTGTGCAGGTGTGTGTGTGTGTGTGTGTGTGTGTGTGTGTGTGTGTGTGTGTGTGTGTGTGTGTGTGTGTGTGTGTGTGTGTGTGTGTGTGTGTGAGTGAGCGTGTGTGTGTGTGAGCGTGTGTGTGTGTGTGAGTGAGCGTGTGTGTGTGAGTGAGCGTATGTGTGTGTGTATATGCGCACACGCGCGCATGTGTGTATGCGAGTGTTTCCTCCCCCAGCTTTCTCTCCCTCTCTCTTCCTCCCTATTCCCTTCTCTCTCTTCTGTTTGGTTCTTTGTTGTTGTTGGGTTTTTTTTCTTTCATTATACTGATCATAATGTTGTCTGTTTTGTGTTCCTGTAAATATGTTAAGTTCATTGATTTTTGATTGATGTGTATTTTTTTTATGAGGGCAGGATGAAAAAAAGCTTTGTTAGCTTATTCTTTAACCCTCAATAAAGATGATTTTGACTTGACTTGACTTGACACAAACACAGACACACACCAGACCCAGCATCTCTCAATCAATCAAATCAATTTATTATCTTCAAACAGAAGAAATGTGTTGCCCAGCTTGCGTATAAAATACAGAATAAATAATAAAAACATTTCATTAACTGGTCAGTTACACAACATACATTGAAGAAGACAATTCTACACAAACAATAGGCACAATAGATAACATGGAAACAATGAAAGTTAACAGGAGCGCGCGCACGCACACGCACACACACACACACACACACTCACACACACTAAGTTAAAACTAATAAAGAAAGTCTTTTAGCTAAATGCACTATTCATAAATTAAAAGCAAACAGTAAGATTAACTTGCATAAATACAAAGGACAATACTTTAGATGCCTTGGCATCACAAGTCAATTAATCATAAAAAGGGAATAAATACAAAACCAAATACATGTCATACAGTTAAACAATCATAAATGACAATACTATCACAAGTTTAAGTCTACACACACACACACACACGCGCGCGCGCGCACACACTTTTTAGATAACAGTACTAGTGAAGTAAACAGGCATATAAACAGTTTTAGATAAAACCTAAAGAACCAAGATCAATACAGTATTAAAAGAGGGGTGTAAATCAAATATTTATCCTCAAAACATTCATTATAATAAGAATATAATAAGGGGAATAGTACAAAGCAACTGCATGTCATACAAATATGCAATCATAAATGTTCTATCCTTTTCAGTCTGCCTGCCTCCTACATACCTACTTATCTACCTGTCTGTCTCTGTCCTCTCTCACTCCTTTCACGCAGCACATACCGACACAGTTACGACACAAAGCAAGCCACTTTAAAATGCAATGGCCCTCAGTAATAAACACACGGGGGTCAGCCCAACTTAAGGGCCATCCACACGTCAGCTAAAATCGTACGACTGTACGATACGATTCGATCACGATTCGACTGTACGATACGATTCGATCACGTGATCTTGAAGCGCGAATCACATTTTTGTTCTTAGAGAACCACGTGATCGAATCGTATCGTACAGTCGTACGATTTTAGTGGACGTGTGGCTGGCCCTTTAAGCACACCTTCTGATCAAGCCGGTCACCCAATCAAAACAGGGTCATTGTACTGTCAAGGGCATTAACCCAGCTGACTCACTGAGGACACAATAACAAGACAAGATGATCTCAAGAGTTCAGGGACGTGACAGTTGCTAGCACTCTCTTTGCACGCGGAGAGGTTCTTGAGTATCTTACAACATCTATTAAAAACATTAACGTCAACTTTGACCTTCCTTCCTCCATAATCTTCATTACAATCATCATCATCATCATCATCATCATCATCATGAGCAGCAGCATCATCATCATCATCATCAGCAGCTATTCCTCCTCAGTATCAACAATCATCACGTAGACTTTACCGGTACCTCAGTTTCTTTGGATACCCTTTGATAACATGTCACATGGTAGATTGGCTTGCGTTTTTATCTCACCCTAAAATAACTGTGCTTAACTTGTCAAGCTGTGGAAACTTTCAGCAACGGGAACGAGCAGAAAAAACAGGAAGCTTCTGCTTCTTTAACTGAGAACTAACATCTACTGAGAACTCAATCGCATGTTGACCGGCGATTCTTCAAAGACACGGAACAGGTGTCTTCACCTGTTCGTAGTTTCCACGTCTTGCTAGATACCCACATTTTGAATTGGTTAATCAAGGAAAGTGAATAAATAGGAATAACACGGATCAAAGGGTTATGAACTTATTGCCATATACCCCTCCGTGGGGATACTGTGGGGTCTTTTGTATAAATAGTTGCCCCATCTTCTGGAAGGTCTGTGCTTGTAACTTCCTCTAAATTGTCACTCTCTTTGACTCTGCCTTTTTCCTTTGCTTTCTGTCATCTACTATCTTTCCGACTTATCGGCCCATTCATTCTCCTGCCTAAAAAACCCAACATCTTCCACATATTTTCTCCTTTGAGCTCCTCCGAAATCGGAATGTGTTGGCTATACGCAGCGGGGAGACCAGTGAAAACTGAAAACCGGACATATACGTACCTTACCCATTATGGCCACGTGGCCTGGGAACGCAGAAGAAGTAAAAGAAGAAGAAGAAGAAGAAGAAGAAGAAGAAGAAGAAGAAGAAGAAGAAGAAGAAGAAATTACCATATAAATTTAGAGTAACATCTTACACCAAACGCACCCACAATGTTCAATGACTGTTAATTCCTCCCGGACAACAAAAATAAAATGGGTTACGATCAGTTATCTCTTCTTGGGAAGCTTACACGTCTGATTTAAGATGATCCAATTTCGTATTCGTTTGCTTCAAAGCGCACTTACAACATACTTTGTTTATAAGATTTATAGACTCATTTACTTCCGAATCTTAGATTTGAAACAAACAGGAAAGCGCGTAAAAATAGGAAAACGTTCCCTTTTGAATATATTTTGCCTGGCAAATAGTTAATTCTACACATACCTATATTTCCCCCAAAAAAGATGTGTGGCTTCTTTTTAGTAAGAATTAAAAAACACACACACACACCAAAAGATCACGATGAAAATGGTATTTTACGTCCTCTTGGTCTGAATCAGACACATATGGGACATTTGTAAATACAAATATGGTGGGAACAATACTGGAGGCAATGCCCGGAGGCAGTACGAAACCAGTAAAGTCCCGATTTTGGTATTAATACAGATAAGTGTAGCGGTAGCCACGCCTCGGTTAAACCTCATCGGCTATGGCACCGCTACAAGTGATAAGATCACAACTATCATGCAAAAGATCATGCAAAACCCCCAAAATAAATACCAGTGTGCAACGCAGACGCAAGTTTACAACTAGTTCATAAAAAACCCATTGGGACTGTCCTTGTATTGCAGTACCTCCAGGACCGTCTCACTATCTTTATAGCTACCATGCACCTGTTCCAGGTCCGAGGACGTTAAGCGGACTTTCATTCATTCAGACGTAAGAACAGCTTAAAGGGGCACCCTGACGGATGAGTTTTTGCAAGGAACACGTCGAGATCACCAGGACAACACCCTTTACAGAGATCGCAACACTCACTTTGCTCTGGTTTCCCAGAAATCAAACGGTCACATCGGCGATTCCTCATTGGCGGAGGTGCTGGAAGTCAAATTATTTCAGTGAAAGAGAAGGCATGTGCCTTCTCTTTTCTAATGGCCGCCTGAGTCTCTTAGACAAAAATCACGACATTTCCACAATACAAGCCTTTTTATTTAGTTCACCAAAAGGAGTTTCGCTCACAACAAAGGAAACAGATCCGTTTTTATCTACTCCACTACAAAGAAGAAAAAGCTTCAACCACTCTGAGTGTCCTCCACCCACCCCGTCCAAAATGGCTTCTCTCTCCGGCAACTCCGCCAAGGAGGAATCGCCGTTTTGACGGTTTGATTTATAGAAAACCAGAGCAAAGCGAGTGTTCCAATCCTTGAAAACGCTGTCTTTCTGGTGATCTCGACGTGTTATTTTACAAAAACACATCCGCTAGGGTGTCCCTTTAAACACAATCCTCAAAACCAATCAACCAATATCAGAATCAGTGATTCACAAATTAACTCAACACCTACAACAACAAGAATACCTAAAAAAAACAAAAAACTTCTAAACCATTTAATACAGTCATTAAAGCCAACGATCCACAAAATAGCAACACTCAAAACAAAAAACGAAAGCAGCCTTTTTCTTACAGTGCCCGCACGAATGTGTGTGTAACCAGCACCTCTGTTAGTCCTCAGCCTGTTGGCGATGGTGTAGAAATGGCTGTTGAAGGTCATGCTCCTCACGTTGAAGTAGCAGATCAACACACCATCGATTGGCTTTACAGTGCAAGAAGCTACCTCTACTTAAGTGCAGCTTTAAGTGCTCTGAACAGACACTCAACCCACTGATACACCGCTACTTTATGAGAAAACCAGTTTTTAACCTAAAAGGCTGTAATCACACACCCAGCTTACAAGAATTAGACGATGGCAATGTTCTCACAAACAGAAGTCATCGTTTTAGATAACCTTCAAAAAGACAAAACCACCAATGAATAGATAACCCCAGCGTCCAAACGTCTCCATACTGATCTCATCTGGCAGTTCCTTTCATATAGTGAGTGATAAATAACGGTCAAGTTTTAGAACGTGGCAAAAAATAAATAATCATAGAATAATGTCTAACGGTGGAAATACTTGCTGCAATTTCCACACATCTCATCCACAAATTAACACATAACCTGCATAATGATAAGCAGAACCCACGAACCAGCTTTACCATCAACCAGCATCATATCTCATGGCGTACACATGATGCATCAACACCGAGAAACTTCGGGTCTGGTACAGTAAAACCAATCCAAGTAACTACCAGGAAGAGGATTAGGAAGAAAAAACACCTATATACTAAAATGTTATACTGCTACAGTCAGTTATAGTCCCGTCGACAGCTATGGTCATCTCAGGACTGTCACCATGTAAAGTATACTCTGGTCATTTCTACTCTGTAGGCTACATGGGCATTGGTCTGGCTGCAACGACACTTTAAGAAGGCTTGGGGGGCTTACAAATCTAAGAAAAACACAGAAGCATTAAGATCACTGCCAGATTACACATATTCTGGACATATCCGCACGGTGCATGCCAAAAAGCGCGTATATGTTTACTCTTAGGCACCAAAGACCTCCTGCAGGGACACCCAGACTAATGAGGTTCGTCCATCCGGTTCCCTCGCTCTCGATCAGACCAGTGAGCAAGATCATGAAGGTAGAATATGGATATGAAAAACCCCCAACCCCACTAAACTTCAGCCAAGATTACTACTCATTCCCTACCACCACCTTTCTATCCTGCCTCTGTAGAAAGGTAGTTGATAAGAAGAGATGGGCAGAAGTTGTATGTACTTTTTAATACATGTGGGTGGATGGGTGGGGATGGGTGATAGGGTGGAGACTAGCAACATAACGGACATCGGTTTTGGTAATGGTGGTGGTGATGGTACTACGTGATATTATGACGAAAATTTTCTTAATTTAGCTTCAATGATATTTTATCTTTATAACGTTTCTGGCCTACAGACCGAGTTTTCAGTTTTGTGAAAAATATATAAACAAGCGGGCGCCACATACACAGACAGACACAGACACAGACACATGCACACATGCACACACACACACACACATATATATATATACACACATACACACGCACACACACACACCTTTCCCCTACCTCGACACAACTCTCATCTCGTTCCAATGTTCGAGTTGTTGAGCATTTTCATGGCAATCGTTGACCGACTTTGGCCAATCAAATCAGCGGTTGAGTACTCTAAAAAATTTCTTGTCCTTCACCTTGGGAAGCCAAGGGGTAGGAAGGGGAGAGATGTCGGAGAGGGGGTGGGGGTGGGGGTGGTCTGGGCGTATTAGGAAAAAAAAAGTTTGGAATATGTAAACATAATTTGTTTGTTTGCAGCATCGAGTATTTAAATATATATAAACAAATATCCGACATACGAACACACAAATATATACACTCACACCGACATACGCATACATGTACACATACTGACGCACACGATCCCATACATAGTGAACTGCAACATAAACACTTACACACAAACACTCACATAACCACATATATCCTCTACCCTTTCCCTCTCCCCCTTTCTACCTTGAAACACGTTAACTCAAGCGCATCTACAACATCATTCTGATATGCATGATGGAAACAAAAAACACGGAGAGAGAGGGAGGGAGTTAGAGAGATAAAGAGAGAGAGGGGAGAGAGAGAGAGAGAGAGAGAGAGAGAGAGAGAGAGAGAGAGAGAGAGAGAGAGAGAGAGAGAGAGAGAGAGAGAGAGAGAGAGAGAGAGAGAGAGAGAGAACTTGAACTTTATTTTTCAAGGATAAAGATTTTAGGCAACGTCTAGTCTTCCAATCTGTCCTTGATACATATACGAATATAGAATACAAACATGACAAGGCATACTATTAAACATACATATTTGAACATAAAGGTAGCAAAGCAGGTGCTATTATAATAAAAGATAGGTTGAAATATGGATTATCATAAGAGAAAGAGAAGAGAGAGAGAGAGAGAGAGAGAGAGAGAGAGAGAGAGAGAGAGAGAGAGAGAGAGAGAGAGAGAGAGAGAGACATCATCCCAAAGTGCAAAAGATCCAAGGAGACTTGCTCCTCCCTGCCATACCACCCAGGTATTAAAACCACCCTCAGTGCAGCAGGGTGGCGCCGAAAAACGTGATAAACACTTCCGATAGGTCCCGATACCCGGGCGACTCTAACTACCGGTACCTAGCTAGGCCTTTACCTTTTACCTATACGTACCTACCTGGCAAAAGAGTTAACTGAGAGACAGGCACAACTGGCCAACTCGTCAAACAGACACTACTAACGGAAAAGCGGTTCTTCTGACATTACTACTTACCCCCCGCTATGTGTTTTGTTTGTTCGCTGGTGCATGGGGGAATTCACAAACAGGCAAATTGGTTATGCTACCTACGATACACAGCAAATAACAACACCACAACAAACAACAACAAAAACGAATCAAACCAGCTAATACCCACCCACCCACCGCCCGTCCCTCTCCTTACAAAACGTACACTACCAGATGCATGTCAGTAACATGAATTTCAATTCGAAGATGTTATTAATGTATATGATTTTTTGTCCGTGCCCTTGTCGTTGTTTTGTTGTTGTTGTTGTATGTATGTATGTATGTATGTATGTATGTATGTATGTATGTATGTATGTATGTATGTATGTATGTATGTATGTATGTATGTATGTATGTATGTATGCATGTATGTAGGCCCTATGTGTGCGCGCGTGTGTGTACGTGCGCGGGCAATTTCCATGTCAAAATCTATATTTTCTATTCTCTTGTTTCTTCGTTTCCCCCCAACCCCCCCACAAAAAAACAAGACAAAACACACACACACAAAACACCCCTGACACTATTCTCCCTCTTCCCTCGTATCTTTCACCTGTTCTCTCCTCACCTGTCCCTTCACCCATACTAACTCTCTCAGAATCTCTGTCTCTCACCAAGAGACCGGTGAAAGCAGGTAGATAGTAGATACAACACATTGTACACCATCCACACCGCAAAACGCGATGCAAACAACACCTGCAGAAGAGTGATGATCCTCTGACTTCAGTAATATGCCTTCAACTCAACTCCGCCTAGGAGGTTGCGTACTTTGCTGGGGTTTGTTGGCTTGTTTTTGTTGTTGGATGGTTTGGAGATTGGTCTATCTGTCTGTCTATGAACAATTTGATAGCAACAATTCTACTCTAAACGTTATCAGCTTTTTTGTTCTACTTCTCTCGAGTGTCCAGTCTCTCTCTCTCTCTCTCTCTCTCTCTCTCTCTCTCTCTGTGACATTTTGTAGGACATACCAACACACCAGTCAATGCATCATGTCAAAACACATCCATTTACAATTAGTTCAAGTTCACAAGGACACTGCTCTGCTCATATTATCATTCAGGAAATATTCTTTCCATACTATGTTTTCAAATGTACCACTGCGTCTTCACGAATGCAAGAGAAGCCTTTCATTTAAGCAGTAAAGAAATAACTCCTGCAGGATTAAATTCTGTCTGGGAAGACTAGCACTACCCCGAGTCGTTTCCCTTAACAGAGGTTTGCGCTCTAGCTAAGTTTTCAAGCCGGTTATTTCTTCTTCCTTTTTTACGGTCTTTTACTGACACTTTTTAACAACCAACTCTTATGGTTTAAATAGCATTTTATTTCTGAAAGTCACAAATGAAAATCAACAATGATCATTAGATAGGGCAACTAGAAAACTTATATAAAGAAAAAATCTTAAAGAAAAAAGTGCACAGACAATAATAGTGACGGACGGCCAAGCAGAGTAATGAAGCGCTATGTTAATTTTCAACCAGCTCTTATAATAATAATAATAGTGAATCATTTATATAGCGCATTCCTCCACCAATGTGGAGCTCTATGCGCTTAACAACAACAACAATTAAAAGCAACAAATTCAACAACAAAACGAAATAATCGCTCACGCACATGCAAATAGGCATACACATACACACCCCACCCACACATACACGCACGTACGCACATACACACACACACACACGCACGCACGCACACACACACGCACGCACACGCACACACACACACACACACACACACGCACACGCACACGCACACCGTTACCATCACCACCACTCACCCCACCCAAAAAAAACCGGAATCGATTTGCAGTGAGTGCAAAAAGATACATTTCTTCTTTTACCCAGATCTGACATTATTATACCGGCAAAGTAAGATAAACCTGGTACAACTATCAGAATACACACTATCTCTGTCTGTCTCTGTCTCTCTCCCATGTTCTAGGCCACAACACACTAATGATCACGCTCATATCGGCTACAGTCGGCCTGTGATGATCATACAGCTCATTTCCCTCCCTCTAAACATCTGACCCTGTTATCACCCAGCGATATAATTATACCTGCCTTAATTCACACCATAAAAGCTATCAAGATGGTTTTACCTAACCTGTTGCTGCATGCAAACATTATGCACTCATTAAAACCCGTGTACACGCGAATAGAAATTAGAGACTGAGCGATCGAGAGACGGTGACAGAGTTAAAAAGAAGAAGAAGAGAAAGACAAAAACAGAACTACATAAAGGAATGTAGAAATAAATCCAGGAGAAACTGTGTGGCTCCACTGTCGGGAAGGAACCACTTGAATCAACTCGGATATTATCCCGAATCGGTTTGCAGTCATGCAGAAAAATTCATTTGCCCCCCCCCCCCCCACCAACCCCCCCCCCCCCCCCCCCCCCCCCACCCCCCACCCACCCCCCCCCCCCCCCCCCCCCCCCCCCCCCCCCCCCCCCTACATTTCTCGGTTAATTCCATTTTTCCGTTTTTGCCTTTCTTACCAAACATGAAGCTGTATTTTGTGAACATTTTCAGCTATTTATCTTTGTTCAATAATTAATTGCAGTCATGATAAAGGCCATTATCTAATAGGACCCCCCCCCCCCCCCTATGTACTGCAGTACATCGCGGCATTTGTCACAGTCGTGGTTCATTGTGTTTTTACGTCTGATAGGGGGGGGGGGGGGGGGGGGGGGGGGGGGTAGGGGGGGGGCTTAGGGGCTAGGTTAGCTGATAGGGTTACAGTATGGTCAAACACGGAAAAGATGGAATTAACTGAAAAAGGGGGGGGGGGGGGGGGGGCACATCTTACCTTACCATTCATTTCCTCCTTTCCCCATATAATCCCAGATCTGACATTGAAATACAGGCAAGGAAAATCATTCGGTAAGAAAGGGGGGGGGAGAACATTTTCTGGCACATTAAAAGAAAATATTTCGGCAAATACCTGAACATTATATCGGTCTCTCGCAAAACTACCTGACATATATCGGTCTCTAGCAAGGATACCGACATTAAATCGGTCTCTAGCAAAACTTGACATTATGTCGGGCTCTAGCAAAACTACCTGACATTATGTCGGTCTCTAGCAACGGACTACCTGGTCTCTAGCAAAACTACCTGACATTATATCGGTCTCTAGCAAAACTACCTGACATTATATCGGTCTCTAGAAAAGACTACCTGACATTATGTCGGTCTCTAGCAAAGACTACCTGACATTATGTCTTCTAGCAAGACTACCTGACATTATGTCGGTCCAAAACTACCTGACATCTATATATCGGGGGAAATCTATTTCCCGCACTTTCAATCATATGAATCCCAGATCTGACATTGAAATACCCTCCTCATCCCCCCCCCCCCCCCCCCCCCCCAAAAAAAGAACAAATTTCCCCCCCCCGCACCCCCCCCCCCCCCCCCCCCCCACCCCTACCTGACATTATATCACCCCTCTAGCAAAACTACCTGACATTATATCGGTCTCTAGCAAGACTACCTGACATTATGTCGGTCTCTAGCAAGACTACCTGACATTATGTCGGTCTCTAGCAAAACTACCTGACATTATGTCGGTCTCTAGAAAGACTACCTGACATTATATCGGTCTCTAGCAAAACTACCTGACATTATATCGGTCTCTAGCAAAACTACCTGACATTATATCGGTCTCTAGCAAGACTACCTGACATTATGTCGGTCTCTAGCAAAACTACCTGACATTATGTCGGTCTCTAGCAAGACTACCTGACATTATGTCGGTCTCTAGCAAAACTACCTGACATTATATATCGGGGGAAAAAAAAAAAACCCGCCCAAGCAATCACTATGAACTCTGGTAAATCCCCCCCCCCCACCCCCCCCCCCCCCCCCTCCCACCCCCCCCCCACCCCCCCCACCCCCCACCCCCACCCCCTCTCTCCCCCCCCCCCCCCCCCCTCTCTCTCTCTCTTGTGGACCGTAACATGTTAATGATGATCAAGCTCATATCGGCTGCAGTCTCCCACACCCGGTTTCCTTCCCTCTAAACACCTGCATCTGTCATCGCCCGCTGTGTCCTTTTATTCAACCGTAACAGCCACTGCTACTACTACGGTGAAACTAATTCAGTACTTCGGTACCAAGTCCAAATCCAGGTTCAAGACACGCACGAATGCATGCATGTACACGCGCACACAAGAATGCACTCCTGCACACGCGCGCGCACGCATACACACGCGTACATAGAGAGAGAGAGAGAGGGAGGATAGGGAGAGAGAGAGAGAGAGAGAGAGAGAGAGAGAGAGAGAGAGAGAGAGAGAGAGAGAGAGAGAGAGAGAGAGAGAGAGAGAGAGAGAGAGAGAGAGAGAGAGAGAGAGAGAGAGAGAGATACACACACATGTACACGTACACACACAAAGACAGAGAGCGCCAGAGAGAGACAGGGAGACTTCTTCTTCTTCTTCTTCTTCTTCTTCTTCTTCTTCTGCGTTTCCAGGCCAAAATGCCAAAATACGTATGTGTCCGTTTTCAGTTTTCACTGGTCTCCCCGCTGCGCACATCCGACACATTCCGATGTTGGAGGAGAGACAGGGAGACAAGAGACACAGACAAAAAATACAGGCAAGATGACAGAAACAGAGACCCCCCGGACCAAGATGACAGAAACAGAGACCCCCCACCCCCAGTAACGGCACAGAGAACGGAATGCATAACTGTTTTGTTTAAAACAATTTTTTTTTAGATCCACTAAAAGTGATTTACTCCCAATTTAATATAAAATATGTTATTATGCGTAAGCAAACAGATTTTATTTTTCAATTTCTATTTGCTACTTTCTTGAAAGGGTGTGATTCTGGAAACGGGGAGTAAGTAGTTAAGTTCAAAGGCAGCAAAAGCTCTCCTGAACCTCTACCTCTACCCCCCCCCCCCCCCCCCCATTCCCCCCCCCCCCCACCCCCCCCCCCCCCCCCCCCCCCCCCCCCCCCCCCCCCCCCCCCCCCCCCCCCCCCCCCCCCCCCCACCCCCCACCACCTCCCCCCCCCCCCTTCGCGAGCTGTTGTTCTACCTCCCTCATCCCCTCACCCTCGCCCCTCCCCAACCCCGTATTTCAAGTTAAGACATTAAAGGTGCCATCTCATCGTGTTTTATCCACCCCTTCCATTAAACATTAAACAACTTGATGACAACCAGGAGTAGGGACTGGGAGGATGTGCGTGCGTGTGTGTGTATATATACATATATATATATGTGTGTGTGTGTGTGTGTGTGTGTGTGTGTGTGTGTGTATGTGTGTATGTATGTATGTATGTGTGTGTGTGTATTATGTATGTGTGCGTGTGAGTGTGTGTGAGCGCGTGTGAGGCGTGGAGAGAGAGAGGGAGTGAGATGACCCCGAGAGAGAGAGAGAGAGAGAGAAGAGAGAGAGAGGAGAGAGAGAGAGAGAGAGAGAGAGAGAGAGAGAGAGAGAGAGAGAGAGAGAGAGAGAGAGAGAGAGAGAGAGAGAGAGAGAGAGAGAGAGAGAGAGAGAGAGAGAGAGAGTTTAATGTTACAGTGAAAATTGAGGTTCATATTAAAAGTAAACTTTCAGTGATTGTTTTTGGAGAGCGCCCAATACTAACGCCACTCACGATGAGGGCAACATTTCACATAAACTACAAGAACATGTGTCAAAATATGGCCTGATATCTTTCTCCATACCTGTTATAACACCCCCTCACATACAACGCACACTTGCTCTCTCTTTCTCTCTTTTCCCCAACCAACCAAACCTAACATACGCAGTTTAGGAAATTGCATAATTGTACCAAATTTCACTTTTTTGGCACCTGTCAAAAATATCAGTTCTATCAGGAAATATCACCTTTCTGTTCAACAACAGGCACTGCCAATCCATTTTAACCGATAAACACCGGTCTATTTTGCCAACTGTCGAATGCTGACGTCATTAAAAAATGACGTCATATTTTAGAACTGGGACGCAAATTCGGAGTGCGCAGATATGCTTCCCTGCATAATATAATACAATTAGAACAGTTGTTGTTTTTCGTTTTACACGAGAAAAGGGCCAGCGTCCTTGATGATAGAAAAATAATCAGTGTAGGCCATCCGTGACAAGGAACTCGTGGTTCGACGCCCCACCCCGTACCCCACCCACAATAGTGACTGGCCGTTCTTTCAGACATAAGTAGGCTACATACGTTTACTTTGCGAGTGAATCGAAGGTAAAAGTCATAAGTTTCTGTATTGTCCATTGGCATTATACAACGCACATGGAAACTTGTCTTCCACCGTGTAAAATTAAAAAAATTAAATAAAAGCATGAAACATAAATTTACATTAACAAATATGTAACTCTCACACCACACCCAATCATTCATCCGCTATCCGCTATCTTGCTCATTCATCATGTAACCCACCACCACTACCCCCTTCATTTTTAACCCTTTCCTTTTTTCTTTTCTTTCCTTCCTTTCCTTTTTTTCCTTGTACCTTTTCCTCTTGTTTTTTCCCCCCGCCCCCCCCCCCCCCCCCTTCGTGGGAGTACAGTACATCGTGGGACTACAGTAATTTCACACTTTTTCCCCCACTAGGTGTTTTCCAAAGCAAAACAAAGGTCTTCTATGAATGGTCACGACTGTGTAACTAAGACTAAGAGGCACTGCACTGGTTGTTAGTGCTGCAGCTGTGGGGAATAGCTGGCCTGCGGGGACCATCAACAATGCCAGATGTCCCAAAGTCAGCTCGGACCAGATAATGGGGCTGACACTGGGTACAGGATATTTTTCCTCTCTCACTTTGCACTAGGCCTTACAGTCTGAACGTGGAGTCTTTCGGATGAGACGACGAATAAAACCGAGGTTCAAAATTTACCCCCCCCCCCCCCCCCCCCCCCCCCCGTGTGCCCATGCACTAAGCACACGTTAATCCCAGTGGCAACGAAAAAGTTGTGATTTGGTCACAAATTTACCCCCCCCCCCCCCCCCTTTCCTTTCCTCATCAGTCACACAAAAAATCGCATGCCAAAAAAAAAAAAAGAAAAACATTGGGTGGCGCGCCTCTGGCTGCGACGCCCTCTCCAGGTGGGGAGCAACCCGAATTTCACAGAGACGCCTCTGTGACAATAAAGTACCCACCAATACCTACCTAACAACTAAGGCTTCACCACTTCAGACAAATTCCAACCCAACCCTTCAGAATAGTAGTCGTCTCCTCTGCTTTTTGGAAGTCATAATCGGACACAACTGACTGACACACGCATAAATAGCTTTGATTTAAAAACAAAAAGTTCCTTCTAATCGAAACGAGGGCTTATGATGTTTTCCAGCAAAAAAACACCTGAAACAGACTCTGCAACGTCACTGGAACATACAACAAACACACAAGCATACAACAAGCGTAAAGTGACGTTATGTTATTCACAAGAGACACAACAAACATCTGGATATTTTAGCGAATGCGCCTTTATCAACATAGAACACAACACCACCACCCCCAGCAAAGATCGCAAAAAACAATACTTCCCCTTTACAATCCAATCTGTAAATGAGACAGTTAACTTGAAGGCATGTATTGTTTTTCAGCAAGGGAGCAAGTGCTAGTACCACTCTTTTGTACTTAGTAAGCCTACCTTTTCCTACGTAAGCAAGGGTCGGTGCCCGAGTTTACAGACTATCAGAGAAGCCACCTCTCTCCCTCTCCCTCTCCTCCCCCTCTCTCTCCAAGCTTAACAAGGAGGGGCGAGTGTCAGTAGGACGATAAAAAGAGATACACTGGTGTCCCTGTGTCCACACCCTCTTGACCTTTGGTGCCTTGCCTTGTCGTCACCGATATCTTTCTCTACCCATCTCTCTCCCTCCCACTCTCTCTCTCCCCCCCCCCCCCCCCATTCTCTCTCCTCTTAGGCTCGGTGTACATCTTGTGTCCTGGATAATACAAAGCATCTGATTTGCTTCATTCTGTGTTTTTCTCACACCTGCTGCCACGTCATTCACACCGACTGGCGTGCGTTTTGTACGCATTTGGTCCGCTGTCGCCCATGTTGTTTGGGTCTTGGGGAAGGGAGACCAAAAGAAGCAGACCTGCTTGTGTGCATAACCTGACAGCAAGTCAAAAGCAACAAGGCGCGTGCTACCTTTCACACGATTGTCAAACATGCTGGGTCCTCAGTAGAACACAGGGATGGACACCGAGCATTATTATTGCGCTTCTTTCCCTTCTTGGTCTCTTCCTCTTCCCATGGACCACCTCTCTCTCCACCTCTCTCCCTCCCCCCCCCCCCCCCCTCTCTCTCTTTAAACAACCATTTTATCTCTCCCCCGAAGTGCTTGCATGCATTTACGCAAATATGATCTCCATCTGAAGACAGTCATATGCTTAAAAAAAAAGCAAACAAACAAACAAACAAAACCCAAACTATAGAGCGGTTTTTAATGATTAAATCACCCCCACCCCCACCCCCACACATCCAACGCCCACACAAACACTAATCCGGCGCAACCCACAATGCAGAAAAGCCCATATAAAGGTTCACTTGAACACAGAATAAAAATACAAAATGTCCACACCCTTTATATTACAATTATGTCGGTTTTCATTTAGCATGTTGCAGAACATCCCTTTTTTATTATTTTATTTTTTATAAAACACCACAAGTTTGATTATACATACAAATAAATACGGTGCGAGTACTTCTAAATACAGTGGAATCAGGGTGGGGATATGGGTGGAGTGGGTGGCTAATACTAAATGCAGCGAATGAGATTAAAGGGTGGAGTGGGTCTGTAACACGAACACAGCACCGCACCTTTGATTGCTATTTAAATTATATACACGGCCTCCAAAACATACGAGTTAGTTTGTTTGCTCGAGTGTTTTCCTATTACATTCATATATAAGACATATTTGAAAATTAAGATAGCGCTTCATTACTCTGCTTGGCCGGCCGTCACTATTATTGTCTGTGCATTTTCTTTTCTTCATTAAGATAGGGTTTTATATAAGTTTTCTTGTTGCCCTATCTAATGATCATTGTTGATTTTCATTTGTGACTTTGAGAAATAAAATGCTATTTAAACCAAAACATACGAGTGAAGCCTAAAGAAAGCTAAAAAAAGGGTTTACAACCATTATCGTTTTCTTGAGGACTTTTTTCTTCTTTTGTTAAATATTTTTAATAAGGAACTTCATAAACGTTTCTTCAATATTTGCACTACTTGTTCAACACACAATATTTTTACTTGTCTATCTGTCTGTCTCTCTCCCGCTCGCTCTCTCTCTCTCTCCTCTCTCTCTCTCTCTCTCTGTCTGTCTGTCTCTCCCGCTCGCTCTCTCTCTCTCTCTCTCTCTCTCTCTCTCTCTCTCTCTCTCTCTCTCTCTCTCTCTCTCTCTCTCTCTCTCTCTCTCTCTCTCTCTCTCTCTCTCTCTCTCTCTCTCTCTCTCTCTCTCTCTCTCTCTCTCTCTCTCTCTCTCTCTCTCTCTCTCTCTCTCTCTCTCTCTCTCTCTCTCCTCTATCTAAAAAAAAAAATCCACATGTAGCACTGATAATTTTCTCAGCACTCAAAACTTCAAGTTTTCAAAGTTGTAAAACAATAAAGAACATAACTTTTTTAAAATTTTATTTTGCGAAGGTATATGAATCCACCCCTGGGAGTCAGCCTCATACACGTAGGGCCTAGGTTTCTGTCTGAGGGGATTTCTGTTATCATAGAAGCACCTTCACCTGTTGTGCTCACTATCTGCTCTCCCTGCGTCATCTCCAATAGAACAGCGCATAAGTCTATGCAGCTTTTCCCTGCTCTCTAGATTTTCTTGCTTTATGTCTATTTCTCCTTTCGCTTTCTAGATACTTGTCCTTGTCCAATTGGCTTAGTTTACAGATAAACGTTGTAGATCTTGGTCATCAAAAACATTCAATATTACAAAACAAAGAAACAAACATCACATTTTTGGTTGCATTTTCTTCTTTCTTTGATCCCTTCCTCCAACCAACCCCCTCTCTCTGTGTGTGTGTGTGTGTGTGTGCGCGGGCGTGTGTGTGCGTGTGCGTGTGCGTGTGTGTGTGTGTGTGTGCGTGCGTGTGCGTGTGTGCGTGCGTGCGCGTGTGCGTGCGTGCGTGCGTGCGCGTGTGCGCGATGCGTGTGTTGTGTGTGTGTGTGGGTGTGTGTGTGTGTGTGTGTGTGTGTGTGTGTGTGTTGTGTGTGTGTGTGTGTGTGTGTTTATAGTTGCCCAACATAGTAATAGAGGCAAGAGCCTTTCTGGAATACACAGGACCAAGATAGTATACAGATGACAGTTGTGAACGCATTATAGTTAGCTCATCGATAACAAGCTTTTTTTTAGCCATCATGATCCACCCAAACCAACCAATCTATTCCTTATCCCCCTTTCTTCTGACACTCTAGCACACATGAAAACACACACACAAGCATGCACACATACATACACAAACAGCACACACACACACACATACGCACACAAACATACACACACACATACACACGCGCTCCCCACACACCTAACACACGCCCACACCCACACAAACGCACGCGAACAAACAACATGTAAACACACACCACACAAAAATAAACACACAACACACACTCACACAAATAAGTGCGCGAATACCGCACCTTCAAACGCGTGCATGCATAAACAATGCACACGTGCAGAGAGCGAGAGGCTCCAAAAATAACAGCTTCCGCTGACAGGTAAAAAAAAAAAAGTCTGGAATATTTTGACAACAGTTTCTCTTGTTTCGTTGGCATACCTCTACGTCAGTTGAATTATTTATTTACCTGGGATTGAATGAATGAGAGATGAGAGAGAGAGATGAGAGAGAGAGAGAGAGAGAGAGAGAGAGAGAGAGAGAGAGAGAGAGAGAGAGAGAGAGAGAGAGAGAGAGAGAGGAGAGAGAGAGAGAGAGAGAGGAGATGAGAGAGAGAGAGAGAGAGAGAGAGAGAGAGAGAGAGAGAGAGAGAGAGAGAGAGAGAGAGAGAGAGAGAGAGAGAGAGAGAGAGAGGAGAGAGAGAGAGAGAGAGAGGAGAGAGAGAGAGAGAGAGAGAGAAGAGAGAGAGGAGAGAGAGAGAGAGAGAGAGAGAGAGAGGAGAGAGAGAGAGACAGAGACACAAACACACATACCGGCCAAAGCTGAAAATACACAAATAGGTATGTGTTATGGGCCCTATAACTAAGAGCACAAACGTGCATGCGTTTGTTTGTATGTGCATGCGAGCACGAGTATGTGCACCCAACCCTCCCCCGCACCAGCGTGTGTGTGGGCTGGGTAGGGGAGTGTGTGTGTGTGTGTGTGTGTGTGTGTGGTGTGTGTGTGTGTGTGTGTGTGTGTGTGTGTGTACGTGTGTGTGTGTGTGTGTGTGTGTGTGTGTGTGTGTGTGTCGTGTGTGTGTGTGTGTGTGTGGTTATGTGTACGTGTGTGTGTGTGTGTGTGTGTGTGTGTGTGTGTGAGTGTGAGTGTGTGTGTGTGTGTGTGTACGTGTGTGTGTGTGTGTGTGTGTGTTACGGGTGTGTGTGTGTGTGTGTGTGTGTGGTGTGTGTGTGTGTTGTGTGTGTGTGTACGTGTGTGTGTGTGTGTGTGTGTGTGTGTGTGTGTGTGTGTGTGTGTGTGTGTGTGTGTGTGTGTGTGTGTGTGTTTGTTTGTTAGTGTCCCGTGGGTGTGAATAAATACACTATCAGATGGATATGTGCGTAGAGAGGGGGGAATTGGGTAAAGTACTTACGATAGGCGAGGAAGCGAGACGGGCATTTTGCTAGTAGTGAACACAACAAAACATGTTCTTCTGTGCATTGTTTATTTTACTTAGCATCTTTTTTGTTAAACGATGGTTATATGTTTATTGAGAGAGAGAGAGAGAGAGAGAGAGAGAGAGAGAGAGAGAGAGAGAGAGAGAGAGAGAGAGAGAGAGAGAGAGAGAGAGAGAGAGAGAGAGAGAGAGAGAGAGAGAGAGAGAGAAACTGACAGGCAGACAGACAGATAGGGAAAAGGACGGAGAAACGAGGGGACAGCTAGATTGATTAACTATTAATAAGCCAACATAGTACATAAATCGTGAGGACATGTCATGCTGTGTTCCTTGAAAAGCTTCTTTATGCACCCACCAGTGAAAAAATCCTCTAAGTGAAAACCTTTATCCACCCGACAGTGAATAAAACTCTAATTGAAAACCTTTATCCACCCGACACTAAAAAAACACCACACCTCTGCTTAGAAACCTTTATCCACTCGACAGTGGGGAAAAAAGCTCTCCTTGAAACCCTTCTTCATCCACCCGATAGTGAACAAAAATCTTAGAAAACCTTCTTTATCCACCCGACTAAAAAAAATCTCCTAGAAAACCTTTATCCACCCGACTGAAAAAACTCTCCTAGAAAACCTTTATCCACCCGACTGAAAAAAACTCCTAAAAAAACTTTATTCACCCCACTGAAAAAACTCTCCTAGAAAACCTTTATCCACCCGACTGAAAAAAACTCTCCTAAAAAAACTTTATCCACTCGACAGGCGGAAAAACGTTCATTATTTGATTGATTTCCTAGCTTGTCTGTGCGAGCACGCATATTTTAAACTTGAATAGACGAAGATTGAAATAGGGAGGATAGGAGAGGAAGGAGACTATGGTGAAATGAATCAGGGGAAGAAACTCTCCATTAATTAACTCCCTCCAACCAAGTAATTTTCGACATCACCGCCTAGCACAATATGAACAACAGCCAAAGGGAAGCAAACCTAACTTCATCCTCCCCAAAAAGGAAGAGCCAGTTTAACCTATATGACCACCAGCCACACAGTACACAACAGTTCAAATTTGAATGGTTCTCTCCCCGTGGGGATACCGGGGGATCTTTCGCAAAAATAGTTCCCCACCTTCTGGAAGTTCTGTGCTTGTAACTTCCTTTAAGCTGCCACTCTCTTTGACTCTGCCTTTTCCCTTTGCTTTCTATCATCTACTATCTTTCCGACTTATTGGCCCATTCTCCTGCCTTTTTTCCAAAACAATCTTCTATATAATGTTTCTCCTTTGAGCTCCTCCAAAATCGGAATGTGTCGGCTGTACGCAGCGAGACCAGTGAAAACTGAAAACCAGACACATACGTACCTTACCCACTATGGTCATATGGTCTGGGAACGCAGAAGAAGAAGAAGAAGAAGAATGTTTCTGACTTTTGGGCTTTAAGATCTCAAATCTGACTGGAATCATTTCAGGTGGTTTTTTGGGACAATCCTGAGACAGTTCTCTTATGTGGCTAATAGTTGAGTTGTAATGAAAATAATTTCAGTTGAGAAGATTAACGAGAAGAAAGATAGTCCCTTTCACACTGCTACGGGTGTCTTCTTCTTCTTTGATCGCTCAGTTACCTGTCAATTATGATCGCAGATGCGTCATGCTGCCGATATGCGCCTAACTAAGAAACAGTTAGGCCCAGCAAGTCCGACTTCGGCTGGAGGAAATGTTTTTGATTGAAAGTGTTTCGTGAAAAAAGGCAGGAGAATGGGACCGGTAAGGCAGAAAGATAGTAGATGACAGTAAGCAAAGGGAAAAGGCAGAGTCAAAGAGAGTGACAGATTAGAGGAAGTTACCAGCACAGAACTTCCAGAAGATGGGGGAACTATTTATATAAAAGACCCCCCGGCATCCCCATGGAGGGGACTACGGGTGTCTGAAGCTCTAATCAGTTCACTGCCCTCCCTGGTAAACAGGTTAACACACCTGCTGCTGTTTTAACCTTGATGTCTTCGTGTATATTGAGTGCCTTTTGCTTTCTTTTCTCTTTGCTTACTGCCCCTCATCCGCTCAGCTTCCTCCCATCAATATATGTTATCAAGACTCCCTCTTGTGTTTTTTGGTACTACTGTACTCCAAGTTCTGCAAGAACGGGAGTACAGAATCCGTGTGTGTGCGTGCGCGTGTGTATGCGCGCAGGTGCGTGATTATAAAAAAATATATCACCTTCACTCTCAATTCAGTACAGAACACAAAAGTCATGATAACACATTGGTAAACTACCTGCCCCATCGTCCGGCACCATGTACAGTATAATGCAAGCTTGGGGCCATGCCCCATTCATTTGGCGTGTTTATTGTGCATTCCAAGAGAGAGAGAGAGAGAGAGAGAGGGGGGGGGAGAGAGAGAGGGAGGAGAGAGAGAGGGAGAGAGAGGGGAGAGAGAGAGAGAGAGAGAGAGAGAGAGAGAGAGAGAGAGAGAGAGAGGGAGGGGAGAGAGAGAGAGAGAGAGGGAGAGAGAGAGAGAGAGAGAGAGGAGAGAGAGAGAGAGAGAGAGAGAGAGAGAGAGAGAGAGAGAGAGAGAGAGAGAGAGAGAGAGAGAGAGAGAGAGAGAGAGAGAGAGAGATAGAGAGAGAGAGAGAGAGAGGAGAGAGAGAGAGAGGAGAGAGAGAGAGAGAGAGAGAGAGAGGGAGAGAGAGAGAGGGAGAGAGAGAGAGAGAGAGAGAGAGAGAGAGAGGAGAGAGAGAGAGAGAGAGAGAGAGAGAGAGAGAGAGAGAGAGAGAGAGAGAGAGAGAGAGAGAGAGAGAGAGAGAGAGAGAGAGAGAGAGAGAGAGAGAGAGAGAGAGACCTTTTTCACAACAATAGCAGATAACAAGAAGCAGCTGTCTTCGAAAATCAGCAAGCCCATCCTGTATCCCCCGGACAAAAATGGGGGAAGGAAATATGTGTTGGGGGGGGGGGGGGTTCAGAATTTGTATGAAGATGAGGGGGTACAGGATCAACAGAACGTAAGGCACATCAAAACAGTCAACAACAATTTCAAGCAAAATGCTTCGCTTACGTTTTTCCCCCCCAAATGTTTTGCATTGTGATTTTATCTCCACAGAGAAATATCGTTTTTCTGCCAGGTTTACTTGGCGAATAACTTTGCTAAAGTTAAGAGTAACGTTTTTGTCTGTTAAAACCTGTGCTTAATAAACGTGAATTACAAATAGATTTTGATGAAACTTAAGATATAACATCAGCTTAAATATTGGACTTAAATCTGGACTTCCTTTCAAATACTTTTAAAAAAAAGATTTATTAAGAATTCAAAGAAAGAAAACAGTGTTGTAAAGACTGGCCAGTAAAATAGGCGTTACCATGCGTGTAAAAGTTTTCTTCTGTCACAATATTACCATCTTTCTCCTTCCGGACAAATGCCAATATCCCCGATTCTTAAAGAAATAAAGAGTTCATGTTTTTGTTCAAGATTCATTTGTTCAAGATTCATTGGTGGCACATAGGTAACGCGTTCGCCTCATGCAAAATAAACCCAAGTTTGAACCTGGGTGCAGGGGATTTTTCCTCTCACTCTGCACTAGGCCTTATGGTCTGAACGTGGAGTCTTTCGGATGAGACGATAAACTGAGGTCCCATGTGCACATGCACTTAGCACACGTTAAACCCATTGGCAAAAAAAAAATTGTCCTTTGGTCTATAAAAAAAATCCCCCCTCCTCAGTCTCACACAAGTCGCATGCAAATTTTAAAAAAAAAAAAAAGAAGAAAAAAATGGGTGGCATGCCTCTGGCTGTGACGCTCTCTCCAGGTGGGAGCAACCCGAATTTCACAGAGACGCCTCTGTGACTATAAAGTACCAAATTTCGATGCACAGATAGACTTTTAGAGGAACAGGCAACTGAACAGACAGACAGGGAGAAAAACTCACGTCCAGGAGCAGTTTGACGACGTCGATCTTTCCGTAGAGAGCAGCCTCGTGCAGACAGGTACCGCCCAATGTGGCCCGGTTAATGTTCATACCGCTCTGTATCAGCAACCTGACAAGACAGAAAAACAAATAATAAGAATAACAATCATGATTGCTGTTAATTTAAACGGAAAACAACCGATCCCAGGGATCGGGTCTCTCTCGCCAGCTGTGATTCAAATGTGGCTCCCCTCTTTTATAGTCCGGTCGCAGGTTTAAGCACATACACACACACACTACAAACATGCAAGCACATATTATGTGCTCATACACCATGCAAGGAAACATACGTGTGAAAATTTACATGCACGAACGCATGCGCACGCTAAGGCGGACATAAACTGAACCCCTCCCCCCCCAGTCCCCACAGACACTACAAAATGTTTACACATTCATACTAACAACCCCTACTACCCCCGTGGGGATACCGGGGGATCATTTATACAAATAGTTTCCACGCCTTCTGGAAGTTCTGAGCTTGTAACTTCCTCTAATCTGTCACTCTCTTTGGCTCTTCCTTTTCCCTTTGCTTACTGTCAGCTACTATCTTTCTGCCTTACTGGTCCAATCTCCTGCCATTTTTTTTATAGAAACTCTTAAAAAGATTGTCTCCAGCCGAAGTCGGACATGCTGGGCGTTACTATTTCTTAGGCGCATAACGGCAGCATGACGCATCTGCGCTCATATGACCGTAACTGTCTGATCGACAAAGAAATGATCGAGAAAGAAGAAGATGCGAACACACACACACACACAAAGTATCCCAAGGCTCCCAATCGTCCCTCAAAACAAGGGGTCCCAGGGACTCCTTCACGTACAGTATAGAGGGTCCTAGAGGCGGGATAGAGGGTTCTAGAGGCGGGATAGAGGGTCCCAGTGACATTGCAAATGCTAAAAATAATTTTCCTAGTGCATCCCTGGGACCCCCCGCACATTCTATTAGAGGGTCCTTTAGAATTCTAGTACTTCATAGACCCTCAAACGGGGGTTCCTGGGAGCCCTGGTATCCTACACACCTGATGACGTCACTGTGTCCATTCTTGGCGGCCAGGTGCAGACTGGTGGTGCGGCCATTGTCCAGGGTGTCCGTGGGGCTGTCCTCCAACAGCTTCTCACACAGGTTGCTCCTCAACAACTGCTCCGCCACCTGGACAGACCACAGTGCACCCATCAAGCATTCCATCCATCAATCAAATCAATCAACAACTGCTCCGCCACCTGGACAGACCACAGTCCACCCATCAATCAAGCATTCAAATCATCCATCAATCAACAACTGCTCCGCCACCTGGACAGACCACAGTCCACCCATCAAGCATTCCATCCATCAATCAAATCAATCAACAACTGCTCCGCCACCTGGACAGACCACAGTCCACCCATCAAGCATTCCATCCATCAATCAAATCAATCAACAACTGCTCCGCCACCTGGACAGACCACAGTCCATCCATCAAGCATTCCATCCATCAATCAAATCAATCAACAACTGCTCCGCCACCTGGACAGACCACAGTCCACCCATCAAGCATTCCATCCATCAATCAACAACTGCTCCGCCACCTGGACAGACCACAGTCCACCCATCAAGCATTCAATCAATCAATCAATCAAATCAATCAACAACTGCTCCGCCACCTGGACAGACCACAGTCCACCCATCAATCAATCAATCAAATCAATCAACAACTGCTCCGCCACCTGGACAGACCACAGTCCATCCATCAAGCATTCCATCAATCAATCAACAACTGCTCCGCCACCTGGACAGACCACAGTCCACCCATCAAGCATTCAATCAATCAATCAATCAAATCAATCAACAACTGCTCCGCCACCTGGACAGACCACAGTCCACCCATCAAGCATTCCATCAATCAATCAATCAAATCTATCAACAACTGCTCCGCCACCTGGACAGACCACAGTCCACCCATCAAGCATTCCATCAATCAATGAATCAATCAATCATTCGGTTGAACAATCGATCAATCAATCACCAATCAGTCTCTGAATGTAGGGTTACCAGTTAGCGTTCAAGATCTGTTAGAAAAAGAGTAGTTTAAAAAA
>CM065680.1:81033053-81035553 GCA_017654935.2 Phymorhynchus buccinoides | reverse complement strand
CACACGCACAACACACACACGCATAACACACACACACACACACACACACACACACACACACACACACGCGCACAACACACACACGCACAACACACACACACACAACACACACACACGCATAACACACACACACACGCACAACACACACACACACGAATCAAGAATTGTTATCCTTTGACCCCTCTTGGGGCATGGAGGATACAAGTATAACAAAAACATAAAACTCAATCAGAACAAAGCGTGGACGTAATAGCGAAATGTCGAACTTTGGTGAGCTGTAGATGAAAATGCTCTTGTTAAACTATCTTCCCAATTTTTAGAAACTTAACTAATATTCAAACAAATGTATCGTCCTTTTCGAAATAAATGACAGATATTACAAACATATTTTGGTTTCAGATATTTCTTAGGAACGAATTTTTCACAAAGTTCATTATATTTTGGACGTTGCATTATACAATGAAATTCATCTACAATTCCACACACACACGCGCGCACGCACACACACACACGCGCGCACTCACACACACACACACACACAACTGTTCACACAGTGTTGAGGGGTTTGTGAAAAACACCAACTTTCCATGAACTCTAGTGAACAAAGAGCGTTAAACACAGGCCTACTTTGGGGTCCTTTACCTCCATAGAAACTTCCTATACAGCTTCAAAACATATTATTATTAGGTTTAAAACCGTTTTCCACATGAATTGAAAGAAGAGAAAGTTTACTTTGTATTGCTACAAACTAGGGGACTCTCTCTCTCTCTCTCTCTCTCTCTCTCTCTCTCTCTCTCTCTCTCTCTCTCTGTATGTGCGTGCGTGCGTGCGTGAGTGTGTGCGTGTGTGTGTGCGTGCCCCTAAATCATGTTTTATCACCTCGAGTTCATCAATCATTTATTGTCCTCATTAAACTTCATAAAGAAAAGACCCCTTGCATTACCACATGGAAAACTAGTGCTCTCGAACGGACGCGCGCGCGCGCGCGTGTGTGTGTGTGTGCGCGTGCGTGCGTGCGTGCTTACGGTCTTATGTCCATCCTGAAACATATTAAGAAATAGGATACCCTTGTTATTAACAGCAATTATGAAAGCCCATTTCTGGTGGAAGGCAAGAAGAAAAATCTGTTTAACGTCCTCCGGTCTGAAACAGACACATATGGGACACTAGTAGATATAAAGATGGTAGGAACGATCCTGGAGGCAGTGCAACACCAGGAAAGTCCCGAATTTTTAACAATACATATATTATTGATAAGTGTGTGGAAGGCAAATTAACTCTAACGTCTCTTATATTCTGTTTGTTTTCCTTAGCATCATGTTGGGCAGAGTTGTACGCACGGCGTGAATGACTGACAAGAGTGACCTGCCATCCATGGTTCGCTTCTACCGGCTTCCCTGGCCAGAACCATTAGTACCCTGCTGAGAGAACAGGAGAAGATCACGTCCATGTCCACAGGGTACCTAACTCTTCTCTGACATTGTCACTTCAATGGAGCACACCCCACACTCACTCTCTTTTTAAAAAAAGAACGATTTCGCACCATGTCTCTTCTTCTTCTTTTGGGTTCCCAGGCCATATGGCCATAATGGGTAGTAGGTATGTGTTCGGTTTTCAGTTTTCACTGGTCTCCCCGCTGCATACAGCCGACATATTTCGATTTCGGAGGAGCTCAAAGGAGAAAATATTTGAAAGATTTTGTTTTTTGAAAAAAAGGCAGGAGAATGGACCAATAAGTAAGAAAAATAGTAGATGACAAAAAGCAAAGGGAAAAGGCAGAGTCAAAGAGAGTGGCAGATTAGAGGAAGTTACAAGCACAGAACTTCCACAAGGTGGGGGAACTATTTAAGTACTTCATAGTCACAGAGGCGTCTCTGTGAAATTCGGGTTGCTCCCACCTGGAGAGCGTGTCACAGCCAGAGGCGCGCCACCCAATTGTTTTTGCATGCGATTTTTGTGTGACTGATGAGGAAGGAAAGGGTGATTTATGACCAAATGACAACTTTTTCGTTGCCACTGGGCTTAACGCGTGCTAAGTGCATGGGCACACTGGACCTCGGTTTATCGTCTCATCCGATAGACTCCACGTTCAGACCGTAAGGCCTAGTGCAAAGTGAGAGAAAAATACCCTGTACCCAGGTTCGAACTCGGGTTTACTTGACAAGAGGCGAACGCGTTAACACTGTGCCACTCTGCCTGAAAGCTTATTCAGTGAAATTTGGGTTCGTTTATTTGATGTTTCTTGTCAAATGTTGCTCTTGATTTGCACAGTTGTGTCAGTCTTTCAAACTGATCCTGACACCAGAGGATTCGGTGACAGGAAGATGGGTGGTAGGTAGCAGGGAGGGGACGAGCTACAAGAAGTAGCAGACCTACCGCGAGTCAGCCTGCCCCCCCCCCCCCCCCCTCCCCCTCTGTCACCGTTTCAGGAGGCCTGTAATAATCGGATTTAGGGAACTTTGCTTGCATTCTGATTTCGGGCTCACACCCAACGAAAGGT
>CM065680.1:81018053-81023053 GCA_017654935.2 Phymorhynchus buccinoides | reverse complement strand
GTCGCAATATCGGGCACAGTCGGCGAAACAACATACTGGACATTTTTGTCGCAATATCGGGCACAGTCCTGCCAATTTGCATGCTGACTGGTTCAGTACTTAGCTGGTGTAATCTGGAATATGATAAAGCCCGTTCATATTAGCCGTTTTAGGTGGGGTTGTTACTTCCCTTGGTTTGGTGGCTCACTGATACAGTCCCCTTGTTTGCTATAACTTCCGGTGGCGAGTTGGGCAGCTACCGTAGATAGTAGATCGACTTTCCTGTTTCTGTTTGCGTCGCAGACGCCACTTCTGACGATAAATCGCGATGTTGATACGAACATGAATGTTTTGCTGTCCCTACACATGATTACGCGAGTTTTACTACTCCTTATTTGCTTCAATAACATTTACTTTGTCACCATCTTTACCCTGCGCTTTTTGTTTTGTTTCTTTTCATGGTAGGCCTATGACGATAATGTGTTTACTGTTTACCACATCTGTGTAAATAATTACGGTGTGGCGAGAGCGCCGTATGCTTTGGTTTGTTCCATAATTCCTTTGATGGTTTTACAACAAATAAAATAATCTGAGTTTGAATTTTGATATGGTTGAGGGGAAAAGGGGGCATGCAAGCAAACGGGGGGGATTATACTAGAGGGTGGGTGGGTCGTGGATGAAGGATTTTCACTATGATTTGGGAATGGGTAGAACTAGAAGGGTGGGAGTAAAGTGGGGCGGATGGGGGAAGGGGCTCGCACAGTGACACACACACACGCACACATGTACAGAGAGATATATATATATAGTTTTACATCAGTTTAAAGAGGCAATGCTATGGCATAACAGGCACCTTTCTAGGATGGGTTAACCAGTGACATAATTATAAGCCTTTTACTACTTGCCTTATATGCAAATTCCTTGATGTTGACTAACTCTACTTTTAAGTTGCGATGGAGGAAGCCAAGGGTCTTACTGACTTTGCTGCACACATTTGAGATGTGGGTGTCCCATCTAAGGTCTTGTGATATTGTAAAGCCCAGACATTTATTTTCATCTCTATCCAATCCAGGTCCTGGCCATATAGTTGGTAGTTCTTTATCAGGGGATTTTTCTTCCTGATCACATGGAGGCTCTTGCATTTGTCGGGATGGAAGGACATCCATTTGTTTTCCCATGATGCTAATTCATTTAGGTCTGGTTGGAGATCATTGAGGTCTCTGGGAGGGTCCACAGCTCGGTGACAGAGTCGTCCACAAAGAGAAAGGAAGTTGGAAGATAGTTGCCTCGAAAGACCATTGATGCCAACAGGAAAAGGGTCGGCCCAAGCACAGATCCTTGGGGGACTCCTGATTCTACAGGGATAGCTTCGGATGCAGCTCAATCAACAACTATTTTTTCCTGCCTGCCTGCAAGGAAGCTCTCAATTAATCTATTGACTGAACTTCTGATCCCATAGTGGCGAAATTATTCATAAGGAGATAGTGATAAATCTTATCAAAGGCCTTTTTAAAATCCACGACTAGGACGTTGGTCCTTCCAGATAAAAATTTAAAAAAAAGCGACAAAAATGTGCTTGATAGTGGTGGTGAGAAATACTGGGTCACCAACTCACTCACACACACACACACAACAACTCACATACACACACAACACACACAACACACACACACACACGCATGCACGCACGTACACACACGCACGCACACACGCACACGCACACACAGAGGCGCGTGAAGGTCGAGAGGGTATACAGTCGTATATTGTAAAGACAAACAATTTATCATGTGTGTGTGTGTGTGTGTCACTGACTGAGTCAGTTGTGTCTGACTATAACTTTTTCATAGCAGATAAAGCGACTGCTATTCTACTTCTACAGGGCTGGACTGAAATTTGTTTTCATTGGTGGTAGGTGATAGAAGCTGTGAAGCAGTGACCGACACCTAGGCATCTATATAAAAAAAAAAGACAAACAATGTATCGTGTGTGTGTCACAGTGTGTGTGTGTGTGTGTGTGTGTGTGTGTGTGTGTGTGTGTCACTGACTGAGTCAGCTGACTATGACTTTCACATAGCAGATAAAGCTACTGCTATTCTACTTAGAACTACAGGGCTGGACTGAAATTTGTTTTCAGTGGTGGTAGGTGATAGAAGCTGTAAAACAGTGACAGACACCTAGGCATCCATTGTTTCAGAAGGCGTAAAATCTCTATTTTTCTCTCTCTCTAGGCATCCATAAAATAAGTTTTAAAAAAAGGACCTAGAATACTACCTTGAGGAACACTACTGCTAACATGTGCAGCCTACAGACTGATTTCACATCTTTACTATTACAATACTGAGTTCTGTTAAATGAAAAGTCTTCTATCCATTTAAGTAAATTGTTGTGGATTCCATAACCATGTAATTTAATTTTATGTTGTAGGCCTACTTACAACAGTTGTGTTGTAATGGAAAGAGTGACTTGTTTTGGGCTTTAAAGCTGATTAAGTTCTTTTAAAACATTATTTATTATTTATTTTGTTATTATTTGTTTTTAAATAAATAGATCTAGCGCAGGCCAAACAATGTCTTAGCGTGTACTATTTCACTTCTGAGTACTGGGTGCACTATCCCAGGTTGTTGGGGTGATGGCTTATGCACACTTTCTTATTTCAAGCACTGGGAGAGGGGTGGAAGTAAAGTACATTTTCTTACTACACATTTCATAATTTGCACACCATTTCAACGCCCCAGGAGAAATATCAGTATGCAGTACACTTTCTTGTTACAAACTTGCTGTTTTGTATACCCTTTGAAAATCCAAAATAAACCTCTTTTTTTTAAAGCGTGAATAGCAAATTTCTCCTTTACATCCTGCAGTCCTAAAGATTACAGGCACATGGAAGGGAACATGAGAATCAGTGAATAATTGACATAATTGGTAGTGCAACATACTGGGAATGAGATTGAATCATACAAATTATTTTTAATTTATTTTAATTATGAAACATAATAGAAAAGGAACCGCCTAAGCTAATGAAAAAAGTTATGTTCTGTGGCTTTTTCGTGCAAGACAGTATGAGTTTGCTCAGTTGCAGGGTTTGTGATCGAATAAATAATCACAACTGAGCCAAACAAATAAGATTGTGATCTGTGATGAGAAACACACAGTGTTGTGTAAAAGTAGAGCTGATTAATTTAAAAAAATCAGTGAGAAAATTGTGTGTCAGAGATTCAATGCGAAATCTGCAAGCTGCACGCACATCTTTGGTTGTTCCTTGCCCATTACTTGTCGTCAGGCAAACATTCAGCCCCATCGGCTCGGAAGTGAGTAGATCACTTTTCGCGACTCCGCGCGCTAGAGATAAACAAGCGCATTCACTCTTGCAAACCGGCTTCGATAAAACGGCTAATACAGACAGACAGAGAAACGCACATGCTCTTGTTCCCATTCCAGTACATTCTTGTTCTTATAGAACTGGAGTACGAATCAAGGGTAATGGTGGAAGAAGAGTGAAGGTTGGAGCCTGGATTGAGAGGGGGTGGAGGGGGTGGAGGGCTATTGAGTGCACACGTGTGATTTTTGATGGATGGAAGTTCAAACCGATCCAATAAATCAGCTGAACACCAGCAGAACGGATGAAGTTTTTAAGCGTGCTTCAGAGACAAAGAGAGAGAGGGAAGGAGAGAGAGAGAAAGGCAGAGGGAGATACAGTGACAGAGAGACAGAGAGAGAGAGAGTGGATGGTCGTCAGAGACAGAGAAAGAATTACTTCAGCTGGACTGCTATATTCCAATACCCCAGCTGTGGTTTTAACGAGGATGAGCATAACCTGTTTATAATTCGCATCGATAAAGAACCCTTAAGATATCAGAACGTATTAGTAATAGTATTAATAACAGACAACAACTGCATCTCTCAACACTGCGTGTGTTTGCATTATTGTCGACTACGAATGTTTGATTTCTTACTCTGTCTTTCAATCTACGTTCAATTGTAAAAAGTCAAATAAAAATAGATGCTTTGTCCACTTTTTCTTTTTGTTCTACGTTTTCTATTTATTGTTTTCTATTTATTTTATTGTTTTGTTATTATTATTTATTGTTACGTTTACTGTTCGTTGTTGTTTGGTGTGATATTAAATAAACCCATCTTCTTTGCTGTGTACTTGTTTCCTTGTAAACTGGTATAATTCCGCCAATGTTTATGCTATGTAACTTATTTTGAACTGAGCACGCCATAAGCTTTGCTTGTTGTTGCATCAGTTATGTCGTTGTTGTTGTTCATGCTCTTTTGAAAATAAAACATTTAAACCAGATAAAAATAACCTTGTGACTAAAATTTCATACATACAGTCCTGTAGTATTTCAAAATAAATATTGCTATAACCGTGAGATAATCCTTACGCTAATAATTAACACCCCCACCCCTTAATCTCTCCCCCTCCCTCCTCTCCAACTCGAGCAAGACGCACGCACACCCACACACACACACACACATACACACACACACACAACACACACATACACACACACACACACACACACACACACATACACGCACGCCACGCACACACACTTTCTTTCCATTGACAACCTCGTCTGACCTGCGAATACATATAAAACTAGGAGTGTACTGTATTTAATGCATTATATTGTACTGCATTATATTGTACACACACAGACACACACACACGCGCACGCAACGCACACACATTCTATTTGCAGATATTCCGTGTGAGCGGCAAATAGTTCCCCCATAAACAGTAGGAGTGTCTACCCGGGGTAGGACAGTCACTGTGGGAGGAGGAATGCCATTCGTTCAGCCAGGCTTTCCACACAGTCAGCACATTCATCACTCAATGTCAATCGCAGGTCACGCTCAATGAATGCTGACAAAGTGTCGACTGTTATAGAAAAGTGCGCGCGCGCGCGCGCGTGCGTGTGTGTGTGTGTGTGTGTGTGTGTGTGTGTGTGTGTGTGTGTGTGTGTGTGTGTGTGTGTGTGTGTGTGTGTGTGTGTGTGTGTGTGTGTGTGTGT
>CM065680.1:81000553-81008053 GCA_017654935.2 Phymorhynchus buccinoides | reverse complement strand
GAGAGCGTCGCTGCAAGTGCAGCGCCTACTCACTTTTTTGGGTGAGTGGGGGTGGGGTGGGGTGGCACAGGGTGAGGAGGGTGTGTGGACACACTTGGAAAACCTAGCTATCAATTTGGCCATACCAGGCAGCGGTATTTCTCCCTGCTCTTACTGACTTTCAACTGCCGTGGGATTTGTACGTGCGTAAACCGCACGGGTCAGACTAGCTTTAAGTCCCCATCCGAGGGACTCGATGGTCAGTTCGAATTTCCTATCAAACTAGAAAGAAAGGGCGAGGCCGGGATTCAAACCCGGGTCACTCACGCTGCAGTCAGGCAATACATCAGGCAGGCGAACGTCTTGACCACTCTGCCACCTTTCCACATTGCAGAACAAACAATACACTACAATAACATGCAATACAATACAATACAATACAATACTGTATAGTACAGTCATTGCAATGCGGTGCAGCACAGTGTGTATAGCAAGATTTATACAACACAGCACAACAGAAATATTCGTAAAACGTAGAGTTGAGAAGAGTGGAGTAAATCAGAGTAGAGTAGAGTAGCCTGGACATCAGTAGGCTACTCTAGAGTGCAGTACGGCGTAAAGTAGTGCACTGCATGGCGAGTAGCTTAGTACATTCAGGGCTCCCAGGTCATAGAAGCAGGATAGAGGATCCCAGTCGCATTGCAAATGCTAAAAAGATTTTTTCTAGTGCATCCCTGGGACCCCCTGCACATTCGTTTAGAGGGTCCTTGATATTTTTAGTGCTTCCTAGACCCCCACATGGGGGTCCCTGGGGTCCCTGACATTAATTAAAGTAAGGCACATAACAGTAGCATGGGTGCAACTCTCCAAAATGAAAACAAACAACCTGAAAGGCAGGGGTCCAGGGATCCATCTCTGGCAGGGTACAGGGGCAGAGCCCCGTCGGACGATTCAGGGAGGGTGGGGGGGCGGGGGGCAACTTAAGAGAGAGACATAACGAGACAGACAGTTAAAACAATGGCGTCGCCGAGCGGCAGACATGTCCGTCACCAGCAATGCCACGCACTTGCGACACCCCGTAGAGTGTCACATCCTGACACAAAATTGGAAGGGATTCTGTCTTCTAGTTCACGAGATACAGCTTGAAGAAGAAACATATAGCGCAAAGAAGGAAATTTCGGTTTTCAAGGTCACACTTCAAGGTCAAGGTCAGCATGGCGATAATTTATGCTCGGATGTTTTCTACTCTAGGGTATACAGTGCCAGACACAATATGAAGCGCTTCTGTTAAGTACAAATGTGGAAAATATGGCTGAAAACCCAATTTGTAGACCCCTACCACTTTCAAGGCCTACGATCTCCCGGACCGTGACCTTGACCTTGATCAGTATGCCACCATCAGAACGGGCATACGCCAAAGTACCTGCATGCCAAATTTGAAGACTCTAACACTAACGGTGTGGGAGTTATGGCCCCTGAAAGATTTTCGGTTTTCAAGGTCGTACGTCAAGGTCAAGGTCACGACGGCAAAATGGTTTGCGCGGATGCCTTCCTCTCATAGTGACACACCAGCACACAAAAATTGACGTGATTCGGTCAACCCGTTCGAAAGATATCCTTGACAGAAGGAGAAAAAAATGACCCTCCGATTTTCAGGCTCCAGCGATCTTTTTGACCTTGACCTCGACCTTGATCGGTATGCCATCATCAGAACGGGCATAAGCCAAACCACCTTCATACCAAGTTTCAACATCCTATGTCGATCGGTGCCCGAGATATGGCTAAAAATAGATTTTCGGTTTGCAAGGTCGTACGTCAAGGTCAAGGTCACGACGGCAAAATGGTTTGCGCCGATCTCTTCCTATTAAGGAGGCACACCTTCACACAAAATGTGACGCGATTCGGTCAAGCGGTTCGGGAGATATCCTTGGGACAGACAGAAAAAACTAAAAAACCAACAAACAAACCAACCAACAAACAAAAAATACAAACCAGCCCATCGCAATAGTCCGATCACCTTTGGTGACGGACTAATGATAGACAGAGGGTGAGAGACAGTTTGAGTGCGATAAGCCTTGTAAAATTATTACATTGCCTTTGTAAACTTCCAAGATAGAACAACCAAGTTCGAAACGCCCCAAATCGCTTGTGGTCAATTTATTGTTTTTGTCATGAAGTAAAAACAAACACCCCTGAAGTTCAGTTTCTAGTCAAATTAAAAAAATACTGAAATCAGTGTAAAACTGAAAGAGTAGCACCCATGCAGTAGATACAGTGTGCACACCCGAACAGTACAGAGAACAGAGCATTAGACTAGATGGACTTGACCTGACCTGAGTCCAATCTAGACTAGACTAGAACAATAGTAGATCTACGCGTGCTGGCGACATTTTAGGCCTGGATGAGTGATGGGGGTGTGGTTGTGAAATGGATGAGCTGCACTGGCGGAAAGTGGTACTACGGGCCTATAGACCACTGCAACTAGGGTTATTAACGCCCTTGACAGCGATAGTTAAGCCCTTGTCGATCAGTATCCAAAAGGGCATTCACTCTTGCAAAAGGCAGCCATTCAGTGGCCTCAAATAGGGCTATTGGCAAGAATTATTCCCTTGTTTGGTCAGTACTCAAGCATCTACCAAGGCCATTGACTCTTGCAAAAGGTGGTCGTTGCAGTGGCCAATAATGGGCTTACAGCTATCTTCTCGATTTATAGACCCCAGTGTGAGCTTCTGGTATGGCTTGCGCGGCATTGTGTTCCTTAACCTTCTCCCTAACCCATTCTACATTCATGCGTCATGCTATCATGCTACGATGTCATAATGCTATCGTGTAACCCGTGAATGAATGTTGAGAACACGCATGTGCGCACGGTCTGTGTCTTCGTGTTCGTTCCATCCCCGGCCTGTATCTGTCTTCACATGCCCATGCACACAACATTCATTTAATGACAGAAACTTTATACAAAATCTTACAGGATTCACAGCTCCCCTTTCACCGCCAAAGTCGCATTTTAGCACCACAGTGAGTTAACACCTATGTCACTAAAAGGCATCAAATTGGGGTCTATTATGCAAACACCCTATTGTCTTAGTTTTGGGAAGTAAGGATAAACCTTATTTTAGATATGTCACAGAAGAATCCCCAATACTGCAGATGGCTTTTGTTCTCTACCCAGATAAATTTAAAGGAACATTTTGGCTGGCGGTGAAAGGGTTAAAAATAAACACACCATACCAAGTAAGCTCTTTAATTTTCAAAACAGACTTTTTTTCCTCATCAAACGGTTACCTGATGCATATGACACAAGGCACATATGAAAAAGCAGTGTTATTAAAAACGTTATGATACAAGTCGTATCATTAAAAAGAAGATGGCAAAGCTATATAAACGTACTCCCAGTTCAAAAATCAAAACAAAGAATCAAACTTATTGAAGGTATGTTTGTATGGCTTGGCACTTGAATGAAATAGTATTTATTGACATCGCTTTTGGGACCCGAGAGACGTTTCTGCCACTTTTCATCCTAATCAGTTCAGTAATTCATACTGTGACAATTGGAGTATATTGAAATTTATCATAAACATCGATTTTACTGGGAATGGGAGTAAGTTTATATGGCTTGTCAGTTGGATGAATTGGTGTCATGGGCTTCATCATTTGGCTATCAGAAAACAAATTCTGCAAAGTTTCATTACTATTGATAACATATCTTTGACAGCATTATTTCTTTTAAAAAACCCCAACAACAACAAAACACCAACACGAATTTAAAAACGGAGTTACGTTAATTAACGTTTATATGGCTTGCTGCTTGGCGAATCTGTCATAACCGGCATCACTGTCAGGACATCACATGGGATACCATTCTGCCACGTGTTTGCAAGATAGGTTCAGTAGTTGAGGTGCTGTGAAGTGGAATATAAAGGACGCTTCGCCGTGATACATACAGACGCACAAACAGAATAGGTAGAGAAAGGAACGCACATCCCTCGTTTCCATTCCGTTGTACTTCGGTTCTTTTGGGGCATAACAAATAAGTTAGCAAGAAAACGGAGCTCTCAGCTGACTTCCATCATAAATAACATCTTGAACGCTTTTGAATGTCATAACGAAACCCTTTCTAATAAAAAGAGAGTGCAGGGAGGGAGGAAGGAAGAGAGAGAGAGAGAGAGAGAGAGAGAGAGAGAGAGAGAGAGAGAGAGAGAGAGAGAGAGAGAGAGAGAGAGAGAGAGAGAGAGAGAGAGATTATTGACAAGATTGAGACAACTTGTTTTTCAATTGAACGTTGAAATGTCGCCATGTTATCCTAAATGTCAAGCTGAAGTTTCAATACCAAGCTACTGCAACACACACACACACACACACACACACACACACACACACACACACACACACACACACACACACACACACACACACACACACACATATATATATATATATATATACAGAGAGAGAGAGAGAGAGAGAGAGAGAGAGAGAGAGAGAGAGAGAGAGAGAGAGAGAGAGAGAGAGAGAGAGAGAGAGAGAGAGAGAGAAACATACAGAGACGCAAAGAAAGAAGGGGGTGAGTGGACAGACAGAAAGACAACAGAGACGTAGAGAAAGAAGGGGGTGAGTGGACAGACAGAAAGACAACAGAGACGTAGAGAAAGAAGGGGGTGAGTGGACAGACAGAAAGACAACAGAGACGTAGAGAAAGAAGGGGGTGAGTGGACAGACAGAAAGACAACAGAGACGTAGAGAAAGAAGGGGGTGAGTAGACAGACAGAAAGACGACAGAGACGTAGAGAAAGAAGGGGGTGAGTGGACAGACAGAAAGACAACAGAGACGTAGAGAAAGAAGGGGGTGAGTGGACAGACAGAAAGACAACAGAGACGTAGAGAAAGAAGGGGGTGAGTGGACAGACAGAAAGACAACAGAGACGTAGAGAAAGAAGGGGGTGAGTAGACAGACAGAAAGACGACAGAGACGTAGAGAAAGAAGGGGGTGAGTAGACAGACAGAAAGACGACAGAGACGCAAAGAAAGAAGGGGGTGAGTGGACAGACAGAAAGACAACAGAGACGTAGAGAAAGAAGGGGGTGAGTAGACAGACAGAAAGACGACAGAGACGTAGAGAAAGAAGGGCGTGAGTGGACAGACAGAAAGACAACAGAGACGTAGAGAAAGAAGGGGGTGAGTAGACAGACAACAGAGACGTAGAGAAAGAAGGGGGTGAGTGGACAGACGACAGAGACGTAGAGAAAGAAGGGTGGTGAATAGACAGACAGAAAGACGACAGAGACGTAGAGAAAGAAGGGGGTGAGTAGACAGACAACAGAGACGTAGAGAAAGAAGGGGGTGAGTAGACAGACGACAGAGACGTAGAGAAAGAAGGGGGTTATTAGACAGGCAACAGAGACGTAGAGAAAGAAGGGTGGTGAGTAGACAGACAGAAGGGGGTGAGTAGACAGACGACAGAGACGTAGAGAAAGAAGGGTGGTGAATAGACAGACAGAAATACGACAGAGAGGTAGAGAAAGAAGGGGGTGAGTAGACAGACGACAGAGACGTAGAGAAAGAAGGGTGGTGAGTAGACAGACAGAAAGACAGACAGGCACACAGACGTACACGAATACTTTATTATGACAGCTCTTTTTCACAGCACCCTCTCTTCGGGCAGCACGTGAGGCAAAAATGGGCAACAATAGCTCCCCTTCCTACTTCCCCAAATGCATCAAAACGTGTACGCCACTTCTCCGTTCTGTACAGTTCTCAAACGAAATGGGGCTCAGTGGCATTATCACTTTATGCACATGTATGCATAATGCCATTTCACAATGGTCGAGACCGAAAGGCCATTGCCAATCTTGGACTACTCCTGCGCGTTCCCCCATTTTCCTTCCTTCTTTACTTTCTTAGTCACTCTTGCTTTCTTAGTCACTCTCTGTATGTAGGCCCGATGTCAAAAGAATGGGAAAAAGAGAGTATATACCGAGTTTCCATTCATGAGGACGGGAGGTGGAGGTAATATATATATATATATATATATATATATATATATATATATATATATATATATATATATATATATAAAAAGAGAGAGAGAGAGAGAGAGAGAGAGAGAGAGAGAGAGAGAATGTGTGTGTGTGTGTGTGTGTGTGTGTGTGTGTGTGTGTGTGTGTGTGTGTGCGTGCGTGCGTGTGTGCGTGTGTGCGTGCGTGCGTGCGTGCGTGCGTGCGTGCGTGTGTGCGTGTGTGCACGTGCGCGCGCGCGCGCGCGCGCGCGCGTGTGTGTGTGTGTGTGTGTGCGCGCGCGCGCGCGCGCGCGTGTGTGTGTGTGTGTGTGTGCGTGTGTGTGCGCGTGTGCGTGCGTGTGCGTGTATGTGTGTGTGTGTGCACTCCGGTAGATTAGTCCTCTTTTCTTGTACATTTTACGACCTACCCCCCCCCCCCCCCCTCACTCTCTCTCTCCTACACCCCACCCCCACCCCCTTCTTAAGCCAAACAAAACTACGCTTTGAAAACATGAATCCTGAATTTGTACCCAACAAAAGTTGCAGCAATAACTGATACTGTTGACACTTCAGTTGATATTTGCACGTAAACCAGGTTTCCCATGACCGAGAGAGGGACTTCCACTGCATCTAAGACCATGACGAATCCGGTTCCGTGGTTATCATTGTCTGTGGAAGGAATATCGGTCAAAGGCATCGAGACAACGTGTCTCTCTGTGTTGCATGAGAGATGTAGCAAATACTCCCGAGAACCAAGCGAACCTAATCCTTAGAGTTTCACCCTCTACCTCCTCACCCCGTCCTCTCCCCTCCAATTGTCTCCTCTTGTCCACAATCTCTCTCTCTCTCTCTCTCTCTCTCTCTCTCTCTCTCTCTCTCTCTCTCTCTCTCTCTCTCTATTTTGGCTGGCTGGCTGTCTGTCTCTTATGTTTGCATGATGTGATTTTTTTGTATTTTTTGCCTGTACTTTAAATTCCCAAATGTCCACATCCATATCCCCTTCTATGCCTCCCCCCCCCCCCCCCCCTCCTCTCTCCATTTGCTTCTCATTTCTGCATGTACATATAATATTTAGCTTTTTTGTTTGATTTACTTTATTTTCCCCCCAGGGCTGGGTGGGAAAAAAGCATGTAACTTGCTTATCTCATGTTCCCTGGTTAAATAAAATGTCGTTTTCGTTTTTCGTCTGAGTCTCTCTCAGAAAAGATCAAAGTCGCCGACTAATGGTATCTTCCTGTCTTCCCAATCTCAAAGAAGGCACTATTTCCACTTATTCTGAAAGTATGTCTATAATCTACGTAAACTTTGCGAAGGAAAGAAATGAACGTCACGACGACCAAAATTTATGTCTGGGGTTACCCTCACTCTTTCTGCATTTCTCTCTCTCTCTCTCCCCCCCCCCCCCCCCCTCTCTGCGTCTCTCACTTACAACGGGATATAAACTGCATTATTTGTAAGAGCAGTTTCATTTCTAAAGGTCTGTGTACACGTTAACGTTATTCACGAGATATTTCTATGTCCCC
>CM065680.1:80983053-80988053 GCA_017654935.2 Phymorhynchus buccinoides | reverse complement strand
TCTTGTTGTTTGGCCAATTTCATACTCTGCTGACTCTCTATTCGTTATTTTACATAACTGGGAATAACTGAAACAACCTTGCCATTCCTTACCTTCCGAAATAATGGAGAGAGAGAGAGGGAGAGAGGAGCGAGAGAGAGAGAGAGAGAGAGAGAGAGAGAGAGAGAGAGAGAGAGAGAGAGAGAGAGAGAGAGAGAGAGAGAGATGAGGAGTGGAGTGAGAGAGGGAAGCGGAGAGAGGAGAGAGAGGTGGTGGGAGATGAGAGAGTGAGAGATCCTGACGGTCACATTAATTTGGTGTTATATGTGTAGAGAGAGAGAGAGAGAGAGAGAGAGAGAGAGAGAGAGAGAGAGAGAGTTAGGTGGGTGGGTGACCCCAAAGGGTCTCTTGCATAATTCCTAACATTAAATAAACAATATGTCCTCTGGTACATTAATATGTGTTACGCCCAATCCGTGAAATTGTCTATTTCATGAAATGGGCAAAATGCTTTGCCCGATTAATGAAATGGACAATCAATATTACATTTTCCCATTCCTATTCACATAGGTATTGGCTAAGGTTGATTCAATGGTAGCATACTTTTCTACATTGTATTTACATCCTCAACCTGCCCCCAAAAGCTACTTTGAGGCATGCCTGAGCCACATGTTGTATTGAACGTGTAATCAAATTAAGGCTGAATAAAAGAATTTCAAAATCAGCTACAGGTGAGATTTCTCATTCCTTTGAACAAATTCTTGATCTCTGCATGTTAATGGACAAAAACTACTTTTTATTATCCGTCACCATAGGTGATCGGACTTTGCGATGGGCTGGTTTGTATTTTTGTCCATCACTTTTTTTCTTCTTCTTCCCCCCCCCCCCCCCCCCCCCCCCCTGTCTGTCCCAAGGATATCTCCCGAACCACTTGACCGAATCGCGTCAAATTTTGTATGCTGGTGTGTCACCATGAGAGGAGGGCATCCGCGCAAAAGTTTGCCGTCGTGTCCTTGACCTTGGCGTACGACCTTCAAAACCGAAAATCTTTAAGGGGCCATAACTCCCACACCGTTGGTGTTAGAGTCTTCAAATTTGGCATGTAGGTACTTTGGCTTATGCCCGTTCTGATGGTGGCATACCGATCAAGGTCAACGTCACGGTCCTGGAGATCGGTAGGCCTTGAAAGTAGTAGGGGTCTACAAATGGGTTTTTAAGCCATATTTTCCACATTAATTTGTACTTGACAGAAGCGCTTCAGATTGTGTGTGGTTCTGTATACCCTAGAGAAGAACACATCCGAGCATAAATAATCACCATACTGATCTTGACCTTGAAGTGTGACCTTGAAAACTGAAATTTCCTTCTTTGCGCTATATGTTTCTTCTTCAAGCTGTATCTCGTGAACTAGAAGACAAAATCCCTTCCAATTTTGTGTCAGACTCGTAAGTGCGTGACATTGCTGGTGACGGACATGTCTGCCGCTCGGCGACGCCCTTGTTCATATTGCTTTTCTAAATAGCAAGTTTTAAATTGGCTATTTCACGAATCGGGCAAGTCATTTTGCCCACGGGCAATTTCACGGATGGCGCATAACATATACATGTTGGCAGGAAGATTTCAAAACATTCAAAGCAAATATTGTGTCAGCGACACGCGAGACAGTTTGGCCCAATCAGAAAACAAGATGGCAAAGCCATATAAACGATACTCCCAGTTACTGATGAAAGGCAAGGGAGATACTTTTCGACTCTTCGTTTATTGTGCGGTTATTGGTTTTTGTTTTTGTTTTTTATAGTTAAAATAGTTCCTGTATCGGCATCATGAAAAACCCAGTACTTTATTATTTTACACGCACACAAAAAAAGACTTTGGTCAAAATCCAATGATTATTTTATAAATAATTCAATGTTTTTGTAATATTCAAATCTGATTCAAAGGGATTACGTTGTACGTTGACACGGCTTGCCATTTGGTCAAGCTGACAAAAAGAAGAGTATAGAGTACCAAATAACGAATCCGTCAAGTTTCGATAAGATTGGTTCAGTAGTTTAAGCACTATGGAAATTGAGAGAGAGAGAGAGAGAGAGGGGGGGAGAGAGAGAGAGAGAGAGAGAGAGAGAGAGAGAGAGAGAGAGAGAGAGAGAGAGAGAGAGAGAGAAGAGAGAGAGGGAGAGACAGAAAGAGAGAGAGAGAGAGGGGGGGGAGAGAGAGAGAGAGAGAGAGGGGAGAGATAGAGAGAGAGAGAGAGAGAGAGAGAGAGAGAGAGAGAGAGAGAGAGAGAGATGAGATTGGAGAGAGAGAGAGAGAGAGAGAGAGAGAGAGAGAGAGAGAGAGAGGCAGGCAGACAGACAGAGAGACAGACAGAGAGAGAGACAGACAGACAGAGAGAGACGCACAGGCCCTCGTCCCCATTGCAATACACTCCTGTTCTTACAGAACTGGGAGCAAAACAATAAAATAAAATTACCACAAAAACATGCCCCATAGAGGAAGATGATAATGATCACGGCATTGCGTGGGCTTTTAAATTATCTCTGGCATTCCTGGGTCTGTCAGGCCTTTTGCCATATAACAATCAATGACCCAGAAACATCCACATTGGAGACACGTGTGTAACTAATACTAACTATACACGCACAGTAGCTCGCAATGGGCGCACTTTGCGCCTCCCCCCCCCCCCCCCCCCCCCCCCCACACACACACACACCCTCGCATACACAAACACATGCGCGCGCCCGCGTACACACACGCGCAGATACACACACACAGAGTCATGCTTTAATCAAGTTTTATTTAAATCATCATCGTCGTTGTCGTCATCGTCGTCTCCGTCTCTCTATTTATAACACACACACACGCACGTGCGTGCACGCACGCACGCACACGCACACGCACACACACACACACTCCATTTGAGGGATTTGTGTTTTTGCTGTTATTGGTTTTACTCCTATTCTTTGTGGTTTATTTATTACTTCTACACTGCAGTCCCATCCATTCATATTGATTGTGCATACACATACATGCACACAGTTTGACACGCACACACACATATTCACATGCACTCAACCACTTTAACATACATAAACATTTTCTTTTCCCCGTCTAATATCACGATAAATGGATAGACGTTAAATGAAAGACACACACACACACACACACAGACAGAGACAGACAGACAGACAGACAGACAGACAGACACACAACACACACACACACACACACACACACCCAGGGGCTACAAACACACAAAAAGACAGAGAGGATGAATGGCAGAGACAGAGACGAATAAGAGACCGGCACAGACGGAGTGATGCAACAAAATGGTTCTCACCTAGCGCTGCAACAAGATACTGGAACCAACGACTGCTTGGTGAAAGTGCCATGCAACAGCATTACCGTCCGTCACCTCCATGAATACAATTCATACATGTATCCATGGGACAACAATGACTCATTGTCCTAGCATCATCACCATCACGGTCATTTTGAACCGCTTCCTTGTCAAGGTCTCCCAGGACTGCAACGTCATTGCCTAAGTGCTTGTTCTCGCCCCGGCGCTTCGGTTACACAACATAGCCTGCCACCCACTTCCCCACCCCCGTCTCAACCCCCCAGAGAACTAACATGTCCCCCCAACCTTGACCTCCCAATCCCGCCCCCACTCATTGTCCTTCTCTCTTTCTGTACCATCGCTCTATGCCTTTGTGCTAAGTAAATGTACTTCTAGTACTGAAACTAAACTTTAGGGGGGAAGACCTGAACAAGACATTTTCCCAATTAGTTTGTAAAAAAATAAAATTAATAAACGTGTGTGCTTCCCAGAATATACTTTACTAATAGTATTAGCATGTCATGTATTCAATTCAAAATACACGTGAAGCTGCATGAAGACCAACAGAACTGTCACAGATGAGGACCAAGAGAGAACAAAACCTCTCTAGCAAGACATCCATCCATAACATTTTACACAAGCGGTCTGAAGCGAAACAAAAATCCATGAGATATTTATATTATTACATTCTATATCAAAAACACGATGAGAACTATTTGTGTGGAAAGAAAAATTGTCCCAGAAAAGAAAAAGAAAGAATGAAGAAATAGCTTTTCGTTTGATGGTCTAATGTAAGCGTAGCTTTCTATTTCTTCGGCAAATGTTTGTGTTTGTAGCAACAAATAAACTACTGTTCTCTGACTGCACGTCCTCCCTGGGTAATTACAGGGAATGGAGGGTCCAGAACAGGAACACAATAGCTACTGTTTCCTACTTAGCTTACTCCCCAAATGGCCAAACCGTCGTGACATTTGATTAAATCCGAAACTTTGTGTAAGATTTTATGTCCGTATATACCATAGTGACAAACTATAACATAAATATGAACAGTGTAGTTCCAATAAGAATACAATTTATTGCGTATCAAGTACTGCGTGTGAGAGCTTTTATTCGACAATCTTTATTGATGTTCGCCATTTTTTTCTTTTTTTCCCCTTTCTTTTTCCTGCGTGCAGGATAAGAAACGTCTTTAACATAAGTATAATAAACATGATATATTAATGTGTCAAAGTGGCGTCATAAAATCTGCACTGAATCATGGAGACCATTTTAGAGGGCGAAACTTACATTAACCTATAATAAACATGACATGTCAATAAGTCAAACTGGCGCCAGATTTTTGCACTGAAGCTGGTAAACCATTTTAGGGGGAGAAGCTTACATAGGGATTATTATCATAGGCTTATTAGCAAGGAGTGCACTAAAACCCCGCTGAAAGAAAAGAGGAAAATACTGAGGGGGGCAGCCATCTTTTCTTTTCAGTGATAGCATCTCGTAGAAGGTAGCCATTTTCGTGTTAAGCACCGCTATTACCACATAAACGTCCTACACCCAGTCATTACCTGCTCGCACACACTGTTCTTTGGCTTTACGTCCTTCCGGCGGAAGAAGTTGATCCCCCTAACTCCATCCTCTTTTGCCTTTACGCCCATTCACCTATGCATCAGTCTCTCTCTCTCTCTCT
>CM065680.1:80970553-80975553 GCA_017654935.2 Phymorhynchus buccinoides | reverse complement strand
TCCCTTTGTCGTTAGATGCCATCGATCCTGGGAGTACAGATAAGCAGCTAAAAGGAAACCAATGGCTTTCGCTTGCAACCCAATAGTACACCACAACAGGGATACAGGGAAAGAGAAACATACCCCAAAGGAGCAAGTCGCCATGTTGTCTCCATCAGCATTATTGCTTGACGGCTGGTACTCTAGACGGATGGAGGATGAATGAATGAACAAAAGAGGAACCAATCGGAATAATCCAGCCCGATCTTGTGCCCTTGGGTTGCCTCCACTTATTGCTTCGTTCAGCTTCGATCAATTCAACGAAGGAATTCGCATGTTTTCATAGGAAAGTGTCCGCTCAACCTTTTGAAATAAGGACAATGTGTTCAAGGTACTTACGTGCTAAATTGAACAAAGGATGAATACTCTCTTTCTAATTAACTCCCCTCCACCAAAGTGGATTACGATGCCAATCACCTAGCAGTGCGTGCGGCTATTACTAGGACTCGGTTAATGTAAAAACGCTTGCAACTCGAGAGAAAGATGTTACTTAAAATACGTTCACTAAATAAAATGTTCAGTTGAATGAAGCTCACGTCCTGTTTTGCTCAACTTCATTTGACAGCCTTAGTTTGACAAAAGATCATAACATTACGCTACAGTGACGGAAGCTCAGAGCCCTTTTGTTCTACACAGGCGTACCAACATCTTTTTCGCATTCATAATTTATTAAAACAGAGAGAAAAAAACTAAACAAAAAAGTTTATAAGGACAGATTATGATATTTTGTGAAACTTAGCTGTCACCCCACGAACAATCCGTTAAATCTTGGAACAGTTACATCTTACCATCCTGAAGCAGGGTTTACTGTAAAGAGATGCAAGATGACATGGGGGGAGAAGTTCTTTCAGCTTATGCGGACCACCTATACAAACAATTATTTCTACTGCCTCAAGCTAAAATAGTACCACCCCCCCCCCCCCCCCCCTCAAAAACAGTCATGTGTACTTTGGCAGAAATATGTCTGCATGTTTCCAGGTCATGTCTCTCTCTCTCTCTCTCTCTCTCTCTCTCTCTCTCTCTCTCTCTCTCTCTCTCTCTCTCAGTCAGTCTGTCTCTCTCTTATGTGCGACGCAGCAAGAAACGGTAAGGAGGCCCAGTGACATGATGGTGTATTATGCAAATGTAAAGTAAGCCATTTTGAAGCGTTTGAAGCATCTCTGTCTGTCTATGTCTCTCTCTCTCTCTCTCTCTCTCTCTCTCTCTCTCTCTCTCTCTCTCTCTCTCTCTCTCTCTCTTTCTATATCTCTCTTCATTGGTTTTTAAAGATACACTGAAGCACCACGATTAAGTCCCTTGGTTTTTTTCTGGGTAGCTGTGACCCACATACAGATGTCCCCAACTTCAAATTGAGGCTGCTCTTTAAAATGATGTTTCGGTTTGAAATTGGGGGCATTTATATGGGAGTCAGACTTGGTCAAAACAAGATTTATTTCCAGTTATATGAGGGAAAACCCGTGAAACCCGTGATTTTGACACGTGATCTGGTGGGTCTTTAATGCCTCTCCTTACAATCTTCCAACCTTGGTCCCATAATATTCCCACCGTTCAGCCCTTAAGCAAATCTACCATCAGTTAGTGTCGTGTAGTGTACAGCGACAGGACAGGTAGACAGCTGTGACATGTAAAGACAGATCACCCGGGCCCCCGTCTCAATCCAAACCTCCAGCGCAAACGAGATTCGTGCTCTACATGTCAAGGAAATGCAAAACCCCCACGAGGGAAAGGATCTATGCGATCTTGAAGCCCTGAACATTATGGGATACCGTCCGTACCCCGATAAGAACTTGTCAGTGGTAATGAATCCATTAAAAGACTGGCTTTCCTGGCTTTCCTGGGTCTCCCTTACAACGACTCTGATGATCCTCTCAATGTCTTGGTTCTGGAGAAAAAAAACTCTCTCTCTCTCTCTCTCTCTCTCTCTCTCTCTCTCTCTCTCTCTCTCTCTCTTTAAAGACACACTGACCCACCACGATTAAGTCCCTTGGTTTTTTTCTGGGTAGCTGTGACCCACATACAAATGTCCCCAACTTCAAATTGAGGCTGCTCTTTAAAAATGTTTCGTTTTCAATTTTGGGGCACTTGTATGGGAGTCAAACCTGGTCAAAACAAGATTTCTTACCAGCTAGAAGAGGGAAAACACGTGCAACCCGTGATTTTGACACGTGATCTGATGAGTCTTTAAAATAGTGTATACTAGCAATCGCCCCGTGGCAGTTAACCCCCGTGGCAGTTTTAACCCCGTGGCAGCTATCTCCTCCCTACACCTACCCCCTCCCCACATTTACTTGCTCGGGGACTTATCTGCCACTCGGCGACACACTTGTTTGCTATTGTGGCTTTCAACAGACAGCCAGTCTCAAACACACGAAAGTGAAACTTTCGGTTTTACATTTCCAAGAAGAAGGCAGCATTTCACCTTCCAAGAAAATGGATCACAAATGTGTAAGGTCTTTCTTTTCAGGGGGGGGCACATCTTGACCTATCACAGAAAGAGTGTTTCATAATCATTTCGACTTTGACCTCGCGCGCACAGAGAGAGAGAGAAGAGAGAGAGAGAGAGAGAGAGAGAGAGAGAGTAGTACTTCTTCTTCGTCTTCTAAGTTCTTGTTCTTCGGTCGTTCAGGCATGTTTCTGTCAATTACGAACGTAGATGCATCATGCTGCTGTTATGCGCCTAAGTAAGAATAATTAGGCCCAGAATGTCTGACTTCGGGTAGAGGAAATCGTTTTGAAAGTATTTGTTGAAAAAAGGCAGGAGAATGGACCGGAAAGGCAGAACGATAGTAGATAACAGCATGCAAAGGGAAAAGGCAGAATCAAAGAGACTGACAGATTAGAGGTATTTATAAGCACATAACTTCTAGAAGGTAAACTATTTGTACGGAAGACCCCCCCCCCCTCCTAGTATCCCTAGGGGGGGGGAAGCTTGCTGTGTCTCTCCTCCCACCCCCCCCCCCACCCACACCCCAGAGTCTTCTCTCTCTCTCTCTCTCTCTCTCTCTCTCTCTCTCTCTCTCTCTCTCTCCACTGTCTGTATAAAAATAGCTGCAGCGTGCTGGTGGCCGGGAGGCAAGCAAAGATCCAAAGACATTGAAAAGAAAAGACTAACATCTGGTCCCTTTTCCCTATATGAGTAGTGAGGACAGAAACACTGGTTGTGTCCCTTTTAAACATCTTTATGACATAACACGTCGATAGGCCAGTTGAATTCTCCGTTCAAATTCCAATCTGAGTCTTTGCATAGCCGCCACTGTGAACTACCCCACTAACGATAACTCTATCAGCCAGGCTCGCCAGTAACTCTTCCCCTTTTAGAGTCTTTGGTTATGTGTGAAGTGTTGGTTGAAATTAGCGTCCTGCAAAATAAATCGGTTTATAGCGCGTGTTTATGAACGGATGGTGTTGAAATTTTGCACGACGATAGTCACTATCCCTGGTCACGCATGTTCCAAATCGCGAGTCAATGTCGGGTCTGGTTACGCCGCGGTTTGTGAAAACGTGAAGCGGCCTATCGGCGCCCGTATCTCCGGCATTTCTGAATCGATTCGCTTCCGGTTTGGCACACGGATAGTCCCCGGCCCCGGTCATCTTCCTGCCAAATTCGAAGGCAACCAGAAACGCCGGAGATACGGGCGCCGAGAACGGATGCGCGTTTCGCGCATTTGCGAAACCGCGCAAATGACACGGCCGCCTCGGTTGCCGTTGCCATCGCCCCGTTAGGGCTCACAGCAAATTTGAAGCGATTCGGTCGAAAAACGGCGGAGTTATAAGGCCCGTTTTGTGTTTCAGACACACAGACACACACGGACACACACACGGACAGTTGGCTTTTTACTATATGATTAGGATCTGTGAATTTTTTCTAACGACATCGTTATCCCCTCCCCCTTCTTTATACATAATTTGTATTTGTTTTCTTTTTCTTCTATTTGAATTTACAACAGGGTTGGGCATACAGCAAGCGTTATTGCTTATTTCATTTCTTATAATTACCTTGGGTAGATACAATTTCGTTTGAACGTTTTCTCAGTCTATTTATCTGCTCGTGTGTCTATCTCTGTCTGTCTGCCCGCCTGCCTGCCCTCTCTCTCTCTCTCTCTCTCTCTCTCTCTCTCTCTCTCTCTCTCTCTCTCTCTCTCTCTCTCTCTCTCTCTCTCTCTCTCTCTCTCTCTCTCTCTCTCTCTCTCTCTCTCTCTCTCTCTCTCTCTCTCTCTCTCTCTATTACACGACCCATTCAAACTTTTTTTTAAAAATTTTTTTTTCTTCTCCAGAAAACAAGATAATGGCGTCTAGAAGTTAAACGATCTGCATTACCCCTCAAATGAAACGAGAACCTTATTGGGATCAAGATTGAAGAGTGAAAGAAAAACAAGAAGAAAGCAAATGGGGGGGGGGGGGGGGGAGGATAAGATGAGCGCAGAACGTGGATGGCAGTAATGCAGATAACAAACATGCAAAGGAACAAACAAACAAAACGTCCGAAGGATTAAAGCAGAATGACAAGAGCATAAAATCGAGAATCATCCCCATCAAACCATGTGTTTATTCGCACAGGCTCTGATTCTCATGAACACACAGACTGAGTACAAAATGATGTTCCTTGCTATTTCTTTATATGGTAAGACCGTAGTTTCAAAAAAACGGGGTTAACAGCTGTTTTGCTTGATGCAGCGCGCCTTCGTCTTAAAATAACAAGAAAAAAGAAGAGGCAAATTCTGTAAATAACCATAATACTTTCCTATTTTGTCAGTTATTTCAAATCATTTATGTTGTTTTTCTCAGGATATTTACAAAACGTTCACCCTTTAAATTTAACCTGAATTTGTCAAAAGCTATACCTTCACCAATGGGGAGGTGGGTGAGAGAAAAGGTAAAGATACTAGAGTGTAATACGCTTTAAGTGCCTTTAATAATATTGAGATAGGAGAGAAAGATAATAAAATAAATCGATGAAAACA
>CM065680.1:80953053-80963053 GCA_017654935.2 Phymorhynchus buccinoides | reverse complement strand
TATCGTGAAACCCACTCACCTCCTCCCCTAATGCATCTCCTTCCCCCATCCAGCCAGTCACTGAGGCAAGCAAGACTCCGCGATGCCAGCAAGCTAGCACACCCGCGCAGGAACTCAGTAGTCAAGTGTGAACCACAGTGCTACAGCCAACTGCTTGCTACGCCCCCCTCTCTCTCTCTCTCCCTCTCTCTCTCACCGCTCTCTCTCTCTCTGTCTGTCTCTCTCCCTCACCGCTCTCTTTCTCTCTCTGTCTCTTTCTCTGTCTCTGGGTGTTTCCAGCCGTGTTGGTGGAGTCTAGGCTTACGGGTTCACTTGTAATATTTACATCAAATCATCAGTCAACAGATAGAGTTTCAAACCATGAAGTTTCCAACAATGCTTTGTGAAATTTTCAAGTCATAGCCTTGGGGTTCGGACCCGTGATTTGAGCGCGCGCGATCATGCGCACACGAGCGCTCAGAAAAATTCATGACAACTGTGTTATAGACCATTCATCAAGAAATGTTGTGAAAAAAACTGCATTGAAATACATGCAAAACTTCGCGAGATATTAGCGATTATGTGTTTTGGGGTTTAAACCCCGTAACTGGCGCGACCTTGACCTTAATGTAAAACTAAATACATCAGTGGATAGCTTGCATCTTGGCAAACTAGTATGCCAAATTTGATGATGATAGACTGAATAGTTTTTTGAGAAAAACGGACGAATAGCCGGACGGACGGACGCCGGACGGACGGACCAGACAGAAACAATAGTTCCCGAACCTTCGGCTCGGGGACTAAAAAAATGATTTTGCTGACAAAAACATCAAGACAAAGCGGCCAAACAGCAAGACGAACTATTGGCTATTTATTTTTGTGATTTGAAATGTCATTTTCTTTCCAACTTTGCATTTGGTGAGGTGCATAAATAAGCGATGGCTTGAAGCATTACTATGTCGATTAAATACTTTTTGGCTTAAACAATTTTATTAGGTCCACAGTACATGAACACACATAGATAGTAAACACATCAGCAGCAACAAGCTAGAAGCTTATATTGTGCCATCTTTACATAGGAAAATATGGTTCGACGACTGTTGAACACAGATAAATTAGATAGAAACACCAATATTGACTGACATCTGCCAATTTAATTGAAATGCAAACCATAGAAGAAAAGATAAGAAAAAATTAAAATAACTAATTTCTCAAAGAGTGCAATTAGCATTAACCCTTTCACCGCCAACGTCGCATTTATGCACCACAATGATTTAACACCCATGTAACTAAAAGGCATCAAATCAGAGTCTGTTATCCAAAGACCCTATTCTCTTCATATTGGGAGATAAGGATAGACCTAACTTTAAATATGTCACAGAGGAATCCCCAATATTACAGACAGATTTTTGTCTCTACCCAGGTAAGTTTTAGAGGAATTTGTTTGCTGAAAAATGTCTGGCGGTGAAAGGGTTAAGAAATACAACGCACAAATTTAAGAACACAATAGTAGAAACACAATGTTCCTTTCCCCTTAACTAATGGCAGTGTCCATTCACACCGATAAGACATCACTAGAACACTTTCCCACTTGAATCGAGCCAGTCAAATGGTCTTGCTTTTGTGTCATCAACACTTAACTGCAGGTGCTATAACCGACGAAGGCACGTGAGTCGTCAAACGGATGACATCACTCTGTAATTGACTTCGTTGACCCAGTTACAAAGTCGATTAATGGGGGAGCAGGGAAAATAGATGAGGAATTAACAAGGGACAGAACGTGCGTGCGTGCGTGTGTGCGTGCGTGTGTGTGTGTGTGTGTGTGTGTGTGCGTGTGCGTGCGTGCGTGTGCGTGCGTGTGCGTGTGCGCGCGCGTGCGTGTGTGCGTGTATGCGTCCGCGCGTGTGTAAGAGCATGATGAAAACAGGTGGCCCATATACACACACACACACACATATATATATATACACACGCGCGCGCGCGCGCGCACATAGAGAGAGAGAGACAGACAGACAGTGAGAGACACAGAGAGAGAGAGAGACATAGAGGGAGAGACAGAACAGTGAGAGAGAGAGAGAGAGAGAGAGAGAGAGAGAGAGAGAGAGAGAGAGAGAGAGAGAGAGAGAGAGAGAGAGAGAGAGAGAGAGAGAGAGAGAGAGAGAGAGAGAGAGAGAGAGAGAGAGAGAGAGAGAGAGAGAGAGAGAGAGAGAGAGAGAGAGATCCAAGGGTAAAAGATGGTGTGCGCGCCTAAAACTGGTCTTAATCAATTCCTGATATAATAACCAGCCCACAATGGCTAAAACAGTGATTCTAAATCAATTATTTATTACAGGTTCGTAAAATGATCAGATGTAGAAAGGTTGGGAGACACACAGATCGAAATACAAACGGAGGGATTGCATTGACCCATCGACCGATACAACACAGGAGCAGAAAATAACCATCACGACGACTGCTGAGATGACCCAATTTTCCAAACAGCAGGACTAAATGCTGACCCTTTCCACGCTAGATACTGAATTTTGATAAAGACAAGGAAGGCATTATGTTTCAGTTCACAACAATTCCAGGTGTTTTGAAAGGTGAACATGAAAAATAAGTGTCATCAACAGTTATTTGTTATACTTATTAGTCTCATTCAAGTCCAATTCACAGGCACATTTCTCATACTGTCATGTATGTCGTGGAAAAGTGTTTTCTATCTTTGACCTATTAAAAGGAACAGTGTTGAAGGATTGGGGGTAGAGGGATTGGTGGAGAGAAAACTGGTATGCTAAGGGAGGTGAGAGTAAAGAAGGATGACCGGGAAGGGGGGTGGGGTGGGGTGAGGGGAGAGATAAAGGGAAAGCAGAAGCCTCCCGTCCAATAAATAAACCATCAACATGTCCCCAGTGACCCCGCTACAAAAACACAGTCTAACCTGTAGTGTGTGTTTGTGCTTCACTGTCTCTCACGACAAAGGTCATGGTTTCGATCCAGGGCGAAACATTGAGTGATGGATGGCTCGCTTTGAGTCATTTCACTGTCGTTTTCAGCGTATTCTAACACGATAAACGGTGTTTTATAGGGCGTGTGTGCCCATACCAAAAGCCGACTATCTCTTCATCGATTGAAAGAAATCGATGCTTCTTGGCCTGAATTCGCAAGTGGAAAATCTGGCATTTTGGGAAGGGGTTGGGAACAATGATCAAAGAAAGCATGACAGCATCATAATTAAATACACAACAGTTAAGTTAAAGTGCAAAGAAAACTAGTGCCATACCCCCCACCCCACACATACCTAAAAGAATAACAATACATATTTAGTTTTCTTGGTTCCTGTTCTCTCATGCTGACCACTACATTTTCAAGATGTCCCTCACGGGCCACCTCCCCTTAGCTGACAAAAAGATCTGACGATGACGAATAACACACACTCTCTCCCAATGAGAGAGAGAGAGAGAGAGAGAGAGAGAGAGAGAGAGGGGGGGGGAGAGAGAGAGAGAGAGAGAGGGGGGGGGGGGCAACGTCAAGACAACCATCTGCCCACAAAGTGACCCAGGAAAGATATGCGGAAAACATCTTCAGAAGCAGTGTGTGTGTGTGTGTGTGTGTGTGTGTGTGTGTGTGTTGTGTTGCGTTGTGTTGCGTTGCGTTGCGTTGCGTTGCGTTGCGTTGCGTTGCGTTGTGTTGTGTTGTGTTGTGTTGTGTTGTGTTGTGTGTGTGTTGTGTGTGTGTGTGTGTGTGTGTGTGTGTGTGTGCGTGTGCGTGCGTGTGCGTGCGTGTGCGTATGTGCGTGTGTGTGCGTATGCGCGCATTAAGGATGAGGGAAGGGTGCAGAAGGGTCAAAGGATGGCGCGATGAGCAAGGGAGAATGTTGTAATGACATTTAGCATAACAAACGAAAAGGTTGTCCTTCCGTACAGTTTTAGGGAACAGCCCAGCATTTTTAAAGCTCTATCCGAGCAATTTCTTTCTCATACACTCTCTACCACGGTCAGGATTTATTTCGTACTCTTGAGTACACTGTTACTAGTGTTGATGTTACTATATTAACTTTCTTCGACCTACTTTATATTGACTGAAACATGCTGTTTATACTGGTTTGACGAACCAGGCAGACAACAGCAGCCTTGGGACACAGAGGCAAATTCTGCAAAATCTTCATATTTTCAGAACGTTGGTTAGGCTGTGGAAAAAAAAGAAAAAACAACACTGCCCGCACAGAGACAGAGAGGGGGGAGGGGGGGGGGGCAGATAGTGACGGGGAGAGAGAAAGAGGCAGACAAAAAGGAAGCAGGCAGGCAGGCAGACGGTTATTCAGACAGAAAGACAGAACATGACTCAAACAGAACAGGTCACACACTAGAAGCATGTGATAGATGAACAGTTTTAAAGACAGAAGAAGAATAAGGGGACTGTAGAGGAGAAGAAGATAGGTCCTAAAAGCACAGTGTCATTCATGCGTGTTCCGCTCAGTCACCCACGTCAAAGGGGACCCCATGGTCGCTGTCTGCAATGGCATTAACTGCTGGCGTCCGTCTGAAAAATCAGCCCGAACAGAAGGCTAACCCCGCATCACCGCCGAACTGTCTTGAAGTTACAGACAGCCAAGACAAACAAGGTCCAGGCACGCTAACACTTCATTCAATGAGTGGAAGAGGATACCCCATGATAGCTTTGTGACAATCAATCCACTTCTTTCATTCTTGTCCTTTCACAGTTCTACTCTATCTCCCTCTCTCTCTCTCTCTCGCTCTCTTGTTTGTCTACGCAAGAAGGTGAGATTAGCGTCCAATCGGTCAGAGACCCTTATAGACGGTGAGGTCTTCCCGGGGAGAAAATCTCGTTGTCTGTCTACCCCTCTCTCTCTCATTTATAGTCTCTAACCTTAAGGTCAAAGACCGCATCAGCACTTCTCAATCGAACATCATGCCTGAAAAAGCATGAAATCGATATTCCAAGTTTGTACTATTACCAAAATCATATCAGTATATGATCGATGTTCTGATTATACTTTCCCAGTTAACCATGTAGGCCTAAAAGTGGGAACTGTTAAACTGATGTTCTTTCTGTTAATCGCAGTTCATCTTCAGAAAGGGGAAACAACAGCAACAAAAAACAGACTTTTAACAAGCTAAAAATATAATGTCATATTGTTTTGTAAAGTCCAGTCATATTTTTTGGGTATATGAAGATAATGAATTTTAATGGGCAAATCAATATTCCAATGTTTGTTTCTTTGTTTTTAATGTACATGCACGCACACACATATGATGTGATGGCAAAAATAATCACCTTTGGCTCGAGTTGTATCTCCAAGTTAAGCATGAACACGAGCACACACACGTAGGCATGCAATCAATAAAATGGTTGTGATATTTTGAGACTATAGTGCGATTATTTGGATATTTTATACTGACGTTCATACTATTATCATGAGTTCCATTGATACAGGTCAGAGGCTCTGTTCTAGCTCTCACTGTAACTGATAACGTTGGAAAAAATGTACAGAGAGAGAGAGAGAGAGAGAGAGAGAGAGAGAGAGAGAGAGAGAGAGAGAGAGAGAGAGAGAGAGAGAGAGAGAGAGAGAGAGAGAGAGAGAGAGAGAGAGAGAGGGAGGGAGGGAGGGAGAGAGAGAGAGAGAGAGAGAGAGAGAGAGAGAGAGAGAGAGAGAGAGGAGGGAGGGAGGGAGGGAGGGAGGGAGGGAGGAGAGAGGGAGAGAGAGAGAGAGAGAGAGAGAGAGAGAGAGAGAGAGAGAGAGAGAGAGAGAGAGAGAGAGAGAGAGTAACAATGTTGTCATCAATAATTGGCCACGTAGCAATTTAACACGCTCAAATTGGTGATAAAAGAATCAACCTGGGTGGTGGAGGCTTAGTGTATGAAAAGCATCATGATTATATTTAGGTGGTGAAGGCAAATTGATTGCAAACTGTGGACAGACAAGCTGCCGACAGTCATGGGCCACGGACGTGATCATGGTTATCACTTTATAAAGTCCTGTGACTTTCAAGACTCGAGTTTGAACAAAGTAGATTGTTGATATAATCTGTGCTATGACCACAATTCACGCATGTGTCTTTGTTCCTTGTCTGTTGCTAAAAAGGGAAGTGGTTGCGTGATTTTTATTCGCAATATTACATGCAAAAATGAATCAATCAAACCACAGCTCATCTCATTTCGTGTACGTTCAAGCACACTAAAGCCTGCTAAAGTATAAAAACCCTTTCAACGCGTCATTTTTCAGCCAAACCTTTCCATCAAACTTACCTGGGTAGAGAAAAGATTTTGTCTGCAATATTGGGGATTCCTCTGTGACATGCATAAAATAGGGTCTACCCTTACCTCCCAAAATTAAGAACATAAGGTCACTGGATACCAGACCCTCATTTGATGCCTTTTAGTTACATTGTGGTGCCAAGAGGCGACAGTGGCGATGAAAGGGTTAAAAACACCAATCAGTGTTCATCAAGAAAAGGAGGTTGGTCAAGCTAAATGTTCTAGTTGACCGTGGTCAGTTTCTTAGTCTAAGTACTACTAAACAGCGTTTTGGTACTACCGAGTAGCACCAACCCGATCGCGGCCATAAGTATCACTTCGCTATGAAAATATACAAGCATCACAAGATTAAAGCAGCCATGACGAAGTGAAGGTTTTAAAAGCAGTACTGTTTTAAAGGGGGAAATATTTCAATAAAATATAAACTTGAAAAACAAACTTATTACAAAAGGTGTACTTCTGGTCTTTCAATCACAATGTACCGTTCTCCCTGTTTCATGGAACATAACCCTAACCTGATCCTAATTCCATCACTTTCCCGAACAAGGCAAAATGCTGCTTCTTTCCCGAACAAGGCAAAATGCTGCTTCTTTCCCGAACAAGGCAAAATGCTACTTCTTGGTATTAAACAATAAACAAAACAAAAAATAAAACAAAAAAACATTTCTTCTTCTTCTTCGATCGCTCGGACAGTTTTCTGTCAATTATCAGCGCAGATGCGTCATGCTGCCGTTATGCGCCTAACTAACAAATAGTTAGGCCCAGCAAGTCCGACTTCGGCTGGAGGAAATCTTTTTGAAAGTGTTTCTTGAAAAAAGGCAGGAGAATGGACCGGCAAGGCAGAAAGATAGTAGATCACGACAGTAAGCAAAGGGATAAAGGCAGTCAAAGAGAGTGACGGATTAAAGGAAGTTACAAGCACATAACTTCCAGAAGGTGGGGGAACTATTTATACAAAAGACCCCCGGTATCCCCACGGGGGAAAAAACCATTTCAATGAGAACATTTTGGTGTGTGTGTTGGGGTGGGGATGGGGAGCGACGCTACACCTCTGCCCACTTTAGAAACATAAGACAAAACGGTCTAGTATACTGACTCTTTCGTACAGAACTGACTTTAACAATAAAGTGATTTTTCCGGTTATAATTTCCATAAAGGAATATTATTATGACTTGGGGGGTTTTTCTCAAGAAAAGCAAAAGAAAATGCCTTCTTTTGAAGACAGCGTGGTTCCCTATTGATACGAGTTGACGCTGTCCCTGTGGAATGGGCTGGCGACAATTTGTTTCCCCCATTAACCGAGGGAATGGACTCCGTGTGGACGGGATGTCCAGTTAAAGACCCACCAGATCACGAGTCAAAATCACGGGTTTCACGTGTTTTCTTTCTTATAACTGGAAACAAATCTTGTTTTGACCAAGTGGCCCCAAATTCAAACCGACACATCAGTTTAAAGAGCAGCCTCAATTTCAAGTTGGGGGAATTTGTATGTGGGTCACAGCTACCCAGAAAAAAACCAAGGGACTTTTAATCGTGGCGCGTCACTGGGTCTTTATTTAACAACCATAGGCAGCACCAGTCCCTTAACACTAGAAGTAACAGAGTGAATGAGTGAGTGAGTGAGTGAGTCTGTGCGCACGCGCGCGTGCATGTGTGTGTGTGTGTGTATGTGTGTGCGTGAACGCGTGCGTGTGCGTGTGTACGTGCCTGCCTTGAAGTCCTTGTCGGTTATTCATCAAGATTGATTGATTGATTGATTAACTAATTGAGTAAAAGAGCGAATTAATGGGTTATGTGATTCTTTACCAAAGTTTCTTTACCATAACTGTATGCCTTTTCGTGCTTGTGTACTCTCTCTCTCTCTCTCTCTCTCTCTCTCTCTCTCTCTCTCTCTCTCCCTCCCTCCCCCCCCCCCCCCCCCTCTCTCTCTCTCTCTCTCTCTCTCTCTCTCTCTCTCTCTCTCTCTCTCTCTCTCTCTCTCTCTCTCTCTCTCTCTCTCTCTTACCCCAACGTGTTTGATGTTGAAACACATACACGCACAGCCAAACATCCTGGTTGTTTTAGCAGAATTAAAGACAGGTATTACTACTACTAGGTACGGGAAATAATTGCATAGTATTAATTGTGACTCATCTTATTTTTACATTCTACATTTTTGCATCCAAATTTACACCACACGTAACACAAACACACACACACACACGCAAGCACGTACGCATACACACACAATCACACACACACACGCCCTCCCAAATACACACATACGCCAAACATATATCATACACCGTACACACAAACATACAAAATCAGGAAAACGTGCATGGTCAATTTTGTTTATTTAAAACAAAAGATTTGAATTTTCTTAACAACCCCTGGCCCATGTGTCCCCCCCCCCCCCTCCTCCACATCACCCCTACCCCACTCTCCGATCAGCTTCCATCCCACCTCCCGCACCACCACCCCTCCCTGATTTCCACCCCATTCCGACTCTCTTTCCTCCATCCACCCACATCCACTCGGGGAAGCTTCCGCGGCGCCAGGTGACGTCGAATCTCTTGATCACCAATTATCGATCGATGCCTAAAACGTTTTTTGGCTTGACCACTCACCAATAATAGCCAGAGTACACACAATTATTTGCCACGCTCGGCCAGCTCGCCGGATTGGAAGCCGACTCACACAAAGTACCCCCGGAACCCGAACAGACAAGATCGATAGCCCACGGGTAAGTCGACCGTGTCCAACGTGCGTTATTTCCTGAGGCGGAGTAGTGGGCGGGAGGTTGGTGAAGAGGGGAGGGGTTTCAAAATCGGAAGGCTGAGTGGTGAGCTATGTTTTTGTGGAGTATCGTGCGTGGCAGGCAGGTACTATCTATACGAATATAATAATTAGGGACGAATGAAAAGTGTAATGAGCGAGCAAATCAGATCTGTAGCAGCTTTCAGGCTGGTACTATCTATATATGAATATAATAATTAGGGCCGTATGAAAAGTGTAACGAGCGAGAAAATCAGATGTGTAGCAGCTTTCAGAATTTGAACGAGTTACCGGGGGGATATGTTAAAATGATGCATGCGTAGCGTTTGAGCGAATTGGGAAACTAATGCATGAGACGACTTTCGTTTGAAAATTCACCAGAGACTCAACAGCTATGGAAATAAAGATACAATTGTATAGCACCTAACAGTGACGCTAGGTTTATTGTAAATGTATGTGTATATGCTCATATGCATACAATAGCGCATGTATGTGTGTGTGCGTGCGTGCGTGCGCGAGTGCGTGCGCGCACGCCACCATACACCCCTTCCTCATTATCTCCATGTTCCAGCTACCCCGCAAATATCAACGGTCGCCGCAATGACCATAACTCTGCTGACCACTCCGATAAGACGCCATTATCATGAATACCACAGTGGGTCCGGTTAGCAACAGGGAGGGGAGGAGGTGGGGGCATTCTCTTCATTAGCAGTCTACGGAAAGCATGCAGATTATGCACGGGGTGGGGGGTGGGGGGGATAAGGGGAGGGCAGATAAACGAGCTGGGAAGGGGTTGATAGTGTACTAAAGGCAGAGAACGTTATTGGGGTTCTCTGGTATTGGAGGCCACTAGTGAGGCTGACCATCAAAGCCAGCAGGGAGCAAGGCTGACCACTAAACGACTGTAAAGGTAATGATGTAAGGTCATCAATCACCAGCAACCACACCACTACACGACCAGCGTGCTGACCATTCCCCACGCCAAGGCCTGTTATCTGTAGATGAC
>CM065680.1:80943053-80948053 GCA_017654935.2 Phymorhynchus buccinoides | reverse complement strand
GAGAGCAGCCACTCTAAACATAGTACGTCGATGGTGTATGTGCGTGTGACTGTGTGTGCATTCACACGTTTATTTGAGTATTCTCTTTGCCGTATTTCCGCCTCTCCTTCTACTGTTCGGGCCAGGCTCACCTTTCCAGAGTTTCTTCAAACTTTTCCTGACTTTTTTTAAATTTTAAACTACGGATTGTGATCACTTTAAATTTAAAAAAAGCTCGGAAGGATGTCAAACAGGAAGGCAGAGAGGAAGTTATGAGTGGGGACGGGTGGCATTTTCATGCTATCCAACCACTACTGTTCACCTCGTCCTTAGAAAGGAAGCAAATTTACGCCCAGGAACAAAATCACTCTAAAAAAACCGTTGTGTGCCTTTCTCCACACACAGAGAGAGAGAGAGAGAGAGAGAGAGAGAGAGAGAGAGAGAGAGAGAGAGAGAGAGAGAGAGAGAGAGAGAGAGAGAGAGAGAGAGAGAGAGAGAGAGAGAGAGAGAGAGAGAGAGAGAGAGAGAGAGAGAGAGAGAGAGAGAGAGAGAGAGAGAGAGAGAGAGAGAGAGAGAGAGAGAGAGAGAGAGAGAGAGAGAGAGAGAGAGAGAGAGAGAGAGAGAGAGAGAGAGAGAGAGAGAGAGAGAGAGAGAGAGAGAGAGAGAGAGAGAGAGAGAGAGAGAGAGAGAGAGAGAGAGAGAGAGAGAGAGAGAGAGAGAGAGAGAGAGAGAGAGAGAGAGAGAGAGAGAGAGAGAGAGAGAGAGAGAGAGAGAGAGAGAGAGAGAGAGAGAGAGAGAGAGAGAGAGAGAGAGAGAGAGAGAGAGAGAGAGAGAGAGAGAGAGAGAGAGAGAGAGAGAGAGAGAGAGAGAGAGAGAGAGAGAGAGAGAGAGAGAGAGAGAGAGAGAGAGAGAGAGAGAGAGAGAGAGAGAGAGAGAGAGAGAGAGAGAGAGAGAGAGAGAGAGAGAGAGAGAGAGAGAGAGAGAGAGAGAGAGAGAGAGAGAGAGAGAGAGAGAGAGAGAGAGAGAGAGAGAGAGAGAGAGAGAGAGAGAGAGAGAGAGAGAGAGAGAGAGAGAGAGAGAGAGAGAGAGAGAGAGAGAGAGAGAGAGAGAGAGAGAGAGAGAGAGAGAGAGAGAGAGAGAGAGAGGAGAGAGAGAGAGAGAGAGAGAGAGAGAGAGAGAGAGAGAGAGAGAGAGAGAGAGAGAGAGAGAGAGAGAGAGAGAGAGAGAGAGAGAGAGAGAGAGAGAGAGAGAGAGAGAGAGAGAGAGAGAGAGAGAGAGAGAGAGAGAGAGAGAGAGAGAGAGAGAGAGAGAGAGAGAGAGAGAGAGAGAGAGAGAGAGAGAGAGAGAGAGAGAGAGAGAGAGAGAGAGAGAGAGAGAGAGAGAGAGAGAGAGAGAGAGCATTGAGCACACCATAAGCCATACTGAGCACGCCATAAGCCTAGTTTGTTGTTGCTTCAGTTTTGTTGCTTTGTATGTTTGTTATGTAAAGACAATAAAACGTTTAAACCACACAGAGAGAGAGAGAGAGAGAGAGAGAGAGAGAAAGAGAAAGAGAAAGAGAGAGAGAGAGAGAGAGAGAGAGAGAGAGAGAGAGAGAGAGAGAGAGAGAGAGAGAGAGAGTAACTGAATCATAGATTCTCTTCTGGCCCCCCCCCCCCCCTCCCCCCACAGCCACCCAGTTACTGTCTCTACACAAACACAACCCCCCGAAACTTCAGCAACTGTAACAGCTTTGTGAACGCCTGACCAGGTCCTATTAACACCAATCCTTAGGATGGGTCTGAGAGTGAGACTTGACTTTCCCTCCACCGGAAGTTCAATATTTTCGCTCCACGGTTCAACTTCAGAGGGCTTAGCATGAGACAATCACAATGGAATTGGCTATAAGAGGTAGCCAGTGGGAAAAAAAGAAGAGATTTCCATAATCACTGGCAATAAATTAAAAAAAGAGGTAAAAAGATGTAAAAAGGGGAACGAAAATCACACAATGATAATGAAAACTAGATTGAAAAGTTATCGAATGTAGCATTCGAGAATCACCCGCGGAGTTACGCAGCCACATCCCGACTTCCGAGGATGACTGATTATCTTGCTGCTGCTGCATACTGTCACTATCTTACGGTTTCTGCTGCTGACTGTCCCTATTTTGCCGAGTAGATTTGACATCAAAGCATCCCAAAATCGCCCGCGTTGTTAGTTTTCAAGGTCACACGTCAAGGTCATGACCTTGACCCCATTGGCCCAAAAGGCACATTTACAATACCCAGCCAACATTCCCACCTGATTTTTCATCTTGGGAACTCCATTTTTCGACCCCCCGATTTTCAGGGTCCAGCGATCTCCTTGATCTTGACCTTGATTGGTCAACAATATTCGGAAGGAGCATAAGCCAAACCACCTTCATACCAAGTTTCAACATCCTATGTCGACTGGTGCCTGAGATATGGCTAAAAATAGATTTTCAGTTTCGAAGGTCATACGTCAAGGTCATGACCTTGACCTTGACACCAAAAGGCACATCTACAGTACCTAGCCTATATGCACATCAAGTTTCATCTTCCTATCTTTATTCCTTCATGGTGATATGCTGTTCACACACACACACACACACACACACACACACACACACACACACACACACACACACACACACACACACACATACAGCCACTTACACAACAAAAACAATATCACCTTCCCTCCGTAAACTCCGCGGGCGATAACAAAGCAGAGCTCTACAACATGGCGGAGCAGGACGATTGGAGGAAGACGGTGAGAGTGGGCGGCAAAAGCAAGATGATAGTGCGTGGGACAGTACACAATAAAATTAATTTAAAACATAACAAGTGCAACGCCGAGCGGCTGCAAAGTCCCCTCGCAGCATCACCGAGCTACTCCGAAATCGGAATGTGTCGGTGTACACATACATAAAAACGCATCAAAACAGCACGTAACTACATACAAACGCATCAAAACAGCACGTAACTGAATAGTTTTTTAGGCCTTGGGGTTCGGACCCGTGATTTGAGCGCGCGCGATCATGCGCACAGAAAAATTGATGACAACTGTGTTATAGACCATTCATCAAGAAATGTTGTGAAAAAAACTGCATTGAAATACATGCAAAACTTCGCGAGATATTAGCGATTATGTGTTTCGGGGTTTGAACCCCGTAACTGGCGCGACCTTGACCTTAATGTAAAACTAAATACATCAGTGGATAGCTTGCATCTTGACAAACTAGTATACCAAATTTGATGACGATAGACTGAATAGTTTTTGAGAAAAACGGACGAATAGCCGGACGGACGGAGGCACGCCGGACGGACGGACGGACACCGGACAAAAACAATAGCTCCCCGAACCTTCGGCTCGGGGACTAAAAAATATTGAAAGTTGTCACCACAACGCTAGGGTCGCATGCCGATGTTTCATAACAAGACAATTAAATAGCAGACTGACATTTATAGGATACTGTAAACATGATTTTTGGAATTTAACAGAGTGGCGTTTGATGGAGTGACCGCGGGATGGAGGGGGGTACCGAGTTTTTGTTATGACAATTAGGTATTATGGTATTAGGTACTTTATAGTCACAGAGGCGTCTCTGTGAAATTCGGGTTGCTCCCACCTGGAGAGCGCGTCGCAGCCAGAGGCGCGCCACCCAATTTAAAATAAAATAAATGTTGCATGCGATTTTTGTCACTGATGAGGGGGGGGGGGGGGGGTAAATTTTTACCAAATGACAACTTTTTCGTTGCCACTGGGATTAACGTATGCTAAGTGCATGGGCACACGGGACCTCGGTTTATCGTCTCATCCGAAAGACTCCACGTTCAGACCGTTAAGGCCTAGTGCAGAATGAGAGGAAAAAATCCCCTGTACCCAGGTTCGAACTCGGGTTTACTTGACACGAAGCGAACGCGCTACCACTGTGCCACTCTACACCATGCCACTCTACACAATAATCTTCGGTCACAAACTGTTCTAACATAACTCATGTTCTTTTCACATTTTGGGGGTTAATGTCAAGTCATATGTTTATTGAGAGACTGACAAAATTATTATTGAGCATGCTGTAATTGAATTGTTTGGTTGTTTTCTTTATTAGGTATTAGGTACTTTATAGTCACAGAGGCGTCTCTATGAAATTCGGGTTGTTCCCACATGAGAGCGTGTCGCAGCCAGAGGCGCACCACCCATTGTGTTTTTTTGCATGCGATTTTTGAGTGACTGATGAGGAAGGAAGGGGTGGGTGGGTAAAATTTTGACCAAATGACAACTTTTTCGTTGCCACTGGGCTTAACGTGTGCTAAGTGCATGGGCACACGGGACCTCGGTTTATCGTCTCATCCGAAAGACTAGGTGTCAACTGAAAGAAGAAGAAAAAACTACACACACAAAAACTCTGTTTCGTGTCTCTTCTGAATGACTAGATCAGAGCTTCAGATTGTCAGTGAGCCCGAGTCATTGACCCATATTGACAGTGATTTGACCCCTCATTTTGTGCAGCAAGGGGTCATCTGACCCATAAAGTCTGCAATAAAATGTAAGTTCAATACTACAGTAACACATTATTGGCCCATTCGTTTGGAAATTGACCCCTCATTTTCTGCCACCAGGGGTCATATGACCCAGGAAGACTGAAAACAATCTGAAGCTCTGCTAGATGCACCTAAAACCGGATGAAATGGCGCATAAGAAGTCAGGAGAAAACGTGCTGCTGAAAAAAAAGTCAATTCTCGATTCGATTATTTCTCAACAATATCAATCATGCCTTTCAAAGAATGAGACGACGATGAGAGTGGCTTAATAGCAGTAATGAATAGCAACGGTTTTTTTATTCTGATTCTCAAAACGTTATGAGAAATTATGCGAATAGGTGTAGCCCTGGGGAAGTTGGATGGCCGAAGGCATTGACTACGAACACGAAACAAGCCCTCCTTATCTCCTATGCTCTACTAACGAAATCCCCTTTCTCCAGTGCTGCTAGTTACTTAATAACATGATTGCAAAATCAA
>CM065680.1:80929846-80934846 GCA_017654935.2 Phymorhynchus buccinoides | reverse complement strand
AGAGCATGGGCCGTGTATATGTATGTAATGGTTCTTGTTGTTTGTTTACATTTTCATTAATTTTTGCACATGTCATAGTTGAGCTAAGCCTACTATAAATATGTTGAGATGTGTGTGTGTGTGTGTGTGCGTGTGCGTGCGTGCGTGCGTGCGTGCGTGCGTGCGTGCGTGCGTGCGTGCGTGTGCGTGTGCGTGTGCGCGCGCGTGTGCGTGCGCGTGTGCGTGTGCGTGCGCGCTGTGTGCGTGCGTGCGTTCGCGTGTGCGTGCGTGTGCGTGTGTGTGTGTGCGAACGTTAGTTTTAAATTCCTCATTGTTTTGCTAAAATACCCGTAATTATTTGCGGGCTTGAGTTTGTTCATGTCCATTTGTCAGTATAATTACCTGGTATCCAAAGTACATCAGCTTTGTGAGTAAGAAACATGTTATCTTTTTTACTTTATTTATTTGCATTGGAATGTTAGTAGTATGACTATGTTGTTGATTTTACTGCATGTTTAGAGAGAGAGAGAGAGAGAGAGAGAGAGAGAGAGAGAGAGATGAGAGAGAGAGAGAGAGAGAGAGAGAGAGAGAGAGAGAGAGAGAGAGAGAGAGAGAGAGAGAGAGAGAGAGAGAGGGGGCGTTTGAGTTTGGACATGTCACCTTAAAATTATAATTAACCAATTATGATTGTAACATATACATTACCACAGCAGGTTCTCTGTTTAGCTTTGACTGCATTGTTGTTTGTTTATCAACAGGGCTTGATAGCACACCCACACCTCTCTCTCTATCTCTCTCTATCTCTCTCTTGGAAGACTAGGCGTTGCCTAAAATCTTTATCCTTGAAAAATAAAGTTCAAGTTTTCAAGTTTCTCTCTCTCTCTCTCTCTCTCTCTCTCTCTCTCTCTCTCTCTCTCTCTCTCTCTCTCTCTCTCTCGCCTCTCTCTCTCTCTCTCTCTCTCGCTCTCTCTCTCTCTCTCCTCTCGTCTCTCCTCTCTCTCTCTCTCTCTCTCTCTCTCTCTCTCTCTCCTCTCTCTCTCTCTCTCTCTCATCTCTCTCTCTCTCTCATCTCTCTCTCTCTCTCTCTCTCTCCTGCTCTCTCTCTCTCTCTGCTATTTCTTTTTACCAAATAAATTTCATGTTCCGACATAAAGAAGCAACAGCAAGCGAACACATTACCAAAACAACAACAAAACCAAAACCGACACCAAAAAATCACGTTGACGTTGTGAATGGCTTTGGCTGGAATTTAGTTCAACGTTATGAGCATGATCTTCTGTAATGCGCATGTTGCCAGATTAATTATGGTCTCTGAACATGTTAACAGACTTCACAAAATATCACTATTTCTCCATGGCAAGTCGGTGTTAGGCCACTCATAAAGGTGTCTGTACACGTTAACAATATTCACAAAATATATATATTTCCCCGTGGCAACACAGTGTTATGCCATTCAGAATGTGACTTACAACTCATTGTGGTGACTTACAACTCATTGTGTTGCCATGGGGGAACAGTTACAGTTTGTGAACTTTGCTTACGCGTACAGAGACCTTTATGAGTGGCCTAATACTGAGTTGCCATGGGGAAATGGAGATATTATGTGAATATGTTAACGTGTACATATACCTTTGTGAGTGGCCTAATACTGAGTTGCCATGGGGAGATAGAGATATTGTGTGAATATGTTAACATGTACAGAAACCTTTACGAGGCAAATTATGAACACGTCGTTTAATATCCGAAAGAAGTGCGCCAAACTGTATTCATCAAAATAGTCTTTGCGTGTCTGGAATGATCTGATTTTCTTTACATTCCAGTATCAATGAAACAAAGAGTTATATATTCGCTAAACAAAATAAGGTGACAATGATCAAACTTCGGCCAAGTTAGCATTATTTTCATTCTTGGTCCACAAAGCTAAAAATGGGTTTTACTCAATCTGCCAACTGTTTTCCTTTTAATGTTGAGTTTCAAAGATGATGTTTTCGTGTTTTTCTCTTAAAGTTGAGTTTTAAAGGTAGGTTTAATTTTGCAAACTTGGCATGCCATATTCCCCTACCTTCCCACACAGCCAGTCTTCCCCTCGAAAAAGTCATGTATCAAAAACAAACAAAAAGACAAAACAAACCTTGAATTTGAAAATCAATCAAGATAAAACTAACGGAATGTTTTTTGGAGTGATAGCCTACATCTGCCCAAATTATCAGCTGAAATGTGCTGTTACTAGCATTTTGCTTCTTTTTTTTCTGACAGCTCTGAATGAACGGATAATAGATGTTAACGCTGAGTGAAATATAAAATTATATGACAGAAAGCCTTCTAAAAAAAAAAAGTTACACGAGTTTAATGCTTAAAAGAACTTGTTTAGTTCATGTTGCGAATTGCCAAAATGGGGGGGGTGTATGTGTGTGTGTGTGTGTGTGTGTGTGTTACTGTGTGTGTCTGTGTGTGTCTGTGTGCGTGCGTGCGTGTGTGTATATGTGTGCGTGCGTGTATGTGTGTGTGCGCGTGTGTGTGTGTGTGCATGTGTGTGTGCATGTGTGTGAAAGAGAGAGAAAATGTGTATGTACATGTGTGCGTATGTGTGCGTATACATTCTTGCATAGGTCAATGTGCACCTCGCACGTTCCTTACGTTTTTGTCTGCGCATGTGTCCATCGAAAACGTTCGCGTAGAAGTTTGTGTTAGAGTGCATGTGGTTTTGTACCAAAATGTATGCACATGCATGGAGTTGGATAAGTTAGCATATATGATAGTTAATGTATGTGCTAAGGAGAATATCAGGAAAAGAGCATACCTTGGTACTCTTACATTCCTGCCTCTTCTCAGTCCCCCTCCTCTTCTTCTTCTTCTTCTTCCTTCTTCTTCTCCTTCTTCTTCTTCTTCTTCTTCTTCTTCTTCTTCGTCTTCCTTCTTCTTCTTCTTCTGTTCCTCTCCTTCCTCCTTCTCCCTCTCCTCCTTTTACCCTCCTCATCTTCTTCTCCCCCCTTCTTCCTCCCCATCGTCTTCCTCCTCTTCTTCTTCTCTTCTCCTTCCTCCTCCTCCTCCTCCTCCTCTTCTTCTTTTTTCTGCTTCTCTTCGTCCTTTCCACATCTTCATCATATTTCATAGACATGGGCTTCTAACTGCTTCACTTCATGAGATAAGTGACATGGGCTTCTTACCCGCCCATGGGCTTTTTACCTCGTCTTCACCTACACATGTACCGATGGCCAAGTCCTTTGTACAGCGCACATATCCCCATATTACAATGCACGTGCAACATGTGTAGTTGGTGTATGTATAATAGAGCCAGAAGAACAACCGTGTGGGCTGACATCTGTTCTAAACACCTCTCAGTTCTTTTTTTCCCCAGCTCTCTATGGCCGCCATATGGACTGCATCTGTCTGACTGTGGTTTAGGAACGAGTAAACAAGTTGCTTTAAACGACGAGTTCGTTGTTTATTTACTCGCTTGTTTTTCAACCACAATGCTTGAATTTTGGCGTGCGCATGCTCGAATCTTGTGTGGACACAGTCACAACATTTGAGCAAGATTCAATAAATGGTTTTGAAAATATGAAGCAAAAAGTAAATATATGGGTGCAAACACACCCACGGGGTACGGGAAGGGTTCACAGTATTTTCCCCATTGTTCTGTGTAATTTCTAGTAACGTTTGCTTTGTTTTTGCTGTTGTTGTTTGTTTGTTTGTAAGAAGTCAAACATACTTTGTTATTTTTTAAAGGTTCGAGGTAACGCCTAAATAAAGTGTGACGTATTATAAAGTAGGCCTACCTTTCTTCTATGTAACGTGAAGGAAGTGGCCCTGAAACGTGCAACCAAAGAGAACAAGACGGATGACAGAAAAAAGAATATTTGTATAAAGTAACAATATCTGGATGTAAATTATAAAAGAGACACAGAGAGAGAGAGAGAGGGGGGGTGGAAGTGGATGCACATATACATTTACAGGATTATCCTACACAATGCAATGCAATGCCATTGGCCTGGAGTGCCATACGAACACACAATACATGTCTTTTATGTTGGACAAAATGTCATAGCTCCGGAACGTTATTTAATGGCAGCCTTCTGCTGCAATGCAATACAACACACTGCAATGTAATACAACACACTGCAATGTAATACAACACACTGCAATGCAATACAACACAATGCAATGTAATACAACACACTGCAATGTAATACAACACACTGCAATGTAATACAACACACTACAATGTAATACAACACACTGCAATGTAATACAACACAATGAAATGCAATACAACACACTGCAATGTAATACAACACACTGCAATGTAATACAACACACTGCAATGTAATACAACACACTGCAATGTAATACAACACACTGCAATGTAATACAACACACTGCAATGTAATACAACACACTGCAATGTAATACAACACACTGCAATGTAATACAACACACTACAATGTAATACAACACAATGAAATATAATACAACACAATGAAATATAATACAACACGATGAAATATAATACAACACAATGAAATATAATACAACACAATGAAATATAATACAACACAATGAAATATAATACAACACAATGAAATATAATACAACACAATGAAATATAATACAACACAATGAAATATAATACAACACAATGAAATATAATACAACACAATGAAATATAATACAACACGATGAAATATAATACAACACAATGTAGTGCAATACAACACGATGAAATATAATACAACACAATGAAATATAATACAACACAATGTAGTGCAATACAACACGATGAAATATAATACAACACAATGAAATATAATACAACACGATGAAATATAATACAACACGATTAAATATAATACAACACGATTAAATATAATACAACACGATGAAATATAATACAACACGATGAAATATAATACAACACAATGAAATATAATACAACACAATGAAATATAATACAACACAATGAAATATAATACAACACGATGAAATATAATACAACACGATGAAATATAATACAACACGAT
>CM065680.1:80919846-80922346 GCA_017654935.2 Phymorhynchus buccinoides | reverse complement strand
CTTTCGGTGGTCGCGTAGTCGTCTGGTTGCTGAAGGAATCGATGAAGTTTAATCCCCCCCTCCCCCCATCTTCACGCCCCAAATCGCCCATACCTACCTACCTACAACATCACCCCCCCCCCCCCCCCCCCCCCCCCCCCCCCCACCTCTTTCTGCATCTCACGACTCCCTTTTCCTACCTTTTCCTTCCTTCGCATCTTCAGTTGTCCTTCTTTTCATTGTCAATCCTCTCTGTCTCTCTGTCTGTCCGTCTGTCTGCCTGTCTGTCTCCCCCCCCTCTCTCTCTCTCTCTCTCTCTCTCTCTCTCTCTCACACACCCCCCTTTTTTCCTGTTTACTTTTATACATTTCTTTTATACATTTTTCAGAGGGCTGGATGTAAAAAAGAAAGCGTGTATTTGCATATTCTATTACCTCGATAAATACAAATTCTCTCTCTCTCTCTCTCTCTCTCTCTCTCTCTCTCTCTCTCTCTCTCTCTCTCTCTCTCTCTCTCTCTCTCTCTCTAAAAAAGAAAGTCTCTTCTCTCTCTATCTCTCTCTTTCTCTTTCTCTCTCTCTCTCTCTCTCTCTCTCTCTCTCTCTCTCTCTCTCTCTCTCTCTCTCTCTCTCTCTCTCTCTCTCTCTCTCTCTCTCTCTTTCTCTCTCTCTCTCTCTCTGTCGTCATGTGCTGTGTAGCGTGTCGTGTCTCGTCGCTCATAACAAAATCACGACTCTTCAAGCGTGACTGTGGACGCGACGCCATCGATTGCATTGTGGGCCTCTTTTGTGTGGTTTGGCGCTGACGTCCATGACAAAAGAGAGTGTTCAAATCGATAAGTCGGTGTTTGGAAATTCAATGGAAGTGTTGGACAAAATCGAGTCTTGTGGTCCCTTGAATCGTGCAGTGTTTGCATGCCTTTAAATTAGTCCTAGTGTCCCCACCCTCCTTACTCAAACCTCTCTGTCTCATTGTCTCTGTCTCTGTCTCTGTCTCTGTCTCTGTCTCTGTCTCTCTGTCTCTCTGTCTCTCTCTCTCTCTCTCTCTCTCTCTCTCTCTCTCTCTCTCTCTCTCTCTCCTCTCTCTCTCCTCTCTCTCTCTCTCTCTCTCTCTCTCTCTCTCTCTCTCTCTCTCTCTCTCTCTGATTGGTTTATGTTTGATCGTGGTTTACCATGACAAGTTTTGAAGTGTCCTCCTTGAAGGCATTATTTCTTTTACGACATGATTCGCGTTGGAAATTATCTACCATTGCACATGAACGCGGGCAGATAGACAGCCATGCCACATAAAGAAACAGGAGGGGGCGATGTAATTGGAATTCACAGCAGTGGACAGCTGGGCTACTGCAGCATTCATTTGCGTGACGCACGACCAGCTTAGTCGACGAAAGTAGTCACCCTCTCCAGCTCCTACCGGCAGCTGTAGAGCTTCGATGTTTATGGTCAACTTCGTCGTCGTCATTGTCGTCGTCGATCACTTTAGATAGAGACACCAGCTGTCCCGCGCGAAAGCAGTAGTCGCCCGAAGATTCCCCACGTTGCCGTAGAGCTTTTCCCTCAGAGGTTTTGTCTTTGGGCCACATCGCTCTCCAGGAGGCATCGTGGAGTCTGTAATGTTGAAGCGCGTGCTCTGTGTCCATGACATCTGCTCCGCATGGGCATGCTTCAGACTCTCCTATCCTGAATTTGCTGAACATGTGGGCTAGTAGTCTGTTGTGCCCAGTTCTCAGCCTGATCAGGATTACCTGGTCCGCACTGCTCTAAGCTTGTGATAGCAGTCAGCTTCACTAACATTCGGGTGACGCTGTTTCCATTTTTTATGAGACAGGGGTTTGATTACTGTTTTCTCTTCAAGGTTTTGTCTGCCTCCATGTCCTCTTGTTCCAGCTGTCCTCCCTCCTTTGCCAGTCTGTATGCTTGCTCATTGCCATGGATCCCACAATGAGCTGGGACCCACCGCAGGACCAGGATTGTTTGCATCATCGCGAGGTCCATCAGCGCTGTCTTCAGTTCCTTGAGGTCTTTCCGACGTGGGTTGCGGAGTGCGTTCAAGACAGAAAGAGCATCTGTGAAGATAACCACTTTTGATTTGATTCATCATTGTAAACTGATTGGACGCCACTTCTCTGCAGTTCAAACGTTTTCCCTCGTGCATGCTGACGCAGAGCTCGCAGTTTACCTTGAACCTTCCCGCAGCGAGGCGTTTGGAGCCAGTAGTGTTGTACCGGAGTAATTCGATGGCTTGGAGTCAAAACGGACTATCTTTAGATAGTCCATTGACGTACATAATTGGACTTATTACAAAAACTAATAACTTGTATCAAACAATGACTGCAGAAATATAAAAAGGGGGTTATGCTTTTTATATTTCTGCAGTCTTTGTTTTATACAGTTATTAGTTTTCGTAATAAGTTCAATAATACGTCAATGGACTATCTAAAGATAGTCCGTTTTGATTCCAAGCAATCGAAATTATGACAGTATTTTACCCATTCCATAAACAGATCTTTACGTATCTGGTGA
>CM065680.1:80912346-80917346 GCA_017654935.2 Phymorhynchus buccinoides | reverse complement strand
ATTCTCAAAGTAACTTATAAGCTTCCCTTCCATTATTTCTTCCAACATTTTATGATCATTGTATAAGTACTTACAAAATAACTCTTGATGCTGCTAAGAGGCAAATTATAACATTATATGTATCAACTATCTTACGCTTTAGAGAGAGAGAGAGAGAGAGAGAGAGAGAGAGAGAGAGAGAGAGAGAGAGAGAGAGAGAGAGAGAGAAGAGAGAGAGAGAGAGAGAGAGAGAGAGAGTGAGAGAGAGAGAGAGAGAGGGAGGGATGGGGAGGGAGAGAGATAGCCTGTATCCATTATTGCGCCAGGCCATGATGCCCAAATAACTCTAGATGCTGATAAGAGGCAAATTATAACATTATATGTATCAACTATCTTAAGCTTTAGAGAGAGAGAGAGAGAGAGAGAGAGAGAGAGAGAGAGAGAGAGAGAGGAGAGGGAGGGATGAGGGGGAGAGAGATAGCCTGTATCAATTATTGCGCCAGGCCATGATGCCCAAATAACTCTAGATGCTGATAAGAGGCAAATTATAACATATATGTATGAACCATCTTAAGGTTGTGAGAGAGGGAGAGAGGGGGGGAGGGAGAGAGATAGCCTGTGTCAATTGTTGCGCCAGGCCATGATGCCCACGTCCGGTAAAGAGGGTGGGAGATGTTTTCTGTCTCGTGTTCGGTGGTTGACCTTGCCCTTCCACAATATGTTGCCCTGTTCAATCCGCCCACGTCAAAAACAAAAAAGGTCGTACATTCCTCTCTCTCTCTCTCTCTGGGAGATGTTTTCTGTCTCGTGTTCGGTGGTTGACCTTCCTCTCTCCTTCTCACAATATGTTGTCCTGTTCAATCCGTGCCATCTCCAGACTTAAAAGGTCGTACATTCTCTCTCTCTCTCTCTCTCTCTCTCTCTCTCTCTCTCTCTCTCTCTCCTCTCTCTCTCTCTCTCTCTCTCTCTCTCTCTCTCTCTCTCTCTCTCTCTCTCTCTCTCTCTCTCTCTCTCTCTCTCTCTCTCTCTCTCTCTCTCTCTCTCTCTCTCTCTCTCTCTCTCTCTCTCTCTCTCTCTCTCTCTCTCTCTCTCTCTCTCAAACACACACACACACACACATTTCACACAAACACACAAGCAAGCGCGTACGCGCATACGCACACACACAGAGACGGCTCACACACACACACGCATGCACACACGCACAGAGGGGAGAGAGAGAGAGAGAGAGAGAGAGAGAGAGAGGAGAGAGAGAGAGAGAGAGAGAGAGAGAGAGAGAGAGAGAGAGAGAGAGAGAGAGAGAGAGAGAGAGAGAGAGTATGCTGAGAATGTGATTCAAATAATTGATTGTCTTGACACTGAATCACAAATGGTTTTATACTTTTGGGAGTTAAATACCTCTTGCCCCCTCAATTTCATTTCATTTTCAATTTCAATTTCTATGTTATTGTTGTTCTTGTTGTTGCTTGCTTGTTCGTGCACATTTTGTATGTTCTGTTCCAGTCTCTTATTACTTGTGGCAGCCAATATTGTATAATCTACTTGTGTTTGAGCGCCGCCTTGTATAAGCTTTAAGCTTGTTGTGCTCGTTCTCATTTGTTTATGTTGCTGCTTTACTATGTGTTACTCAATAATAACAAATCTTTAAAGAGAGAGAGAGAGAGAGAAGAGAGAGAGAGAAGAGAGAGAGAGAGAGAGAGAGACGGAGAGGAAGAGCAAAGACTTAGGAAGAAGAGAGAGCGAGAGAGAAAGGAAGAGAGAGAGGAGAGAGAGGAATGAAAGAGAGGAGAGGGAGAGGGAAGGAGAGAGGTAAGAGGAAAAGACACAGAGAGAGAGAGAGAGAGAGAGAGAGAGAGAGAGAGAGAGAGAGAGAGAGAGAGAGAGAGAGAGAGAGAGAGAGAGAGAGAGAGAGAGATACGAGGAGGAGAGAGGGAGACGGGAGGACGAGAGGAGAGGCAAGAGTCCGAGAGAGAGAGAGAGGAGAGAGAGAGAGAGAGAGAGAGAGAGAGAGAGATCCGCCGTTTAAAAAAAATTATTTATGACACCCCAAAAAACTAGACAGTTTTGCAAAGCAAATGGTGTTCAGGACGACGTCTGCACTGGAGATAAGACAAGAATCACCTATGACAACAATGGAAAACTCTTCTTTTCAATACTGCAACTTTAAAGAAAGAACAGACAGACAGACAGACAGACAGAAAAAAACTAAGAGGCTGACAGACGTGAGTGCTAAAAAGTGGTGTTGGTTCTGTGCTTCCAGACTTCAGTAAAAACAACCAGACAGCTTGATGAGAAAACTTTTTTTCTTCTGAGAAAAACGTTCAGAGGAAGTTAACAAAAATAAAAAATAAAGCAAAAACAAATAAGTTGCAGCGAAAGAAAGATTAAAGAGACAATACAATACAGACATCAGTTGGGGGGTTTTAATGGAAAAAGAGAGAAAACATTAAAGGCATGGTTCCAGACTGGAAAAAAAAAATAGATGGTGACCTATGTCAAACTCAATTCCCTCCTCTGAGAGAGAGAGAGAGAGAGAGAGAGAGAGAGAGAGAGAGAGAGAGAGAGAGAGAGAGAGAGAGAGAGAGAGGGAGAGGGAGAGAGAGAGAGGGAGAGAGAGAGAGAGAGAGAGAGAGAGAGAGAGAGAGAGAGAGAGAGAGAGAGAGAGAGAGAGAGAGAGAGAGAGAGAGAGAGAGAGAGAGAGAGAAATTGATGATTTAATGTCAATAGCTACATCATCCTGACAGGGGGGGGGGGGGGGGGGGGTAATGAAAAGGAAACGAAGGAAACTACACACACACACACAAAATGTACCAGTACACATAATTATTCACTTTGATGAGAGAGAGAGAGAGAGAGAGAGAGAGAGAGAGAGAGAGAGAGAGAGAGAGAGAGAGAGAGAGAGAGAGAGAGAGAGAGAGAGAGAGAGAGAGAGAGAGAGAGAGAGAGAGAGAGAGAGAATGAACCGGGCCATCTGCCCATGTCAAAGGGAACAGTGGGAAGGGGAAATTGTTAAATCAAACCAAACAAAAGGGGGGGGGGGGGATCCATAACACAAGATATTAAGCAAGTATTAGATATCCTCATACATAATTACACCAAGCCGAGAGAGAGAGAGAGAGAGAGAGAGAGAGAGAGAGAGAGAGAGAGGGAGAGAGGGAGAGAGGGAGAGAGAGAGAGAGAGGGGAGAGAGAGAGAGAGAGAGAGAGAGAGAGAGAGAGAGAGAGAGAGGGAGGGAGGGAGAGAGAGAGAGAGAGAGAGAGAGAGAGAGAGAGAGGGGAGAGAGGGAGAGAGGGAGAGAGGGAGAGAGAGGGAGAGAGAGAGAGAGAGAGAGGGGAGAGAGGGAGAGGGTGAGGGAGAGGGAGAGGGAGAGAGAGAGACTTTAGACAGACAGAGACACTGAGAGACACATACAGAGACGGAGAGACAGACGGGTACAGACAGAATGGAGAGGCAAACAGAGATACAAATAAATATTATACAGACAGACAGACAGACAGACAGACGGACATCCGCATAAAATCACAAATGTAAATACGCATTAAAATGAAGAACACTCACAGACAAACAAGCAAAAAGACTCGTAGGCGAAGAGAGATATGATTGGCCAAATGCAGAGAGAGAAAGGGACGGGGAGGGAATAGAGAGAGAGGGGGAAGAGAGAGGGAGAAAGGAGGAATGAGAGAGACAGAGAATGAATGAGTGAATGAATGAGAGAGGTACAGAGAGAGAGACAGACAGAGAAAGAGAGAAATGAAAAGGGGGAGAGAACGTGTAAGTGTACTAGAGTGTGGAATCAATTTTAATCAAGCGACAGCCTTAATACGGCTTCAGGTGGCTGACTGGGCTGTCGCCAAAAATAAACTTAACTCGAAAGAGCGAATAACGAGTTGAGTGATGGAATGATCGATGCAAACGTCAATACAGAGACACACACTAGTCCACATAGTTCTTGCGTTAGAAATAACCTCAAGTAATAACCCCAAGAAATAACTTTTGCGTTAGAAATAACCTCAATGCGGTTTAACTGTATACAAATACCCCGACTTCCTCTTCATGATTTAAGATTCAATAGTACAATTATTTTAATCAAAAATTGGATCATGCTCGTTCTGCTGCTTTGAATTGCATCGACATGTTGTCGAGTGAGACTTCACAATGGTCCACATTTACAAGACAAAATCAGGACACCGAGGTCGAGAAATTGATGAAACGTTTTGCCTCCAGTTGTTGTTTTTTAGTCCACAATTAATCACCATCTGTGGACATGGAGATCCATGGATTCATTAAACATTTTACCTCTAGTTTTTTCTTAGTCCAAAATAGTACCTACCACTGGGACACCAAGATTTGAAGAAGGGATGAACGTTCTTTTTTTTCTTCTTTTGTTTTGCTGTCCAGTCCAAAATATATGCACTGGTTCAAGGGAATGATGAATGATGTTCTCACTAATTTGTTGGTAGTCTAACATATCACCAAATCATGTCTTCTCTCGGTTTCAATCCAAAATAGGGTCAGAGAGACAAGTTAGAAGGAAAGAATTGATCAATTTCACATAATTTGCTAGAATACATTAAACCCAGTGGCAACGAAATTGTCCTTTGGTCAAAATTTACCTCCCACCCTTTCCTTCTCATCAGTCACACAAAAATCGCATGCAAACATTTTTTTATTTTAAATTGGGTGGCGCGCCTCTGGCTGCGACGCGCTCTCCAGTTGGGAGCAACCCGAATTTCACAAAGACACCTCTGTGACTATAAAGTACCTAATACCTAAGACCTAAAACTGAAGACAAAACACTTCAACCAATTAACGAACATAAACAAACAATAGTAGAGGGTTTCTCAAACTGTCCAAGGCAGTCGAGGGCAACAAGTTCTGAGTTTCATTCAACTTTATCCTGAACAGCGCGTTAAATGGGTGGGCACGCTCTTTGTCACGACTACGTTTGACAGTCTGAGAGACTGAGATGGCCACATCACGACTTTTGTGAGTTGTCTGTGTCACTAATCTACAACATAACA
>CM065680.1:80889846-80892346 GCA_017654935.2 Phymorhynchus buccinoides | reverse complement strand
GTGTGTCCATGCATTTAGCACACGTTAAACCCAGTGGCAACGAAAAAGTTGTCCTTTGGTCACACACACACACACACACACACACACACACACACACACACACACACAACACACACACACACACACACACACACACACACACACACACACACACACACACACACACACACTCCCCTTTCCTTCCTCATCAGTCACACAAAAATCGCATGCAAACATTTGTTTTTTGATTGGGTGGCGCGCCTCTGGCTGCGACGCGCTCTCCAGGTGGGAGCAACTCGAATTTCTCAGAGACGCCTCTGTGACTATAAAGTACCTAATAATACCTAATTCAAAAGATAGCCTGTGTATGGATTGTTTAAATTTTGTTTTATGGTCAGAATAGAATATCAAACTGTGCACCATCCATTTGGTTGAGGAACAAACACATAACTAGACGCATAGCAGCAACGTTCACCAAACCAACGGAGCAAAACAATCTAACGTTGATACAGCAATCCATTTCATATGACAGTTGATGTCATCTGCCATTCTCATACAACAATTCTAGTAAACCTAAATTTACGTTTCGTTTCATATCACCTTGTGATATTTGCCAACGACCAATACCCCTACGTATATTAAAGAACCGTGGCTAGTGTGAGTAGACTCATTATTTTGTGCCTAGTCAATTAAAAAAAAAGGAAACAGACTGCAACGTCACTGACCAAAGTACCGCACAAACAAACGCACAAGAAGTGCAGAGTGACGAGACAAAACAGAACATGTAATATTTCAACAAAAATGTCTTTTTTAAACAACATAGACAACAGAACAATACTTCCCCTCTCCACAGTCGAGCAGTCTTGAAACAGACATTTTTGATAAAATATTACACGTTCTGTTTTGTTTCATCAATAAAAAAAAACGTCACTCTGCACTTGTTGTGTATTTGTTTGTGTGGTACCCTAGTCAATATTAGTTTGTTTGTTTCAATTATGTGTGTGTGTGTCTGAATGTTATGCTGATACTCTGTCGACGCATGACAGCTTTCTAGCACAGATTATGATGAAAATCTCAATGTAGGGAATAAAATAATTGTAATGTACTCTGGTATTTCCAAAAGAACAGTTCATATTTTTGGTTTGTATATGAATCCTCTTTCTTTCTGTTGTCTGTAAATTAGCGTAGGAATATTAGCAGTTGCTCGCTGCCAGTTAGGGGTATTTCCAAAAGAACAGTCGATATGTTTTTTGGTATATAAATCTTTTTTCTTTCTGTTCTCTAGAAATGAGCGTAGGAATATTAGCAGTTGCTCGCTGCCAGTTAGGGGGTAGATGGTGCCGAATGGTGCAGAGATTGCATTTTGTCCTGAGTCAATCTGGCTGCCTGTGTAAATACACTCTTTTCTCTGGCACTTCCGCTCTCCCGTTGGTTGCCATATCGTCTGCTTCTACTCAGCCACACTCGAGGGAGCGGTTCTATATGTGTCATCTATCGAAAATGTTCATTTTTGTTTTCGGGCCAGGGTGGTGACACTAATTTATTTGACTTCTTCACTTTAACGAGGATAGGATTTTATTGTGACGCGGCCAATGACTAGCTGACGCGCGTGCACAGTGGGTTAATTGACAGCCGCGGGAGTTTATTTTCACAACTTGCCAAGGAGGTTATATGCATTCTATTCTTTGATAGACTCTCTGCCTGTCACCTTTGTCAGTTTGACTATCTATCTGCCAGCCTGTCTGTCTATCTATCTCTTTTTGCCTGTCTGTCCGTTTATCTACCTGCCTGTTGTTTCTGTCTGTTTGTCCGTCTGTCTGCCTCTTTAGCTCTCCCAAATAAGCCCTGACCGAATAGGAATTGTTCGGAAATAATTAAGGGGAGTAATTGCATGGTGTGTGGGAGTGATCTCGCCTAATTCAATCGGTCCAACAGGGGAAGTTACTCTACCATCAGGTAGATCCCCAGCCCTCGCCTCGTGTGCTTGAGGAGACACACAGCATGTAGAACGCAGTGCGTCATTCTGAAATTGATGTAATTTATATTTTTACGTCACAGTTTGCAAGTTCTATCACTTCGTAGCAACTGGCCACCCCTTATTTTTCTAAAAAAAAAAAAAATGTTTGCAAGTCGCTGACTGGCATCCTGCGGTTTTAAGCTTCGGCGCTATGCCGCCATGGTTGCTATGGTTTTGACCGAGTAAGTCGAGGTAATCAACTCTTAATTTTCACGAAGTGCTCTCCCCTAGGTGTGTTTTTTCCCAAAAATCGTCTATTCAATGAAATTGTTGAAAAGCTAGGATCTAACTGAAGGAACAGTAATTTTCAATGTGAAAATGTGATGGTATTTGTCTAAAGCCGGCGACAGACTATGTGACTGCCTCATATGACGCAATCAGGTCGTGACGTAGATCAAATTTTGTTTCCCGCACAGAAGACGTCACAAGCCATCTGACTCGATCAAACTCGATCAGTGAAATTTAAGCCGGCGACAGACTATGTGACTGCCTCATATGACGCAA
>CM065680.1:80879846-80884846 GCA_017654935.2 Phymorhynchus buccinoides | reverse complement strand
CTCTCTCTCTCTCGATTTGCATGATTTGATTGTTCTAGTTTACATTTTTGCATTGATAAAAAGTATTGGTACGGGCAGAGAAGCCTAATCAATAAAGACTTCATACTTCAGAGTTCTCTCTCTCTCTCTCTCTCTCTCTCTCTCTCTCTCTCTCTCTCTCTCTCTCTCTTCTCTCTCTCTCTCTCTCTCTCTCTCTCTCTCTCTCTCTCTCTCTCTCTCTCTTCTCGATTTGCATGATTTGATTGTTCTAGTTTACATTTTTGCATTGATAAAAAGTATTGGTACGGGCAGAGAAGCCTAATCAATAAAGACTTCATACTTCAGAGTTCTCTCTCTCTCTCTCTCTCTCTCTCTCTCTCTCTCTCTCTCTCTCTCTCTCTCTCTCTCTCTCTCTCTCTCTCTCTCTCTCTCTCTCTCTCTCTCTCTCTCTCTCTCTCTCTCTCTCTCTCTCTCTCTCTCTCTCTCTCTCTCTCTCTCTCTCTCTCTCTCTCTCTCTCTCTCTCTCTCTCTCTCTCGATGTACACCCCCATGCCATTATGGTAGTGTTGTCATTGGCATTAAAAAAATTTGTCATCTTTGTCTCTCTCTCTCTCTCTCTCTCTCTCTCTCTCTCTCTCTCCTCTCTCTCTCTCTCTCTCTCTCTCTCTCTCTCTCTCTCTCTCTCTCTTCTTCTTCTTCTTCTTCTTCTTCTTCTTCTTCTTCTTCTTCTTCTTCTTCTTCTTCTTCTTCTTCTTCTTCTTCTTCTTCTTCTTCTTCTTCTTCTTCTTCTTCTTCTCTTCTTCTTCTTCTTCTTCTTCATCTTCACCAGTCACCCACAGCTAAGGTTGAGTTAGGTTGTGTGTATTGTATAGTTCGCCATAGTTATGATTTAGGCTTCTTCTTCTTTTTCCGTTATGTCACGACTTGTGATTACTTCGCCCACACGGTGCCGTGTGTGCGTGCTGTAGTGGGGGGGGGGGGGGGGTGTCGTGATGGTCGAATTGGTTATCGATTTTGTGGAGTTTGCTGTTCAAATCTACTTCTTTATGCCTTTTACCTGGGGGGTAGTAAGTACTGCTGCTCCCCCAGCGGGTTGTTCGCTGTAATAACGGTGGTCATTTAATACTTCATTATCCTCCTCGTTGGGGGTTAGCTTGCACATTATGCGTTTGTCGGGGTTGTGTCTACCCTCAAGTGCTAAGCTCTCGTGCGTGCGTATATGTATATATATATATGTGTGTGTGCGTGTGCGTGTGCGTGTGCGTGTGTGTGTGCGTGATTGTTCCCCCGTGATTGAGGCTCCACTCTCTTTCTGTTCTCTCTCTCTTGCCTTTAGGTCTGTTTCTGCTGTATGCCATTTATGACAAACGTGTGTGTCTCGCTTTGTATTGCATTTTTGTTTGAATGCGTTATGAATGCTAACGTGTGTGTGCGCTTTGATTTGATTTATATCAAGATTCAGCGCCGTATAAATACCGTATGTTGTTGTTGTTGTTGTGCGCGCGTGCGTGTGTGCGTGCGTGCGTACGCATGTGCTTGTGGTGTATGCCTGTTTTGTGTGCGTGTCAGTGTATGATGTGCACAGTGCAAAATGTATGAATGTGCGCCTATGTGCGTGTATTTCTGACTTTTTTTATATTTTTGTGCATCGGTGAGAGAGAGAGAGAGAGAGAGAGAGAGAGAGAGAGAGAGAGAGAGAGAGAGAGAGAGAGAGAGAGAGAGAGAGAGAGAGAGAGAGAGAGAGAGAGAGAGAGAGAGAGAGAGAGAGAGTCGTGTGTGTCTGTGTTTGTTGTGTGCGTGTATGTTCGTGCGTTCGTGCACATGTGTGTAGAGGTACATGAAAATGTCTGTAAATGCGTGCGCGTGTGTGTCTTTCATTTAACGTCTATCCTCTTCTCGTGATATTAGACGGGGGGAAAAAAGGTTTATGTATGTTACAGTGGTTGCGTGCTTGTGCATGCGTGTGTGCATGCCAAAGTGTGTGCATGCGTGTGTGCATGCCAAAGTGTGTGCATGCCAAAGTGTGTGCATGCAGGTGTATGCACAATCAATATGAACGGATAGGACTGCACTATAGAAGTAATAAATAAACCACACAAAAATAGAAATAACACCAATAACAGCAAAAACAAAATTTCCCCAAAATTCCTGTGTGTGTGTGTGTGTGTGTGTGTGTGTGTGTGTGTGTGTGTGTGTGTGTGTGTGTGTGTGTGTGTGTGTGTGTGTGTGTGTGTGTGTGTGTGTGTGTGTGTGTGTGTGTGTGTGTGTGTGTGTGTGTGTGTGTGTGTGTGTGTGTGTGTGTGTGTGTGTGTATGTGTGTGTGTGTGTGTGTGTGTCTGTGTCTGTGTGTGTGTGTGTGTGTGTGTGTGTGTGTGTGTGTGTGTGTGTGTGTGTGTGTGTATGTGCGCGCGCGTGTGTTTGTGTACGCGTGCGCATGTGTGCGTGAGTATGACGTGCAGGGGATGGGATTGGTGGTAGTGTGTATGGAGATGAGGAGAATTGTGATGGAAGCAAATCAGAGAGAGAAGGGGGGGGTGATAGAATAGTAGAATTGGAGAGGTAGTGGTATAGATGAGGGTGGAAAAGAGAAATGGGGGATGGGTACAGTGCCACCTTTGGTGCCACTGACGTCTTCTTCACTCTTTGGTGATGGTATGTTGTGTGTCTATGCGTCCGTCTACCTGTGTATCTATCTGTCTACCTACCTGTCTGTCGATCTGCCTGTCATTTTGTCATTGACTCAGTGTGTGTGTGTGTGGGTGTGGGTGTGTGTGTGTGTGTGTGTGTGTGTGTGTGTGTGTGTGTGTGCGTGTGTGCGTGTGCGTGTGCGCGTGTGTGTGTGTGGGGGGGGGGGGGGCTGCTTCTTAGTTTTTATGTGGTTTTGGTCTGCGCTGTCTAGCTAAATATCGCCTTCTTTCTGTTATATGTTTGTCCTATATTATACATGTCCATATATGTCTTTTCTTCTCTGACTTCTTGCTTGTTTACCTGTCTGTCTCTGTGTCTGTTTGTAATCTATCTTGGGGCAGTGGGTGGATGCCTCGTGCCTCCATACGGGGAGCTGGACGACCCTGCCCCTCCACGAGTCTCTCCGTGAGGATACTGGGGAGACTTTCGTAAAAATAGTTCCCCCACCTTCAGGAAGTTCTGCGCTTGTAACTTCCTCTAATGTGCCACTCTCTTTCACTCTGCCTTAAATTCCCTTTGCTTTCTATCATCTAATATCTTTCTGACTTATTGGCCCATTCTCCTGCCTTTACAAATAAGAAAACTATCCAAATAATTTGTCTCCTTTGAGCTCCTCCGAAATCGGAATGTGTCGGCTGTACGCATCGGGGAGCCAGTGAAAACTGAAAACCGGACACATGCGTACATTAACCATTATGGCCATATGGCCTGGGAACGCAGAAGAAGAAGTAATCTATCTCTCTGTGTCCGTCTCCGTCTCTCTCTTTCTCTCTCTCTGCCTCTATGTGTGTGTGTGTGTGTGTGTGTGTGTGTGTGTGTGTGTCTGTCTGTGTGTGTGTGTGAGTGTGTTTGAATACATTGTGCGTTAGCGTGTCAATTTCTCCATGTTTGTGTCAATCATATTGCATAGCATTAATATATTTGTTTAAAAAAAAGTTTTTTAAAGCACTGGTCTATCACAATAAAAAAAACGATTTACCGTTGTATTTTGCTCTCTTTCTCAGCCTCTTTATTATTACACATGTAAGTAGCAAGGGAAATTTGAATATATTATCTGCATTGACAAAACAGACGTCTGATTCCCTTTCTTGCCTGTCCTTACCTGTTAATTTTAACCAGTCACCTTCACTTTCCTACCAACCTGTGACTGACCTTCAGCTCATCCATTTCACATCTAGGACTCCACACCGCAATGGCTTTTTCAAAGGTCTGCGCCAGGGCAGAAATGCATGGCCGAAAGGGAAGCTGTAGTCTGGGAATAACAGTATAGAACGTGTTTCCACTGCTCCCTTTTTCTTTTATGCTTTTATTTTTGTTTGTGTAAGGATTCTGAGTAAGTACAAGGCAAATGTGTTTCCACTAAAAAGGTTCTGTGTTTGGTCTGTCTTTTTTTCACGATTGTTTTTCATAGATTTATTTTTCGCTTTTAATGATTGACTGTGTCTGATAATGTATTTTTGTTTGTTGTTTTGGGTTGGTTCGTTGATTTCGTTGGCCATAAAAGCTACAAAATGTAATGATGTTTAGTTGACAATGAGAGTGTTTTAATTGGAAGATCCCAGTAAAGTGTTGAGTTGATTTCATTCGTTATATTGGCTCTAGAGCTCCTTTGAAAAGTAGATTTCCCTGTACCAAATGCAAGATTAGTTTTAAAAATCCACCAGGCGTAGTCACCCTTATTTAATCAATTGCCTCATTGTAGCGTGTTCAAGCACAATTTAATTTGTTTGTTCCACATGGAAACAATTCAAGAAACAGTTCTATTGTAAAAGGGGATATAAACAAGTCCAAATTAGAATGGAGATATGTTCGTTGGTGGATGTTAGTACAGTGTCAGTGATACTGCTCTAGCCCCTACGATGTTGTAGCAGTCGGCATCTGGCATGCATTGTACAGACGCTTGGTGTCAAGGCTTTGGGGATCTTGTGACCCAAGATCTCTGACATGCTATTGCTATTGTCATGCTACCATTTAAACACTCAGTCCATGCATGTACATGAACCCACCAGTATGTTATCTTTACAACAGACAGAATTTCAATAATGAACCAGACTGACGCCAAGTGACAGTGCACATGCAATCTTGTCACCCAGTTTAGGACTAATTTGTTAGTACCTGATAAGCATAATTATGCATACTCGGTCCATACATTCGACCCGCTAGAACGTTGTTATACAGGATTCCGTATTCAGGAATGAATGAGACTGACACCGAGCAACAAGGTTTATGCAATCGTGTGACCCAAAGTATCTGACTACTTTCTTTGTGTGTGACTGCATTGTTAGTCCGTGACAAGCACGCCTTGGCATGAGGACCAGTTGACACAAGCTAGA
>CM065680.1:80867346-80872346 GCA_017654935.2 Phymorhynchus buccinoides | reverse complement strand
CACGTGATCGAATCGAATCGTACAGTCGTACGATATTAGTTTACGTGTGGCAGGCCCTTAATGCTTCAGTTGGGACGTGTTGGTAATTATGGTAAACACAGAGTGAACGCACTATGGTGCTTCGCCAGGACTATTCCCAGACAATAGACTTTGATCATGGGAATAATCAAGAACTCAAACCTGAGCTTTAAAGGAAACTTGACGCCGCTTCTTTCAGTGTAGTTAAGTAAGCCTACATGAGGATACAGAATAAAAGCTAAAGCTGGAGTTTAAACCTTGAAGAATGGGGGGTGGGGGGGGGGTGTAAGGTGGCGGGGGGGGGGGGGGGGGTAAAGGGACAAAGCGTGGAAGCTAAACATGTTCATTACTCGGACACCATGGCTATCATTCCATCATCGAAAACAATCGGTATAACTTTAGACATCAGCTCCAAAATCATTTTGATCATGGCTATCATTCCATCATCGAAAACAATCGGTATAACTTTAGACATCAGCTCCAAAATCAATCAAATGATTGGGTGTGATCGGGCTACGAAACCCGTTTAGAATCGAGGGCAACGGTTTTTTTAATGAGAGGTTTGATCCAAATCATGAAACTGTGGTTAGAGTACAAACTGCAAAAAAAGAAAGTTTAATTAGACCTAACTAAGCCTCGAAGAAGACAAACAGGGTCCATTGTAAGAAGTTTAAAAAAACTTTTGGTTTAAATAAGTTTGTATTCACCTACACATACAATAATCTATACAAAGATGAATAATGGCATCAACAAGCTTGAAGCTTATAATGTGCCTACTTTTACCATTGTAATGTACATATGGCAGCTGGCAAATACAACACACAGGTACTGTCATGCTTACCATGAATAAAAACACTTTTAGTTGTTAATTTAAAACGAAAACGTGTACAGTTCAGAAGGCTTACAACTCCACATATATAGAACCACGATTCAAACTCCGGAACTTCAAACCAATAATTAAAAATGTTTAAATGTGAAATGAAAGTAAAAAGGAACAAGGAACTCTTTGAAAGCAAAGGCGATAGCGAGCTCCGAATTTTTCTGCGTTCCAGGCAGCAGTGGGGACTACTAAGCGGTCACACTGGGGGCAGCCCCTCTGATGACACAATCAGTGAACAGGCGGGTGGCTCTAAACAAGACAATTGGCCACTGGGTTGGCCCTCCCAAAATATTAATGGATAGGGTAGTCCTTCCCTTCCCACCGAATCAGAAAACGGCGCACGGTAACGATCCCGCAGAGAGCCCAAATAGACGTCGTGGACAGCAGGACGTCGCAGCCTGCTATCTGGATAATCAGCTGCCGAACCTAGCTTGACCTTTACAGTGTCTTTCTTTCTTTTCTTCTCGTGTCGTAATTGCCATTATGGATTGTAGTCGGTTCGGGAGCTATTGTTATTTTTGTCTGGTCCGTCCGGTGTCCGTCCGGCGTGCCTCCGTCCGTCCGGCTATTCGTCCGTTTTTCTCAAAAACTATTCATTCTATCATCATCAAATTTGGTATATTAGTTTGCCAAGATGCAAGCTATCCACTGATGTATTTAGTTTCACATTAAGGTCAAGGTCGCGCCAGTTACGGGGTTCAACCCCCGAAACACATAATCGCTCATATCTCGCGAAGTATTGCATGTATTTTAATGCAGCTTTTGTCACAACATTTCTTGATGAATGGTCTATAACACAGTTGTCATGACTTTTTCTGTGCGCGCGTGTGAGCATGATCGCGCGCGCTCAAGTCACGGGTCCGAACCCCAAGGCTATATATATATAAAAACTGTTCAGTTACGTGCTGTTTTGATGCGTTTTTATGTATGTGTACAGCCGACACATTCCGATTTCGGAGTAGCTGGGCGATGCTGCGAGGGGACTTTGCAGCCGCTCGGCGTTGCACTTGTTGTTGTTGTTGTTCTTCTTCTTCTTCTTCTTCTTCTTCTTCTTCTTTCTTTTTTTCTTCTTCTTCTTTTTCTTCTTCTTCTTCTTCTTCTTCTTCTTCTTCGTCGTCGTCGTCGTCGTCGTCGTCGTCGTCGTCTTCTTCTTCTTCTTCTTCTTCTTCTTCTTCTTCAATTTGGTTTTTTTCCTTCTTCTTCTTCTCCGTCTGTCAGGTGTCAGCTGTAACCTCCATCTTATTCTCTTCAGTCGTTTTCCATAGGTATTTTCACAACCTGACGCCTCAAAATGTCTCTCATCTCCTGTCAAGGTTGAACTTCAGTTTATCTGTTATTCTGCAGGTGGAGAAAAACATTTATTTTCTAGTTAAGTGGAAGGTATTGTGTATATATCCGACCAGGTGGTCAAGGCAGTTCCCTTGGACCTTCGCCATTCAATTTTTTTTCAAAGAAATCTTCCACTAATTGCGAATTCCCTGCCGTGCTAAACGTGTGAAGAATGTGAGCCTCTCGCGTCTCTAAACGGTATCTTAGTTGTTGTTTTTCCCCCGTCGCAATTGGATGCCACAGGGTGACGCAGATGGTAGGCATTTCCATTTTGGAGGTGTGTGGGGTTTTTCTAAAGGTTTAGGTCCTTCTGTGAGGTGTGTAGGTCGGAGCACGGACAAAAAAGGAACAGGAACAAAGTAACAAATTTGGATAGGGAAAAAAGTAACAGGAAAAACGTGATACATTAAACAATGTTCTTATTGTAAGTGTAGAGATCATCTAACATAACACCAGATGTGCATTGACGCTCGCACGCACGCACGCATACATACACACACACACACATACACATGTACACACGAACACAAGTAGGCCTATGTGATAATATCAACAATTAATAGCTCTCATAATGAACAGAAAATACTATTATAATTTGCACCAGTGTCGAAGCACGCATATAGGCCTACAATTACACACACGCATGTGTATGTATTCACACGCGCGCACGCGCGCACACACACACAGAGAGATGTATATATGCATGCACATACGCCACTATGTAATAGTATCAACTCACTATATTAGTGTAGGTCTCTGTACATGAGAGAGACCACTTTGGAGTGGATGGGAGCAAAGAATGGAGAGAGAGAGAGGGAGGGAGGGAGGGAGGGAGGGAGGGAGGGAGAGAGGGAGAGGGAGAGAGAGAGAGAGAGAGAGAGAGAGAGAGAGAGAGAGAGAGAGACAGACAGAGACAGACAGAGACAGACAGAGAGACAGACAGAGAGACAGACAGAGAGAGAGACAGAGAGAGAGACAGAGAGAGAGACAGAGAGAGAGACAGAGAGAGAGACAGAGAGAGAGAACTCGAACTGTTTGATGAGGATAAACTGAGTAAGCATAAATAACTGCTTCTTTTCATCAGGTCCTCTAAAATAATAACATATGAAGTGAATAAATAAATAAATTACAAAACAAACTCAAATGGTTCAAAAGTAAACAATGTAACAATCAAATGTAACAAATCCAAAGAACAAGGACAACATGAAATTTAAATCAACATTCTCACATTTCCTTTCACACACATACATCATTTTTAGACAAGTAATCAATTGACAATTTTACAATATCAGATAATAGGAGCATAAGCTACAGACATGCGCGAGAGACAGAGTGAGTGCATGAGTACGTGTGTGTGTGTGTGTGTGTGTGTGTGTGTGTGTGTGTGTGTGTGTGTGTGCGCGTGTGCGCGTGCGCGTGTGCGCGTGTGCGTGTGCGCGTGCGTGCGTGTGCGCGTGCGCGTGCGCGCGAGGGTGAGGGTGAGGGAGAGGGATAATGGAGAGGGGTGGGGGGAGAGAACTAACTCCAGGTGTGTCTGCAGAGAATCCTAATGAGGCCTTCTATTCTGATATTGCCATAACGCCTTTTTTCCTGAAGATTGGTTCACAGGTGGTCAAATCAAAATTCCCTCTCCTTTTGCTTCTTTGTATGTCTATCTGTCGCGTTGGCTGGTTAGTCATCTGTGTTTCTGTCTGTCTCTCTGTTTGTCTGTTCCTCTTTTTATTTTTTATCTCTCACTCACATAAAATTCTTGGACTTTTTTTTAGTTAAAGAGGGCATCTATTCTAGGACAGTACCGCGTTTTTTAATCAACCGGTCAAATCAACATTGTCTGTTCTTGTTTGTTGGCCTGTCTCTCAAATCTTCTCTCTCTCTCTCTCTCTCTCTCTCTCTCTCTCTCTCTCTCTCTCTCTCTCTCTCTCTCCTCTCTCTCTCCTCTCTCTCTCTCTCTCTCTCTCTCTCTCTCTCTCTCTCTCTCTCTCTCTCCTCCCCCTCTCTCTCTCTCCCTCTCTCTCTCTCTCTCTATCTCTCTCTCTCTCTCTCTCTCTCTCCCTCTCTCTCTCTCTCTCTCTCTCTCTCTCTCTCTCTCTCTCTCCATCTCTCTCCCTCCATCTCTCTCCCCTCCATCCCTCTCTCTCTCTCTCCCTCTCTCTCTCCCCTCCCTCCCTCTCTCTCTCTCTGTCTCTTTCTCTGATTAACTGTCTTTTAGGCCCCATAAGCTGAACTGTTGATTGACAAGTGGGAGGGGGAGGGGGTGGGGGGCATACATATTTGTGTTTCAAAAGAGGTAGCAGTTTTTACATGCATTTCTTCTTCTTTAGTCAACAAATCTGATTGAAAGTGAAAAAAAAAGTCGACTTTTCAAGTGTGATGTGATTCTCTGTTTATTGTGAAATGCTCTCATTGCAATTTGTTTTAAAAACATATGCATATACAATGTACGAGTTTAAAAAGAAACGAAGAGAGGTGAACACAATCTGAGTTAAATTATTTTTGTTTTTGTGTGGAGGTGTTTTTTTCAACATGCAGATATCAATTCTGACAGAAAATAACAGACTGGCTTTGGTTTTACTCATATAATCTCCATGATCGTCATACAAAAAAATGGAGCGATGACAAGATTAAATTGACATATTTATAGCATGCAGAGATAGTTTTTGACATATTTTGTCAATATGGCTTGATTTTTGTTTGATGCAATTTCTATAATTATTCTTCATTTAAAAAAAGAGGAGATAAGATAAGGGTTAAATGGACTTTTTGTTATTTCTTC
>CM065680.1:80859846-80862346 GCA_017654935.2 Phymorhynchus buccinoides | reverse complement strand
AGAGAGAGAGAGAGAGAGAGAGAGAGAGAGAGAGAGAGAGAGAGAGATTCAGAACGTTTAATGAGCCAGGCCATGATGCCCATGTCATGAAGAGAGAGAGAGAGAGAGGATGAGGTTGACCTTCAAACTCCTACATTAGTTGTTTCCTTATTAGTAAAGCTGGCCAACCCGCTGGAACATTCCCTAATTCTCATACATGCAACATTTTGAAGTGAACTTCACTATAATTTGCAATTACAAACGTGTCATAAGAATTCACTTCTTTATGTAGGCCCTATGGATGAGAGAAAAAAGTGTTGTAGTCTGTACCAACCTCACCCCACACCTCACCAGTCACCAGCACCATACCTCAAGATAACTTCACTCAAGCTGAACATGTTTGAAAAATTGACGAAATATAGGCATAACATGCACACACTGTTGCTAAAGATCCACCAGATCACGTGTCAAAATCACGGGTTTCATGTGCTTTCCCTCTTATAGTTGGTAAGAAATCTTGTTTTGACCAGGTTTGACTCCCATACAAATGCCCCCAAATTCAAAACGAAACATCATTTTAAAGAGCAGCCTCAATTTGAAGTTGGGGGACTTAGTATGTGGGTCACAGCTACCCATAAATAAACAAGGGACTTAATCGTGGTGAGTCAGTGTGTCTTTAAAGACAAACACGAACATAACAGAACTGTTGTTTATTGCCTTTAAAGTCAAATTACGTCAGACTTATTTGGGACGACAAAAAATCCAATCACAATTTACACCCAAAACGAATAATTTTAGTCGACTCCGCATAAGTCGACCTCGGATAATTCAACACTTCGGATTAATCGACCCTAAGGCTTGGTCCCGTCCACAAGCCTTCTTTATCTCTGTAAAATCACCTCGGATAATTCGACCTCGGATAATCGACACTTCGGATAATTCGACCCTTAAAACGCAAACTCTCCTCGGATAAGCTGACCATCATCACAATCCCCCAGCCCTTCTGGTTAAAAAAAAGTATAACTTATATGCAGAGTGTCCTGTACTTGTTCAGATGCCTTCCGATGACGTCAAGTTTAGTTTGACGTATTTGATGTTGCAGTTGTTCTAAAAGTGTCTGGACCTTGAAAAGGAAACACAAATGCAGTTACACACACACGCGCGCGCCACATACGCGCGCACGCACGCACGCGCACACACGCGCACGCACGCACACACACACACACACACACACACACACACACACACACACACACACGCGCGCGCGCGCGCGCGCGCACACACATTCCAGAAGACTAAGGAACAAGGATAAAGAATTGCAGGCCTAATTGAGGGTACTAGAGCTGGGTGCCGGTACAGATTTCTGTACCGGTATTATACTGGTATTTTTTTCACAAATATATACCGGCTGCGTTGCTGGTGATACATTTAACATTTTATGACACAGAAAAGAGCTGTCCCAGAAAGTCCAACAGATAGGTGTGGCTACTAAAGTTTGCCTACATGACTTCACTACACTCTCTCTGTCTTCCCTTCTTCCCCCCTCCCTCCCTCTCACTCTCTCTCTCTCACTCCATCTCTATCCCTATCTCTCTAACGCATACACACTTTTCTCACACCTGCCCTACCCTGCCCTACCCCCCCCCCCCCCCCCCCCCCCCCCACACACACACACACACACACATCTCAAGAAGTTTACTCTCTTCTTGATAATATTACCAAAGACAATAAATGTAGAGTCTTTGATATTACTTTATGTTTAGAGAAAGAAACATAATTTATAACATGTACACAGGAGTTTATTTTTTTCAACTAAGTTTTATAATCATTGATTGAATGTAGCTTCTGGCTTGGGCCAATAATAAAGTAGAAATGAGTTATTTTGCAATTGATTTTCTACTGCAATGGGCCATTTTCTACAGCTTTTAGCAAAAAATGATTTCAAAACCGGGAGGCATTTGCTCGGGCTCTAAGTGCCGCAGATCAACGCTAACTGTCCTAAAGTCCTCATGGCCGAAAGAGTGGGGATGTCGCCTGAGTTATCCCCATTACAAAGATAAAAACAGGCCCAGTTTTCCAGAATAGCCAAGTGGTTGCCTCCTTTGCTAACTTGAGGTTAATAGTCTGTGTTAAAATATTGCAAATGAAATATTGCTTGTTTTGCTTTAAATCCCGTTTGATTACACATACACACATACATAATTATGCTAACACAAGCTCGTAATCATACAAACACACACGCATGGATAATTGTCTGTCTGTCCGGGTTTTTTCCCTGTTACTTTCTGTTTCTGTGTGTCTCTGTCTGTATGTCTATATGTCTCTGTCTCTCTCTCTCTCTGTTTCTCTCTAGGTCTGTCTGTCTCTCTCTATCATCCATTTAATTTCTCATTATGTCATTCATTCTTTCTTTCTCACTTTCTTTCTTCCTTTCTCTTTGTTTTTCTTTTTTTTCCCAGTCGCACAAAGATTTTCACCTTTTCATCCACCTGTGTCAGTGTGCTCTTGTTTAAAGTATTTC
>CM065680.1:80819846-80854846 GCA_017654935.2 Phymorhynchus buccinoides | reverse complement strand
GAGGGGAGGGGGCCTTAACTCTCTCTCTCTCTCTCTCTCTCTCTCTCTCTCTCTCTCTCTCTCTCTCTCTCTCTCTCTCATATCTAGTTTTAGTTTTTACCCCTTTTAGCCAACCGAAAGTTTCTCTGTCCATGCTGGTAACAGAACCGGATCACAGACTTTTGAAGGGGGGGTGCTCGAAACTTTTTTTAGGCCGGGGTCCAGGGGCCGTCTAGGCCCCGGTGGGGTCCAGGGGCAAAGCCCTGGTGGGGGGTTCAACATTTTAAAACTGTTTTCTGGCATCTCCTGTGAGCTCAGAACAGAACTTCTTAAGAGCGTTGACAGCCGAGGGGTGGGTGCTGCAGCACCCAAAGCACCCCCCTCTAGATCCGGCCCTGGGTAACCATCTTCCTTTTTTTCTCCCCCCCTCCCCCCCCCCCCCCCCCCCCCCTCCCCCCCAGTCCCGACCCATTCCAACCCAGTTTGCGCCAACTCTTCCACCATAGAGGTCAATAGAAGCTTTCATCGGCCGACATTGGGGAAAACCCTTTTGCTGTCACCATGTGCGCTTAAAGACACACTGACCCGCCACGATTAAGTCCCTTGGTTTTTTTCTGGGTAGCTGTGACCCACATACAAATGTCCCCAACTTCAAATTGAGGCTGCTCTTTAAAAATGATGTTTCGTTTTCAATTTGGGGGCGTTTGTATGGGAGTCAAACCTGGTCAAAACTTCCTACCAGCTATGAGAGCGAAAACACGTGAAACCTGTGATTTTGACACGTGATCTGGTGGGTCTTTAACGAAGCGATCCTAATGTGCTGATTGCCAGGGTCGCCTTCTTCTTCATTAGGGATGCAAATGCCGTTAAGGACATTAGGGGCGACACGGTGGTATCACACATTAGCCTATACCTACTGCACTGCTGGTATTACAGCAGAGAAGGCGAAAAGGGCTAAGTGATTCAATGAATAAGTGTGTGTGTGTGTGTGTGTGTGTGTGTGTGTGTGTGTGTGTGTGTGTGTGTGTGTGTGTGTGTGTATTTGTGTATGTGTGTGCGTGCGTGCGTGCGTGTGTGTGTGTGTGTGTGTGTGTGTGTGTGTGTGTGTGTGCGTGCGTGCGTGCGTACGTGCGTGCGTGTGTGTGTGTGTGTGTGTGTGTGTGTGTGTGTGTGTGTGTACGTGCGCGTACTTGTGCGCGTGAATGTCTGTGTGTACGGGCGTGTGTGCGTGTTCTTCAAACACGACTTTTTTTTTATACAATTTGCAATGCAGACACCTTTTTGCTTAGCCCCTTGACTCTTGACCCTTTTGTTTTAAATTAATGCTCCCACCCAATCGCAAATGGCGCGACTACAGGGGAAGCAACTGTAATGTGAACTACATTGCATGCAGACGACCACAACTGGAGAAATGTTTGCGAGCAGCATGTGAAAGTATTCAATTTTAAACAAAAAAGATTTCTTTATTATTGTGCCGCTTGTGCAGACTACTTTGCTTGTCTTGAAAATTATTTAGAAGCATATAGTATGCATTCTGTTTTCTGTGACTAAACACTTAAACTGATAGAGCTTTTTTTTAAGAATATAAAAGTCCCTTCCTCTTCTCAGGCTTCTGGATTCATCTCATCCTAGCCTAATCATGCTAGGGCCTAATACTCTCTCTCTTGGATTTTTGTTTTTTTGTATCAGGTTTGGGTGAATAAAGCTTGTATTAGTTTATTTTATTACTATGAATAAACAATATTCTGTTCGCCCCCCCCCCCCCCCTCTCTCTCTCTCTCTCTCTCTCTCTCTCTCTCTCTCTCTCTCTCTCTCTCTCTCTCTCTCTCTCTCTCTCTCTCTCTCTCTCTCTCTCTCTCTCTCTCTCTCTCTCTCTCTCTCTCTCTCTCTCTCTCTCTCTCTCTCTCTCTCTCTCTCTCTCTCTCTCTCTCTCTCTCTCTCTCTCTCTCTCGACTCTCGTGTAAAACATCGGGCATAGATGCATTCTGACTTCCCCGTGAACTTCTACTGGTCAAACATTCCACAGCGTCACAATTTCACAACTGCAGCATCCGAGTTGACACATATTCGTATAAAAAGAATGGCTGGATATCAGTTGTCGCCACTTTCCTTCGTTCAAGGGGGTCCCAACCGCCATCTTGGGATGAATATGGCGCAGCATGATCCTACTAGTTCACTAGTTAGATTTATCCCGAGATGGCGGCTATGAAGACAGCTGATATTCAGCCACAGGGGAAAGGGAAGAGGACAATCGTGGTAGGGGAAGGGGAAGAAAATGCACTACAAACATTATTAAGCAAGGGAAGGTGTTTTTTAAAAGAGGAAAGAAAGAAAACAAATTGAAACGGATTTCAAGAAATATGAAAATACAGAGTAGTCTTTGTTATGCACATGAAATCTTGTTTCTTCTTCTTAATTGAAGTAAAGCAAATGTCTGTCTTGCTATCAAAGCCTGTGTGTGTTCCATGTGTTTGTTTGGAGCAAAATTAAGATTAGGGATCTTGTAAGATGCCGAGTAAACCATAGAGCCTTTATTATGGCACCATGATAAAGCAGCCAGTATGTGTGATTGTGTATGTATGTGTGCTTATGCTAGAGAGATAAGGCAGGGCGTGTTCGCGAACACTCTCGTGTGTGTGTGTGTGTGTGTGTGTGTGTGTGTGTGTGTGTGTGTGTTAGTGTTACGTGTGTATGTGTTTGTGTGGGGGTGTATGTGGGTGCGTGCGTGTGTGTGTGTATGTGGGTGCGTGCGTGCGTGCGTGTGTGTGTGTGTGTGTGTGTGTGTCTTTCATTTAACGTCTATCCACTTCTCGTGATATTAGACGGGGGGGGGGGGGGGGGGGGGGGGGGGGGGGGGGGGGGGGGGGGGGGGGGGGGGGGGGGGGGGGGGGGGGGGGGGATGGGGGGTGGGGGGGGGGGGATATGTTTGTGAGATTGGGTGTGGGCATGTGAGTGTGTGCATGTATGTGTGTATATCTGTATATGCATGTGAGTATCTATTATTATGAATGGATAGGCCTACACTGTAGAAACAGTTAACAAACCCAAGCAACAACAATAACACACACAAAAAAACTTAAAGACAAAAAACCAAAAAAAATAAAAAAGCGCGCCTCCCTCCTTCCCTCTTCCTCCTCCCATCATTTCCCTTCCTCTTCACTAATCATTTTTTAAAGTTATAAATAATTACCTATGGGACTGGATTCTAAACTAACGAAAAATGTATATGTTAGTGCTGGTGAATTAAAAATATTGTGCATCCCATTTTCAAACAAAACTGGAATACATTTCTTCATGTCCTCACATGAAAGAATATGATATGGAGTTATTTTGCTACCACATACACAAACTACATTTTTTACATATTTTGTTTTAAAAGCATCTAGTTTCCATCTATACATTAGTGAAAGTAATCGTCTATTTACACTGAAACCATGTTTAATTTTTTTAATATCGAACTGTTCCCGTCTGTCATGTTTCAAGCTAGACTGGAAAGTTTTCCAGATATGTGATTTAAGTAAATTGTATTGTTCGTGCAAGGATAGGGGAAAATCAAGGTATTCAGTATCAAAACCATGTTTAGCTCCATGTTTAGCTGCCCTGTCTACTTTTTCATTCTAGTAAAAAGAACAATGAGATGGAATCCAACAGAATGTTAATTGAGTACCTCTTTCAATTAGCATATGTATCAAGCAACTGATTTCAATGATCATTTCAGGCCTTGTTTGCAATTTTAATACACTTAATGCCCGAAGAACTGATTTTGAATCTACACAGAAAATAACTTGAAATATCGTTTTTGGAAAATGCATGAGATAGTGTAAAGCCATGAGGATTGCAGTTAGTTCGGCTGTAAATATTGATTTATCTGTTCCCATATACAATGTGTGTGTGTGTGTGTGTGTGTGTGTGTGTGTGTGTGTGTGCGTGCGTGCGTGCGTGCGTGCGTGCGTGCGTGCGTGCGTGCGTGCGTGCGTGCGTGCGCGCGCGTGTGTGTGTGTGTGTGTGTGTGCGTGCGTGTGTGTGTGTGTGTACGTGTGTGTGTGTGTTTACACTTTATGTCTTTCTGATGAAGCCCTTATGAATGGGAACTCCTTTTCACCACAATATCATATCTCTTTCAGGCTACCACGACACCTTCCGGCAGTGTGTGTGTGTGTGTGTGTATGTGTGTGTGTGTGTGTGTGTGTGTGCGTGCGTGTGTGCGTGCGTGCGTGCGTGCGTGCGTGCGTGCGTGCGTGCGTGCGTGCGTGCGCGCGTGCGCGCGCGCGTGCGCGCGCGTGCGTGCGTGCGTACGTGCGTACGTGCGTACGTACGTACGTGCGTACGTGCGTACGTGTGTGTGTGTGTGTGTGTGTGACAGAAAGGGAGAGGGAGGGAGAGAGCATATACACAACAGAGCAAATAAGTGAAACGTGATGCTGTATATTGAGCTTGAATTAACAGATCGCAAGGTTATCTCAGTCTCTTACAAATCTGTTTATTTTGGCCGTCTACCTTCCTTGACAGTAAACAGGGCGCTCGTTCTTTTCCATCATATTAATATTGTTCTTGGATTTTATTACTACTTCTTGTTCGTTTTTGTTGTTGTCGTTGTTTGCCGTTGTTATGTTTTGTTTTGTTTTGTTTTTATTTCGTTTGTGCTTTTGTTTGTTTGTTTATTTGTTTTTAAGCATCATCCTATCGTCATAGTCGTTGCATTATTATAGTTGATGATATTTTCTTTTTTGTTTTCATTTATCCTTTTATATGCTATTGATTGTAAACTATTATCTTCTTTATTTTTTGCTTCTTATAGAATGTTACTGTTACTTTATTTTCTTGGTCTCGTTGGGGTTTTTTTCTGTTTGTTTGGGATTTGTTTTCCTTCTCCTTGTCCGTTTCTCTTTAGTATTTACTCTATGTTTTTATTCATCTTTTTTGCTATAGTTTTTGTTTCTTCGTCACCCAAGTAACAGCTAACAAATAGCATGGAAACCAGTAGGGTCCACATTACAGCTGGGCTGCCGATCAATAGACAGCATTAATAGACTGCTTCCTGTTCTGTTTGGTTCCCGGTTGTTTTATAATTCTGCTCTTTCTTTTCCTCTTATTATATTGATCTTTTCCTCCGTGTTCTCGTCCTTCCCCTGTCCTTCTTTCTACTCATTTCCTCCTCTTCCGTCAGTTTCTTCTTCTAATTCTTCTGATTAGTCCCCGAGCCGAAGGTTCGGGGAGCTATTGTTTTTGTCTGGTCCGTCCGTCCGGTGTCCATCCGGCGTGCCTCCGTCCGTCCGGCTATTCGTCCGTTTTTCTCAAAAACTATTCAGTCTATCATCATCAAATGTGGTATACTACTTTGCCAAGATGCAAGCTATCCACTGATGTATTTAGTTTTACATTAAGGTCAAGGTCGCGCCAGTTACGGGGTTCAAACCCCGAAACACATAATCGCTAATATCTCGCGAACTTTTGCATGTATTTTAATGCAGTTTTTTTCACAACATTTCTTGATGAATGGTCTATAACACAGTTGTCATGCATTTTTCTGAGCGCGCGTGTGCGCATGATCGCACGCGCTCAAATAACGGGTCCGAACCCCAAGGCTATATATAAAAAAACCTATTCAGTCTATTATCGTCAAATGTGGTATACTTGTTGCACAAGATGCAAGCTATCCACTGATGTACTTAGTTTTACATTAAGGTCAAATTTACGCCATTCCGATTTCGGAGTAGCTCGGCGATGCTGCGAGGGGACTTTGCAGCCGCTCGGCGTTGCACTTGTTCTTCTTCTTTTTAATAAGTTGGGAATGTGACCTAAAGTGAAGAAAGACAATTCTCCCGTCACCATATTTTTATTGTATATTTTGTATGCTTTGCTACCTTTCTTCTAAGGCCGTGTACATTCATAAGCGGATATTCCATGCGGAAACCCGTGCGCAGTCCATAAATAAGTGAAACAAAAAATAGAAAAGATTTGCGCACGTGTCCGAATTTCCCCTATATGCGTAAAGTTGTATCCTTCTTTCTTCCACTTATTTAGGGTTTTCCATACGGAACTTACGCGTCTAATGTGAACCCGGCCTTATCCTTCAAATGGCCCGAAATCAAGTTTTTGTAGTTTTTGTTGTTGTTGTTGTTGTTGTTGTAAAGGATACTCTACACTGCCGATGTCATATGGGTTGACTCTCAGGCAACCTATGAAACCCAACAAAAATTCGACTCCCTTTTGCCCATCTTATTAAGTGTGTGGTTGTTTGGTATCATAGAAAGGAGAGGATTGGATCGTTGAAGGCATTACCTTACGCAAGACAGTTTCACCTTACTTTTGGTGTGATTCTCGTGTCTGTCATGTCACCTTGAATAAACATTTGTCTACATGTTTGTTGAAAGTACCATCTACTATGCAATACCTTCGGTCTTGATCTAGGCCTTGTCTTAATCAAAAATACTTTTTTTTATACTTTTATCATGGCCCTCTCAGAATGTCCAGTTTAGTCGTGCGAAACTGGTTGTCAGTTTCACTGGACTGATCCTTTCCTGAACAGGATGTAAAGCCACATGAAAATTATGATTGAATGACATTCACTATATGTTCTACTCTATTATGTTGGACAGCCTGAGAGAATCTTCGGTTAATAAATATGATGGGATTTCAGAGGATTCTTTGTGATAAGAACCAAAAGAGCCGGAGAGTTGCCCTGCAAACGACGTTAACTTAATAAATCTGACTGTAAGTGCAATTTGACTACACGCATATATCACCGATGCCTTCTCTCCAACGTTAATAAACTGACCCCAGTTTTTGTTGTTGTTTTTTGTTTGTGTTGGGGTTTGTTGTTGTTTTTTATGGAAGGTTTTGAAGACACTGCTATGCCTGTGACTGTCAGACCGCGGCTGGCGGGATGGTGGTATAGTTGGTTGAAAAGCCGTGGTCAGACGGGCTAAAGGGTAAGGGCGGAGGTGACAAATGAAATGCAGGCGATGCCGTCTCCTCTGTTTTGCCAGTCGGCTTCCTTACAGCCTGGCTTGGCCAGAGCTACGGGGCCTGTCATAGTTAATGGGCGCGCTGGCAGCAAAACAAGGAAAATCATCTCTCTTTGTTGTCAGATGACACCAATAAGAAAAAGACAGGACAAAAAGGAAGAACAAGACGGGGTCAGAAGGGAATAAACAGGAGACGGACAGACAGAGAGAGAGGTTTGACTGAGAAAGTGAAGGGAGGCAGACACATAGGAACACGAAAAGAGTGAGAGACAGTGCGAAGAAAAAAAATAATTATAAAGAAAAAAACAAAGACAAAACCAACAAGTGCAACGCCGAGCGGCTTCAAAGTCCCCTCGCAGCATCGCCGAGCTACTCCGAAATCGGAATGTGTCTGCTGTACACATACATAACAAGGGCGTCGCCGAGCGGCAGACATGTCCGTCACCAGCAATGCCACGCACTTGCGACACCCCGTAGAGTGTCACATCCTGACACAAAATTGGAAGGGATTCTGTCTTCTAGTTCACGAGATACAGCTTGAAGAAGAAACATATAGCGCAAAGAAGGAAATTTCGGTTTTCAAGGTCACACTTCAAGGTGAAGGTCAGCATGGTGATAATTTATGCTCGGATGTTTTCTTCTCTAGGGTATACAGTACCACACACAATCTGAAGCGCTTCTGTCAAGTACCAATGTGGAAAATATGGCTTAAAACCCAATGTGTAGACCCCTACCACTTGCAAGGCCTACTGATCGCCCGGACCGTGACCTTGACCTTGATCGGTGTGCCACCATCAGAACGGGCATAAGCCAAAGTACCTTCATGCCAAATTTGAAGACTCTAACACTAACGGTGTGGGAGTTATGGCCCCTGAAAGATTTTCGGTTTTCAAGGTCGTACGCCAAGGTCAAGGTCACGACGGCAAAATGGTTTGCGCGGATGCCTTCCTCTCATGGTGACACACCAGCACACAAAATGTGACGTGATTCTGTCAACCCGTTCGAAAGATATCCTTGGGACAGACAGAAGGAGAAAAAAATGACCCTCCGATTTTCAGGCTCCAGCGATCTTTTTGACCTTGACCTTGACCTTGATCGGTATGCCATCATCAGAACGGGCATAATCCAAACCACCTTCATACCAAGTTTCAACATCCTATGTTGATCGGTGCCCGAGACATGGCTAAAAATAGATTTTCGGTTTTCAAGGTCGTACGTCAAGGTCAAGGTCACGACGATATTTTTGTTGGAAGGGACTAAGAGAAGGTATGTTGAAAAAGCAAATTATGCTGAGCTGCAGAACAAGAACAAGAACAACGTTTTAATGAACCGGGCCGTCTGCCCATGTCAAAGGGAACAGTGGGAAGGGGGAATTGTTCAATCAAACCAAAAAAAAAAAAAGGGGGGGGGGGGGGGAATCCGTTCGTCTTGGGAATCCGTAACACAAGATATTAAGCAAGTATTAGACATCCTCATACATAATTACACCAAGCCTCGCTGAGCTGCAGAGAAAAGAAGTAGAGTATTAGGCTGATAATTATCTAAATAAAATAAAAGATTGCGTAAGAAAGCATAATCGATGTGTATTAGTATTAGGTATTAGTATTATTAGGGTATTAGGTACTTTATAGTCACAGAGGCGTCTCTGTGAAATTCGGGTTGCTCCCACCTAGAGAGCGCGTCGCAACCAGAGGCGCGCCACCCAATTGTTTTTGTTGTTGTTTTCAGTGAAAGAGAGACAGTGCGTGAGAAATGGGTGGTAGAAATAATTTGAAGTGTTGTTCATAAACCTCCGGAATAAATAAGAAAGTGGCCTAGATATCAATTATATTAAAAAAAACACGAAACATCTGACAATCAATGTGCATGCCTACGTAGAAGTGAAGGGCCATGGAGAAAACATACCAAAAAGAATTGACCTAAGAAATAGACCTTCTTTCCCTAAATCAACAAAAAGAAGAAAAAAAAAGAAATGAGAGAAAATAAATTAACGGGTGAAAAAAGAAGAAAAATAGTAAAGGTGGGGGTGGTGGAGGGGGAAAAGTGTAATTTAAATGTGAGGCAATTGTTAATGCACATGCCGAGCAACTAATCGTAGGCTTCTTTTACTGTTGTATATCATAAGCTTCACTGTCTTCTGTTCCTCACAAAGCTGTGAATGCGGGGAAGAAAACCGCAATGTAGCAGGAGCGGGCGGTGAAGAACTCTCCAAAGTGTTTCTGCATTATTTGTCCCAGTTGGCATGGCGTGTCGAGCAGTGCTTGAAGGAGTTCTTTTGCCGTAGTAACGCAAGGCATGGATTGCAGTGCAAACCCCTGAGTTGATAGAGAACTAGGGGACAGGACAGCTAGCTATACTAGTGAGATCGATATCGCAGCATGGAATGAAGATATCGATATACCTGTCCGTTCGGAAAGTCTGAGTCTCTGTTTGCTTTGGGCAAATATTCTGTTTGGTATGTGTTGGAAGCGTGGGAGGTTAGGAGTTAGGGTGGGGGAGGGTATGATGTCTATGACATATGTGTGTATGCGTGTGTGGGGAGGGGGGGGGGTGCGCCTGCGCGTACGTTTGCGAAGAGGTTGATGCTAGGACAGATGTTGGGAGACTTTGTTTGCTATTCATCTAATGCATGCATGCATGCCTTTGCTAAAATGTATTTAGCAGTCAACATACACGTTGCTAATGTAATGGTCGTAATACGCGTTCATATTTTCCCGCTTAGCAGTCAACACACACGTTGCTAATTTAATGGTCGTAATACGCGTTCATATTTTCCCGCTTAGCAGTCAGCACATACGTTGCGAATTTAATGGTCGTAATACGCGTTCATATTGTCCCGCTTAGCAGTCAACACACACGTTGCTAATTTAATGATCGTAATACGCGTTGATATTTCCCCGCTCTTTTTCCCATGGCAGCACTGTGATAATTATGCAAAGTCGTGTTATTACTTACTAGCCGTATCACTGTGTTGCCGTGGGGATTTTACAGATCTTTCGTTTCGCGATGGTCTATTTAGAACTTCAGCTCCTAAACTTGAACCAGTGTGTGTATGTGTGTGCGTGTGTGTGTGCATGCGCGCGTGTGTGTGTGTGTGTGTGCGTGTGTGTGTGTGCGTGTGTGTGTGTGTGTGCGTGTGTGCGTGCGTGCGTGTGTGTGTGTGTGAGTGTGTATGTGAGAGAATGCGAATGCATTCGCGTGTGTGTGTGTGAGAGAGAGAGTATGTGTGTGTGTGTGAGAGAGAGAGAGAGAGAGAGAGAGAGAGAGAGAGAGAGAGAGAGAGAGAGAGAGAGAGAGAGAGAGAGAGAGAGAGAGAGAGAGAAATAGAGAGAAAAAATGTATGCATGTGCGTTTACGTGCGTATGCGTGTTTGTTCATTTGTCGTTGTCCTCGCTGTTAGACGGTTGTTGTGGTTGCCCCATCAACAACAATTACTCCTACTACTACTACTACTACTACTACGGGATTTCTCCTTAACCCTAATCCACTCAATTCGAGCGCATCTCCATGGCCGTGATCCTGCTCAACTGCGTGACGCTGGGCATGTACCAGCCGTGCGCTGACGACACGTGCGAGACCATGCGCTGCCAGGTGCTCACGGCCTTCGACCACTTCATCTTCGTCTTCTTCGCCGCCGAGATGCTCGTCAAGATGATGGCCATGGGCGTCTTCGGCAAGGAGACTTACCTCGCCGAGACCTGGAACCGCCTCGACTGCTTCATCGTGCTGGCTGGGTGAGTTCTTCTTCTTGTTTTTTTGTTGTTGTTGTTTTTTTCAATCGCTCAGACAATTTTCCTGTCCATTATGAGCGCGGGTGCGTCATGCTGCCGTTATGCGCCAAACAAAAGAAATAGGTAGGCCCGGCAAGTCCGACTTTTTGGCCGGAGGAAATGATTTTGAAAGTGTTTCTTGAAGAAAGAAAAAATTAGGCAGGAGAATGGACCCGTAAGGCAGAAAGATAGTAGATGACAGTAAGCAAAGGGAAAAGGCAGAGTCAAAGAGAGTGACCGATTAGAGGAAGTTACAAGCACATATCTTTCAGAAGGTGAGGAAACTAGTTATGCAAGATACCCCCCGGTATCCCCGGTTTCCTTCTAATTTCCTCAGACAACTAAGAACAGTACAGGGCCAGCCACACGTCAGCTAAAACCGCACGACTGTACGATACGATTCGATCACGTGATCTCGAAGCGCGAATTTTGTTCTTGGAGACCACGTGATCGAATCGTGTCGTACGATTTTAGTGGGCGTATGGCTGGCCCTTAACAGTCGACACACACGTTGCTAATGTAATGGTCGTAATACGCGTTGATATTTTCCCGCTCTTTTCCCCATGACAGCGCTGTGATAATTATGCAAAGTCGTGTTATTACGTACTAGCCGTATCACTGTGTTGGCGTGGGGAAAGAGCCGAAAAATAACAACGTGTACGTTGACTGTTACTGTCCCATGGTTACTATTATCTTGTTTTCAGGAGAGATTTAAAAAAACCTATGGTATCCGCTTTCTTATTTTCTATAGCTTTCAGAAGTAGTTATAATTGTTTTGTGTTTTCTTTTATAGTTGTCTGAGAAAATTGAGAGAAATCTCTCTAGCTTGTTCTCTTTGTTTCCAGGGACAGTAATAATCTTTCTAATATTTCTCTAGTTTTAGTGTTGTTGTTTATATCAACTTATAAAGTTGATGTAATTTCATACTTCTGTGTCCTGTGCCAAATCTTCTTAGAGGGAGTGTCTTGGGGTTTTTTAATACTAGTAATTTTCGACTCGTTTGGTTTTCTCCTTTACACTTTTCCTTTTAAAACCTTTTTTTCAAAGACTAAGAACGTTTGCCAGATTTTGTCTTTCATAGCTCTGAAAACTTTTAAACGCGTTTAGCTGAAAATGCTACTCATTTACTACTGTATATTATGGCGCAAGTGTGAATTAGTTTTGAGGCAGAAAAGTGTCTCTGTATTATCATTAAACAAACTAAAAAGAAAACTGGAATGTATTGACACTGTGCAAACCACCACCAAGGAATACAATTGGGTTCGTTATAGCGCACAATATGGGTTTGCAGCTAGTTATACATTTAAGAAAAAGCAGGAGTGAACAAATACACCATATAATGGAGCGGATTACTTCCATATTTGATTGCGCATTTTTAGCGGGTTATTAATTTCTAACAGTAAACTCTAGAAACAAAATCCATCCGAATCCATTCAGCAAACATCCTGCTACTTTTGAAAATGTTCACTGAAAGTAAATTTAAAACACATTTCCGTATCGAAATTAATTAACTCTAATAGTTAGAGTTAGGCCAACGTTTTAGCTCGTAAACAGTTATAAAAATAAACCGAAAAATTGCTTATTTTTTACAACGGTGTTGCTGTTTTTATTCCTTCAAGTCTCGAATAACTCTAATATTTAATTACATGTTTTGGCTTATACTTAAACTCCATACATCTAACTCCGATCATCGATCATAGCTGTTTGAATTAAGTTGTTCACAGACATTCAAGCAGACATGCTTTCAGACTAAGATGTCTTCCTATGTCAAGCTATTCAATTTCGCAATCATTGTTTTGACTGGTGGATATCATCAGATAATTTTTCCTGTTGAAGTTCTGGCTAGGAACGTTCTTGGTCTTTGAAGAGTAATAACTTTTGTTTTACCTTTTTACTGATGAAAAATAGTGATTTGACAATATTCATTTACCATTAAAGAAACTAATGGTTTTACGTTTTTTGTTAATCAACCAATTTCTGAATCTTTGTTGATAAATTAATACTTTGATGACATAATTAACTTTCTTAACAAACTATAAAACAAACATCCTTTATTATTTACTTGACTCTGTTAATATCCTATGAACTTTTGGATAGATAGATGTGTGATTTGAATATTTGCTTATGCATTGATAATTTAATAACATAACTATCTTTCTTAACCAACTGAAACAAACATTCTTTATTATTTTCTTAACTCTTTGTTAATTTGTTTTGAATTATTGAATAGATATATTATGTGCAGTTTAAGTTTCAATTTCCAGTATGTAATTCCCAACAACAACACAAAATACCAGCATGTTATTTTAGTCTCTAGAATCGTTTATTTGGTAGATTTTGTTATTTGGTTGCAAAAGAGTCATTGATAGCAACTGTCAGTGCTTGTTTTTACATAAGCTTTAAATGTGTCAAATTTGATTTATTATTATTGTGTAATACCATTACTATTCAGACTAGTTAAGTGCACAATCGAAGCTCAGCTTTTGTTCCTTGGCTAATTGTTTGGGTTAATATTATGAAGCAGAGTTCTGATGTTCACGTATTATCTTACAATGAGCAAAAAACAAATGTGAAAGGCCTATTTACGGCTAGGCATTTATTTGTATCCCGTAGGGTTTTGTCTCGCTGGGTGGGTGGGGTTATAAATTCAGTCTTCCGCCACAGAAGCAGGTGGATATTTACAGCATCAAATCACCATGATCTTATCACTTCCTTGATTATTGATTTTGTTATTTCTTTCTTCCCATTGCACAACTGTCATTACGCCCCCACCTCAACTCCCACCCAATCTCCTATTCCCTTCCTCACCACACCTAACTCTTCCCTAAACCACCCCCACTTTTAGCAAAACTTTCCTTTCTCTCTCTCGCCGTCGGATCCATTATCATTTTCATCCTCTCCTTCCCATCTGCAGTCCATTCCCACTTTGATTTTCTGTTATCCAAACCTGTTGCCTGTCTTCTAAACGAACATACATTATTCCCTACGTACTACGTACAATACAACTTGTGTCGTTTCCGTCCCTGTCAATGTCCCCTGTACGTGGATTCCTGCGCAGACACCTTATACAGGAGGCCTGCCTGGTCGATGTCCCTATCGATTTCCTTGTGGCAGTCTGGCACTTGTATTATTCATGGCAGTCTTTCGTGGCCCGCGGTAATGATGATAGCCCTCCGGGTACGCTTTGCTTTGCCGTGTGTCGGTCCGAGGGCGTATACTGGTAAAACTTCCAAGCTGATATTACTGTATAATATACACTGTCATGCCTTAATTAATTTGTTTCGTCTGGCATTTATTTTTAGGAGTAGGGCTAATGCATTTTTACACCTGTTGTTTTTTGCTTGTCTTAATCTACGCTATGGGAGGAATTGAAGATACTCGTTAACTTTACGGTATATCATATTCAACAGCCAAATTACATAAAGTTTTATTTGATTTAATGGATTATTTAAAATGAAAAGTAAAAGTAGTTTTGTATGTGTGGAAATCTGTTAAACTCTTCTATCGCCCCGTATGTATTTTCTGTTCTTTGTAACAGTCTCCACGTCATGGTGCGCATCTGAGCCCTTGGCAGTGGGACAGTTGTAATAAGAGAGACAAAAGCATTCCTGCGGGATTATAAAATCACACTTTGAACGATTCTTTTGTTTATTCAATCTATTTTTAAATCAAATCAAGGAAATAAACAGCCAAAGCCCTCTCTCCTATGTGAGATTTCTGGAAATTATTTATCGTAAAACAAATGTCAACTTCAAATGACTAAAATCAAAATGTGTTAATATATTTCGATTAGATTTGGTTTCTGTGTGATTATTAGAAATCCTAGCCCCATCTTGCAGAAGTAATAGCACAATTCCTTCTTGCATATCCACTGCGAATGAAAATCCGTTTAGCGTCCTCCGGTCTGGAACAGACACATATGAGACATTAGCAGATAATAAAGATGGTGGGAACGATCCTGGAGGCAATGCCCGGAGGCAGTGCAACACCAGGAAAGTCCCGAACCCCCAACAACAACAGATGTGTAAACCGTAGCTTGTGCGCACATCCACTGCCAAACAATCGCAATACCCAGTATATCACAATGCTCTTTGTGTGAAGCATCTTTCAGCATGATTAAAATTTTCGTGTAGTTATCATTCAAGTGCTTCGTTAAAGCGGTTTTGTGTTGGGTCCGGTACGATAGAGAATCATAGCGTACTGATCTCAGAGAGATCACATTTTTCTTTACAGTCATATGAATGTAGTGTTTTCAGCAAAGAAGCGTCCTTGGCTTCTAATGCAAGGGAAACAACTCAAAGAATTTCACATACAAAAGAATCTCTCTCTCTCTCTCTCTCTCTCTCTCTCTCTCTCTCTCTCTCTCTCTCTCTCTCTCTCTCTCTCTCTCTCTCTCTCTCTCTGTTGCATTCCTCGTTGCGAGCACGCGCGTGTGTGTTGTTGTTCTTCAGTTTAACGTCCTTCCACTAAAAGTGATTCAGACAATATATTGTAGTTTGATGTTGGTGTGGTGAGTGTGAGTGGGTGTGTCTGTAAATGTGTGTAAGCATTAGAGTAAGTGATAGGATAGTGATGCAGACCTAATCATACCCCCCCCCCCCCCCCCCCCCCCAAGAAAAAAAAGAAAAAACAAATTACATTTAAAGAATATAACCGATAAATGAACAATGTTAAAAATACATACTAAGTGAACTACTTAATAAACATTTACAAACTGAATCAAGAACAGAATAATTGTTTAGAATACTGGGTAGAGACAATGGCGTCGATCCATCAATAAAACCATCAATACCCGAATTCTTGAAAAGTTCTCTTGCTAATGGACACTGAATCAGTAAATGACTGACACTCAAGGATTCACCACACATGCATTTAACATTAATACAGTATTTTGTTTTAAATGAATTCGTGTGTGTGTGTGTGTGTGTGTGTGTGTGTAGCAATAACAATAATGTTGTATTCATTTTTGTCGAGACCATCTGACCATCAGGAGAAATGAATAATACAACAGTTAGTATGCTTGAGGTGTGTGTGTGTGTGTGTGTGTGTGTGTGTGTGTGTGTGTGTGTGTGTGTGTGTGTGTGTGTGTGTGTGTGTGTGTGTGTGTGCGCGCGCGCGCGCGCGGACAGCATGCTTACGGGTATAATCTTGTAATCTTATTTATTTACTTCCAATGTACAGTTGTACTAACAAAACGATTTAATCGAAGACTGACGCCGAGTTTCAAAGACATAATTCATTAGGAAAGATAACTTGTTAATTTGTCTATCAACCCGAATTGTCTCCCATTACGAAATGTATTGATATGCCATTAATGCCGAGGCTTTCTAATTGAGCATGTTTCTTCTGTTAAAAAAATGTTTTATGCGTGTAGACTACTGCTGTACACTGTCAGTGTCACAATAATTTTGCTCCTACATAATATTGTCTTTAGATCGTTGTGTTCGTAGCTTTTTGTCTTACCTAATTGGTAATGTGGAAGTCTGCTTGCATGCAAAGTTCAACGCGATGTGGCTTTACCCCCATTTCTGCCCCTCCCCATTCTTTTCCTTGAGGTTTTGTTTCTCCTACCAAAAGTGAACAACATCAGTGGAACTTTTTGTTTAACCATTTTTTCTGTACTGTGCTAAACGTTCATTTGGTATGAGCTTATCTGTGAAATAATTACTGTTGAAAAGACATTAATGGATAAAAGCAGATAATGGTTATTAACCCTTTCACCGCCAATGTCGCATTTTTGCACCACAATGATTTAACACCCATGTCATTAAAACCCTTGAGATCAGGGTCTGTTATTTAATGATATTGTGTTTCTGAATTTGGCAGTAAGGATTGACCCTATTCTAAATGTGTCACAGAGAAATCCCACAATATTGCAGACGAAATCTTTTCTGCAGCCAAGTAAGTTCATGGACAATTTTGGCTCAAAGATGGCTGGCGGTGAAAGGGTTAAACATACATAGAGAGAATGAGATTAGCTACATAGTAGGGAAAGGTCTGGAAAAGGACAACAGCATCCATTCACCACCTGCGCTTATACACCTCCTTCCTTTTCACAATAATCGTTCGTAACAAAACGTATGTATTCCTCCGCCCCTTCCCACCAATCACCTCCCACTGTGTTTTTAACGAGCAATTCCTACTAGCGTCACCACCCACCCACCCCCCCTCCTGTTCCTGCATGCATCTATCGTTATCCAACGAAAGCTATAGTCAGTTGGAATCCGGCACGCTATAAATAGTCCACCAATCAGTAGGCAGGCAGGCTACCATCCATAAGGGTCTTTGACCAATTGGACGATAATCTCTCTCAATGTCCCATATGTGCCTTCCCAGGTCGAGAGGACGTTAAATCCAAAATTACATACATGGACGATAATCTCACCTACTTTAGGCAGGAAGACGAGGTGGGTCATTTTTTTTTTTTTTTTTTTTTTTTTTTTTTTAATTCTGATCGCTTCTCGGTCTTTTGGCTAAGACAGTGATTCAGGAACATAATTTTTTGTTTATACCCTGGTTGGTTTGTTCAGCCCGTCGTACATGGCGAAAGCCGATACGCGACGTTAAACTGAACTTCCGTGGGTCCTCTTTGCAAAACATTATTTTCCTTAGCAAGGTACTGCTTCGTGACATTTCCCCATGGGAATATCAGGGGCTCTTTCTGTAGTTTCTCGCCTTAGTAAAGTCCAGTTTACTGTTTGAAATTGTGTGATTGATTTTGACTCATCCAGCCACATTTGCACTCGTTGTGGTAGGGACTGCCACTCCAGAATAGGGCTGACAAGTCACAACAGACGCTGTTCCAAACCGTGATTTTAACACGGTCCGTGCTTGATCTAGCGCGCATAATCCATGGAATCGACCGAAGGAGGCCTACTACTACTGATTATGACTCTCAAAGTATGCGACACTGCACTGATTCGATCTTAGTTCTGCAGATTTTCGGGATTAGGTGGGTCTTTGGGGACCATGCTCAACTCCAACTTGTTCTAAGGGTCTCGTGGCCGAGAGAGTGGGGATGTACCCTGGGCAAAATATCTCAACTACAAATTTCAGCCCAGCTTTTCAGAGTAACAGCTGTCAGCTTTTCAGAATCGCACTTGTCTCCTCTACTGTCTGGTGATCAAAGTTGGACACGATTGAATCATTTTATAATAGCACACATTTTAGACTAGCTTTCATAGGCGCTTGTTTGGATAACCGTTTAACGCACATCTACTTTCCTCGTAGTCAAGTAGCAAGGCAGATAACAATAAATGTGCCCATTCTTCAGTTTTGCCATAAGCTTGTCCACTTAGCGTTCTGTGCTATTCATGTCGAGGATCGCTTTCAGTTGTGATGTTTACAGCTAGTTTAAAACCTTCTGCTGATTATTAAAGAGAAAACGTAGCACTTTCTACATTTTCTGCACAGTCCTGTGTTACTTGCCATGCTATTTGTGTTCAATCGATAAAATATGATATGTATGTTAAAGCAGCTTATTTGTAAAGAATCTTGACAAATTGGGTGGACACCGAGCAGTTCTCTGGGTAATCAATATGTGAAATCTATTATATGTAAATGAAGTTTAAAACAGGAATAGAGCAAAGAATGCAGCTGAACAATCTAGATACTGTAGAATTATGGTAGCAAAGTAAATCCTTAGAATACGTCCATGTCCATCATTTTGCGTTTGAGATTCTGTTGCAATACTTTAAAACGAGAGGCGCCTTTTTTCTATGTATTTTGCAGAGAGGGAGAGAAAGTTGTTGGGTTTGTGGGGGGGGGGGGGGGGGTGTCAGACAACCCGACTTGAAGAGAGGGGAGTTGTAGTGAGCTGTATCACTCAAATCACTCTTTATTTTCTGCAAACAAATAACAGGAATGTGTTCTGTGCTTCGAGCAATGATTATACATTAACATAAATGATGAATGTTTTATTATAAAACAATCATCAGAATTGGCGAAAGCACTGAACATTAAAACGCATGTGAATTAAGTAACAAAAGTTTTTAGCACCCCGGTACGTCTGTTTGAGGGTACAGTCACAGGTAAACTCTCTCTCTCTCTCTCTCTCTCTCTCTCTCTCTCTCTCTCTCTCTCTCTCTCTCTCTCTCTCTCTCTCTCTCTCTCTCTCTCTCTCTCTCTCTCTCTCTCTCTCTCTCTCTCTCTCTCTCTCTCTCTCTCCCCCTTAATATTATGTTGTATTCTTGTACTCACCCATCGAAATGGGCCTGTGGCCTAATCGATTAAACAATTCAGACTCAGACTCTCTCTCTCTCCCCCTCGTCTCATTTTATCCCTCGCTTGCTAAAGGCATAATAGTTCTAAATTTCATTATTATCTAGGTGGGGTTTTTTCATCGTTCACTTTTGCTTTCACTTCACATTTACATTTTGTATAGGCCCTACTTCTTATCACTAGCCTTTGAGCTGATGTTGCAGATTGGTAGAAGTCTTGAACCGGTATAGGTTAGTGTATGGGCAGACAGAAAACTGGGTTTATGAGTCCTAACTATTTATATGTGTGATGTTTGTTAATAATATGGGTTTCTAAAACTGTGTAGGTGTTGTTTGTGGTATACGTGAGAGATACAGACAGAGACTGGTACAAAAAACATAGAGAAAGAGAGAGGGGGAGAGAGAGAAAGAGATAGAGAGATAATGTGTGTTTGTGTGTGTGCGTGCGTGCGTGTGTGTGTGCGCGTGCGTGTGTGCGTGTGCGTGCGTGTGTGCTTGTGTGCGTGCGTGCGTGCGTGCGTGCGTGCGTGCGTGCGTGTGTGTGTGTGTGTGTGCGTGCGTGTGCGTGTGGGTGTGCGTGTGGGTGGTTGTGTGTGTGTGTGTGTGTGTGTGTGTGTGTGTGTGCGTGTGTGTGCGTGTGTGTGTGTGTGTGTGTGTGTTTGTGTTTTGTGATATGTTTTCCATTATTGTATTATTAGAGGACCCAAGCCAAGACCGCAGTAGTGAAAGTCTTAGTGTGCGAAGTCTTACTGTACACTAGAGCGATCGAACGAGTGGAACAAATATTAATCGAACAAACTTTAAGAGCTCTGGCTAGCGCAGGAACGCAATAGTGCCCTATCTCTGAGGAGATACTTTGTATCTATGTACACAAACACGCTGATATTATCCACTTCAGTCTAAATGTTTGTTTTAAATATTTTTCAACTGACTGTTTTTTCCAACTCACTTTTCATTCTTTCACTTGCCCTGTACGTTTATCTTTATTTATTTCACTCTTGTTTCGTAAGTAAAAAAAGTTTAAAGTTATCGATCATTTGCATCAATTTTTCTTTCTTCCTTTTATATCACTCCTTCATTTGCTTATGGTTGTATCTTTCCGCAAGATAAGAGAATGTTGATTTGATGCATAGAGTTAAGAGCTTTTAGTGTCAAGTGTACCGATTAGTAACTGATTGGAATAATTATAATGAACGGTTTCTTTCACAACGTGTATTTCACTCACTGTTCGGCGGTTTGAGTTAACAGGAGTGTTTGTTTGTTGTTTGTAATAGGCCTCTTTATACGTTCTATCTTATTTTAAATTCTTTTCATTATTTACATACACCTTATTTCCTTTCGTTGATGGTTTTGCCTTAGCACTAATGTTGACTTCTGTCTTGGAGAAAATTGAAGAAATAACCGCGTTTTTCACTTTCTTGTTAACAAGATCGCAAACACCGTACGTGTGATAACTTTCTTCTTCGTTTTCTTAATAACGATTTTCTTGTTTTGTTTGATTTAATGTAGTCACTTTTTTTTAATGCTTATCAAACTTTGTTTCTTGTTCCATGCCCAATAGTGTTGCAGAATATTTTCTAAACAAGTAAGATCTTTTTGTCTTATTTTTATGTTTGATGACACTTTTTTTTCCACCTTAACACCAACCAAAAAATTCACTTTCGCGTGAAACTCTGCTGTAATCTTGTGCATGTGCATGAGCATGGGAGTGCAAACACGCTTGAATCTTTGAAACCGCTTCGTCATCAGTTACCATGGCAACCAGAAGTTGACACGTGCCATTATCGAAGTTACTTATTAAAACAAAATGATGGGGCGCGATCCTCCGACAAGAAGCGAAGATTTGGTTGTAGAATTAGGTGATGGGGTTAAAGTAATTTGGTGGAGGGTCGCATGTGAAACTTTGAAGCCTTCCTACTGTTATTTTAGAGGTAGAATCGTAAATGAATCTTTGCAACTATTGTCAACTTCTTCATTATTGTCATGTTCTTTTTACATTATGAGACGATTGAGTCTGTGGAATACCTTTCTTCAAAATTATTTGAAAGAAACTAACGTTTTGCTAACCCTACGTTTTATGGTCTATCTTTCCAAAACTGAAAACGCAAAGTGAAATAGAACATGTTTTATTTGATTGATTTGAAGAGAGAATTACATTTCCAAAGACAGTGGGAAATGATTCATTTACATTTCAAACGCGCGAATTTATTCCCATTTTCAAAAACAAAATTCAGAAGTCGTTCAAATACCAGTAATTACATTTTATCCGACAGAACATATTTCTTCACCATTTGAAGTTCCCAAGGTCTGGTCATATTCATTCGCATTTTAAACAGTTAATTCAGTGCCATCATGAATGTGTGTGTAAATATATATTTCTGTAGTAGAACATAATGTAAGCATACTGGTATGCATTATGTCCGGATTAAACTGTCGTCATCTAGACTGCCCGTGCTCACATTAAGAAATCCATAAAGAGTTAAAGCATACACTTTAACCCTTTCACCGCCAATGTCGCATTTATGCACCACAATGGTTTCACACCCATGTCACTAAAACGCATCAAATCAGGGCCTGTTATCCGAAGACCCTATTTTCTTAATTTTGGGAGGTAAAAATAGGCCTAATGCTTAAACATGTCACAGAGGAATTCCCAATATAACAGACAAAAAAAATTCTCATCCCAGTTAGGTTTAATGGTATTTTGGGGTTAAGCAAAATGGCTGGCGGCGAAAGGGTTAAGGGTGGACATCACTGTGTGTAATAACTGCACATCTTTGAGGCCTTGGATGCACAAAGCACTCACAACATAGGGCAATTCAGCGTGCAGGATATGTGGTATTTAAATAACTATATCGTCTGTATCCAGTGACATTTAAGGCACAAAGCCCCTGAGATAAACAATTCTTTGTTGACGGAAAGAGCCGCCTTTTCTGTCTTTACAATCACACGCGTAGATATATAGACAAATCGGAGAAGTCTTGGTCATCTGGTTGCTATGGTTCATTGATGCAGGGACCTTGGGCATCCCCCTTCCTGTGGCTTATCCCCCCTCTCTCTCTCTCTCTCTCTCTCTCTCTCTCTCTCTCTCTCTCTCTCTCTCTCTCTCTCTCTCTCTCTCTCTCCCATCATTTATTTCTCCCTGTCACCATTCCCTCCCTTTTCATGGATATGCTGTACCGTATCTTCCTGCTTCTGTACTAAGCCCCCTCCTGTGTCATTGGATGTGGATTTTCCACTGCACAATATCCATTGGGGTACTTTGGGCTATTCTACCTTTCTTAGGCTTTGGTTTCCAATTTTTTCTTCTTATTTAATGAGAGACTTAGTGCGATTTTTCTCACGCCAGAGGGCATGACTAGTTGGGGATAAAGAAAGAGAGAGAGACAGTGAGTGGTCCTACCATCACTCTCTCTCTCACTACGCCCAAGTAAGAAAATCGCGTGATAAGCCCCTAGTGCATTGACTGCCCTCTGGCGTGAAAAATATCGCCATAGGTTGACCATTGCAAACTTGATTAATTTGTTGTAAAAAGTTGCAGTGCTCTCTTTCTGTCTCTCTCTATCTCTCTGTCCCTGTCTGTCTCTCTCTCTCTCTCTCTCTCTCTCTCTCTCTCTCTCTCTCTCTCTCTCTCTCTCTCTCTCTCTCTCTCTCTCTCTCTCTCAATTAGTCTTGGTCACTAAAACGTTAAAATTAATATGTTTACCTTGTCTGTTAGAACCTATACATCCGTTGCTTAGAAATAATTGGGTGTGGATGTGTTTTAATGTCGTTGTGTATATTACGATAGCTTTGTATGAAGCATGGGGTGCTGGCAAAGTGTGAAGCATATCGTGGTTACTATATGTATTTGACAAGGGTACATAACCAGCTTGCTGTTGTTCCCATTAACTCTGTTCCCATGAACTCTTTGTTACATATGATCCTCTCTCTCTCTTAATGTGTTTATTGCTTTATTGTCCAAGCTCTGTCGACAGTTTCAGCGTGTCTCTAATACGTCCATTTTCAGCTGTACGTTGTTTGTTCTCTGTGGGTTTTTGTACTTTGATGTGGATTGTTTTGTTGGTGTGTTTTGTAGATTGTGGCACAATCAGGGTTTGTGAATGGCACTGTCTCTTTATGGCTGGTTCTGCAGCTTAATTCGTTGTCAATGTGAGGGTATTCTCTTCAGCTTTTGTTTCTATAAGTGTAATTAATCTCCGAATGGCTCTTTAGCATCGTTCTCTCTGCTTACGTTTTCTTTGATTTTCTTCTTCTCTTTCTTTGTACCTCCTTTCTTGTAAGTGTGATTAGTATTGACTCTTTCATGGCTCTTTGGGATGGCATGGGTGCGAAAATGGTTTGTGGATATCAAGCATTTTTAATATTAACTAGCGCAACGCCTAGTACTGGCAATGCACCGTACTGGTAACGCCACGTACTGGTAACGCTGAGTACTGGTTTTGCCGGGTCCGCGAAATATTATTATTACTTTTGTCTCTCTCCCTCCTTCCATCTTCTTCACTCATCCCGTTCTACTACACCCCCCCCCCCCCTGCACCTTACTGAGTACAGCAAATTTGAAGCGATTCGGTTAAGAAAAGGCGGAGTTATAAGGCCCCGTTTCCCGTTGGCGCTGCTCTGAGAGTGATGTGCTCTCCCTAGTAATGGTAATGCCAAGTACTGGTAACGCTGAGTACAGCAAATTTGAAGCGATTCGGTTAAGAAACGGCGGAGTTATAAGGCCCCGTTTCCCGTTGGCGCTGCTCTGAGAGTGACGCTCTCTCCCGATTCTCTTCAAATTTGCTGTCAGGCTTGCTATGCCCTGGGCAAAGCCTGACAGCAAAGTTTAAGCGATTCGGTTACGAAACGGCGGAATTATTCGTGAAAAGGTGAAGCAGCGTATAGCGCGCACGTTTCTGAACCGATTCGCTTCCAGTTTGGCACACCGATAGTCACCGTCCCCGGTCATCTACTTGCCAAATATAAAGACAATCGGTCCAGAAAATGCCGGAGATACGAGCGCCGAGAGTCCGGCGGATACGCGTTTCGCGCATTTGCCAAACCGCGCAAATGACACGGCCGCCTCGGTTGCCGTTGCCAGGGCTCACAGCAAATTTGAAGCGATTCGGTCAAAAAACGGCGGAGTTATAAGGCCCGTTTTGTGTTTCAGACAGACAGACAGACAGACAGACACACACACACACACGGACACTTGGCTTTTTATTATATGATGATTTTAAACTAATATAATGTGTTTGCAGACGTGTCCTTCGAATTGTTCAATCCCACCACCTAATAATTAGCGAAGCTCGACGATGTTGTAGTGAAAACTTGTTGGAGAAAATAAAATGTATCGCTTGTCGAAATAATAGAGAAAGGGTTTGGGATTCTTCCCGTTAGGTTCGAATTGTATTCTCAAGATGAATTAATTGCAAAATAATGTTTAATGCTTCCTAAATTTACATTGAAACAGATATGTAATTTGTTGACTCATGCAAAGTTAAGTCTAGTGTAAACCACCCTTTCATGCCTACCCTAATAATGTAGCACAATTACAAAAAGGGTGTCGGGTTCGGGGTAGATAGGTTAGGATTTGATAGAAAAGATAGAATAAGAAAGGGATTTTAAAAAGAAAGAATTAAGGAAAACTTGAAAACTTGAAAACTTGAACTTTATTTTTCAAGGATAAAGATTTTAGGCAACGCCTAGTTTTCCAATCTGTCCTTGGTACATATACGAACATAGAATACAAACATGGCAAGGCATGATATTACACATACAAATTTGAACATAAAGGTAGCACCTTTGTACATATACGAACATCGAATACAAACATGGCAAGGCATAGAAGGGAGGATGAAGGAGCTCAGTAGACTTTCACAATGAGGGAGGTAAAAATAAACCACAGAAAAAACAATTTGGAATTTCCACTCTTTAATCGATCTACTAAACTACAACAAGAAATAAATAAAATGAAAAGAAATATAAAAAAGAAACCTAAAGTAAAAGGACTCTAAAAAAAAGAGGACTCTAGCAACAATGCGACCTGTGACAACAATGGCATAGCATAAGCATACAACAACAGGCTCACAGTGAACTAGAACTTTTCTTTTTATTAAACTACGTTACAATCAACATCCTAAAAGAAAATGGCATAAAACCATACGATCAACATCGTAGGGACATTCAACACAGCAATTATCAAAGGGAAGTAATCCATGGACACAATCGAGAATCACTTAAGTTTAGTCTCTTGTTTTGGATTTGCGCATATGTTAGTTATTTTTAAAAAAGCTATCCAGAACAGTGACTAATAAAATACACAAGTTTAGCTACAATCATTTAAATCTAGGCTTTCCAAGTCGAAATTATCACTATCTGAAATACAGATTAACTTCAACAATCTTTACACCTATTCTCGTGTCTTATTAGCCTCCCCTTGATTCACTCAATCCAGATAAACCCGAATATCATCATCAATTGCATTCAATACATGACAATTACCAACACACATAAAGACAAACATACAGTATGACTTTCTAACATTAAACAAAAGGAAAGCACATGTCTTCAGCTCGCATTCAATCACTTCGTATGCCAAACCCCAGATGCATATTAAACTGGCCACTCCTTCCTCTATCTCATAACATCAAACATGAATAACAAATCAAAGTCCTAAAATGTCAATACTCACACAGAGATCCCAGGTATAGGACCAACCAACATCTACAGACAAGCCTTCGGAGTAGTATAAGACTTCTGATGCTGACAAGGAGAGAGGAAGAGCCTGAATGAAAATCTGCTTAAAGTCCTCCGGTCTGTAACAGACATATATGGGGCATTAGTAGATATAAAGATAGTGACAACGATCCTGGAGGCAGTGCCCGGAGGCAGTGCAACACCAGGAAAGTCCCGAACTTTTAACAATACAGATAGATTACGATTAAGAGGAAGAGCCTAATTTGTTTGAAAGTTTAGCTTTACGTCCTCCTGATTTAGCTTTCCGATCCTAACAACTAATTTGATTGGCTCTCTGACCCGGATATTATATCTGATTGGTCACTGTCCCAAACTGTTTTAATTTCAATGGTCTGGACATCTGACCTTCTTTCAGACACAAATGAAGACATAACAATTAGCCATAAGGCCACTAAAGTCTCTCTCATCAACTTTCCTTGTACTATAAAGCAAGGCTGGGAACAGCAATTAGCTTTCACATATCTTCAAGACAACTTTTACGCTGAGAGAGCCAAAGGCTATCACGGCTATCAAGCACTTTATCAAGTATTCAACACTTCAACATTCCTTCACTAAGTACTGACCTATTATCCATTCAAACCAAACTTGTGAATCAACCTGAGAAGAGAATGTCCCACGTCCTGGGGACACACACCAACTACAATCTTGAAACAGACAAAGAAACACCAACACCCACATACAAACACAAGTACACATGCTTACGTGCTGCACACACACATACACACACACACACACACACACACACACACACACACACACACACACACACACACACACACACACACACACACACACACACACACACACACACACACACACACACACACACACACACACACACACACACAACAACAACAACAACATACAGTATTTATACGGCGCTGAATCTTGATAGAAATCAAATCAAAGCGCACACACACACACACACACACACCACACACACACAGTCACACACACACACAGTCATAAGCATGACTTGTACAGTTTTTGTAAGGGCGTACACTAGGATTTGGGAAGGATATAAGAAATGAAGGCTTGTTTTAAAACATTCACTTTAACTAGTTTGCTTTTTCCGATGACAAATTGGGCGGTAAAAATTCATGCTTGTAATAGCTTTGTGAAACAAAATAACATTGTCTTCTTTGTTTTGAAAATAGGACCATCTCACGATACCAATAGCTTGTCGTTCATAAGATAGGCGGCTTGTTTGTTTTAATGGCTTGTTTCGGTAAAACATAAAACATAAGCATAAAAGACCAAACTATAAAAATAATGAAACTCTAACTCTCTCTCTCTCTCTCTCTCTCTCTCTCTCTCTCTCTCTCTCTCTCTCTCTCTCTCTCTCTCTCTCTCCACCTCTGTTTTGTCTTTTTTAGATACGTTAGTGTGCGCGCAAGTACCTGTGTATAATGTGTTTGTGTGAGCGAGCGTGCGTGCGTGTAAGTGCTTCTTGGTGTGCATCACTGCGTATGTGTGTGTGCTCTGTTTTCATTCTTGTTTTCTTCGTTATGCATGCGTGTGTTTTCTATCTGTAAGGTCTTGCACTTTTTTTATGCGTGTGCTACCTTGTGTGTGCACCAATAGAAGAAATTGCCAGTACATTGTATTGTGATAGTTTAGACTAAACAAATGTATTTCTACAAACATGTCACCGAAAGTAAATTCGCTCCAATACAACTTCTAAGGACTTTGTCAGTTTTCTTTTGTTTGGTTTATAATTACAGCAGCGTTTATTCGCTTACGCATTTTTCCCCTTCACTTAACATAAAACCCACAAATACATTATTGGAAGCTTTCACGATATGTTTATAATACGTAGATAGACACTTTTTTTCTTTAAAAGTGTTAATGCTGTGTTAATTCAGTTGTTGTTTTTAATACTGACAACACATTATCAGTGCCTGAATATGTCCGAGACGCCTACGTATACGTATAGCTAGAAACGAACATAAGCTCTACTGATTTATGTTTTCTTTATGCGCTATATGTCGAGCATTGCTTAGTGCACCATACATGTTAGCGAAGTATGGCTGGATATCAGCTGTTATCATATCCACCATCTTGGGATAATTATAACTGGTCAACTAATTGGATGCGACGTCATCCTTATCCAAAGATGGCGGCTGGGACCCTCTTGAAAACAAAAAATGGCGACAATTGATACCCAGCCATAGGCCTAAAAATGTAAGGAAATGCGGACGAGGTGTTGAATAAAACGCTCTATGAAAACTCAGCGTAAAAAAATCATATGTTAATATTAAAAAGGCACATAAATGTTATTTCCATGTTAATACCTCAACAAATCCATTCTCCCTCTCTATGTTTAATCCTTCTGCATTTTGCTGTACTTGTTTTTCCAGTCGTCGTGTTTCTTCTGTGCTGAATATCTTTGGAGGTTGGGTGCACTCGTGCTGTTAACTCGTACACTGAGAATTCATAGTCCAGGGCATTTTAATTAGTAAACGTTCGCCATAAGGTCATGCGTACAGATACTTGCGGTAGTTTGTCCATTGCAATGTAAGTGCCACATGGAAATCAGTACGATTCTGTGGAACCCGTGCGTATGTTGGAACAAAGCTTGTGTATATAAATTAGCTCCAAAGGTGGAAAGCAGATATGTTCTTTTAGTGCTTGGCTCTAACACGTGACTGTAAATGTTCTTTCTCTCTCTATTGATTTCCCCGTTTCTGTCTCTCTAACTCACCACCCGTCTGTCTCTCTGTACCCCCCCCCCCCCTCTCTCTCTCTCTCTCTCTCTCTCTCTCTCTCTCTCTCTCTCTCTCTCTCTCTCTCTCTCTCTCTGAATGTTGTTTTACTTATTTTATCTTTTTCATAGAGTAGTGCTAAATTCTCGCCATCGATCACGGTTTCAAATGATCTCTATGAAATTAAGTCTTGTTTTGAGGGTTTATAATTGTTTGTTTGCTTGCTCTTAGGTTTAATTCTAGTTCTAGGCATTTGAATGCTCGAATCTTTCCTAAAAGCGTAATATAAATATTGTTTTCATAAATGAATGTGCATATACATTTCACATTCGTTAAGACTGGTTTTGATGCTGTAAATGTTTAGATTATTGTTTGTTCTCTAGCTGAAACATAGCTTGAATATGATGGATCTCTTAATCATCAACTATACCATTAGCATTTTGGCCTTGGCATTTGCGTTTAAATGCGATTGTCAGAAGTTAATAAAACTGGGATGAAGAAACCCAATTACCATAAATTGCTTTGCCTTATGCTTTAAAGTTTCTTGCTTTCTTTAATAATCAACATGTACTCAATTAACCGTAAACAAAAGACTGGCTATCAATGACATTTGTGTGGTTTTAAGGGGTTGGGTTGTTTTGCTTCTGATAATATGATGTTGTGGTTTGTGTGCTTGTTCTTTGCTATTATTTCATTTGTTAATTCAACCCTATTTCTGATAAGTTTCTGTGATGTTTAATTTGTTCTTGGCTTTCAGGACCTTCGAGTATGCAGTGGACACGGAGAATTTGAGTTTATCTGCCATCAGAACTATCCGCGTGTTGAGGCCACTTAGGGCCATCAATAGGATTCCAAGTAAGCACATTGACAGAACAAACAAAACGATGTTTCTGTAGGACATTTGAATGCGTGTCTTTGATACAAACGAATACGATGCAGTGATAACTGGATTGACAGCAAACATGCACACACATGGGTTAATGTTGTGATCTTTCATTATTTGATTTCATTGGCAAGAACGATAATGGCCACGACGATATCCACATTGTTACAGCGATAGAGCTGCGTTGAACATCAATGCTTTCTGATGCTTCATTGAGTGCTCATGGGAGTTAATTAATAAAAGCAGATTTATTGTTTATAGGCCTACTTGAGAGAGAGAAAGAGAGAGACTCAACTCTCAACTCAAACTCAAACATTTTAATGATTAGGCCTTGTGCCCGTATCACATATGGGTAGGGGGGGGGGGAGCATATAAATCATAACATAAACAAAATATATATAGGATAATAGAAAAGAATAAGGAAATGCGGCATTGCGAGTAAACATCAAAGAAATGTGAACATGAGAAAGAGAGAGAGAGAGAGAGAGAGAGAGAGAGAGAGAGAGAGAGAGAGAGAGAGATATGTGTGTGTGTGTGTGTGTGTGTGTGTGTGTGTGTGTGTGTGTGTGTGTGTGTGTGTGTGTGTGTGTGTTTGAGCGTACGGACTTGTGTGTGCTTGCATACATGCGTACGTGCGTGCGGTTGATGATTAGATTAGCGTCCAATTAGTTGTAGACTCTTATGGACGATGGTACGTAAGTGCGTGCTTTATGTGAATGTGTCTGAATTTGCTTCTGCAAAACTATGCCCATTTTTAAAAGTCTAAAGCATCGTGTGTGTGTGTGTGTGTGTGTGTGTGTGTGTGTGTGTGTGCGTGCGTGCGTGTGTGTGCGTGCGCGTGTGCGCTTCTGTGTGTGCGTGCGTGCGTGCGTGTATGTGTGTGTGTGTGTGTGTGTGTTCATATATGCATATTCATCTGTCTACCTGCGTGCGCGCGCGTGTTTGTTTGTTCGTTGTTGATTGCAGGCATGCGGATATTAGTGATGCTGCTGCTGGACACTCTGCCCATGCTGGGGAACGTTCTGCTGCTGTGTTTCTTCGTCTTCTTCATCTTCGGCATCATCGGCGTGCAGCTGTGGGCAGGGGTCCTCCGCCATCGGTGCTTCCTGGACATCAACGAGACCCAGTACAGAATCCCGTATGTCTACAGACTTTTTTTTATTATTCAAATTTATCTGTGGTAAATGTCTGTGACCGAGTGAACTAAGTAGTCTACTCGTCACTAATCATTCAGAGCAGACGACACATTTGCGCTATTTTTAGACGCCGTTACTGTTACAGTGTCAGCAGACTACACATTTGTGTTGTCTCCTTTTAGTCACGCGGACCTTGTTCAAATTCAAATCAAACAGGTGACGCGCCTTCGTTCAAACGAAGGCAGACTTTCGATTCAAATCCTAAGCCTGTTAATAAACTTATATTTTAGCCTCTTCCCCTCTTTTATTTTCATATTAATAAAATCTAATCATAGCTATGTAACTTAATTCACTAGTCTGTCAATTACGGCCTCAAACTGCCGATATATCTCATATATAGTTAACGATTTATTCTGTTAAATTACATCAACTCCTCCTTATCCCAAACCTTACCCTTACTACATATCATGTCTAATTATTTTTTTGGTGAACAGCACATTGTTCATTGTCTATGTGATGGTGCTTAGATTTTATTTGAACCATACATTGTTTATCGTTTATGTAGAGGTGTGTTGTTTAGAATCTATCTAGGGGTCATTCTGCGTTCGAATGGTTTGTAGAAAATGTAAGCAAGCTAAGCTTTCTTCCGTTTAAATGAAATTAAATTAAAATGTTCCGTTCTTCCTCTTTCTATTTATTCCTTCTTTTTGTCCTTTGTTCCCACCTTCTTTCTTCCTTCTTTCCTTCCGTGGTTGTTTCTTTCTGTCATTCTGTGGTTGACTCGGGTTGGCTGTTTGTCAGGTTCATTAATTGGTTGTTTTTTGGTTGACTGGTCCATTTGCTCATCCCTTCACTTGGATAGGGATTGGCTGGTTGATTAGATTGGATGGATTGATGGATAGCTGGCTGGTGGGTTTGCTTGCTTGCATCCTTGCTTGCTAAATTCGACCTCTATTAAGCATTTTTATTTGACTTATTCTTTTCCCATCCCAACTCCCTTCCCTCTTCTCAAACCAGGGACTACATCAAGAACAACGTGTACTTCAAGCCCCGCAGGCCCATCAAAACGGAGTTCATCTGCAGCCCTCAGGACGAGAGCGGTATGCGGAAGTGCGAGAACCTTCCGCTGTACGAGTACGAGGGCATCCTCTGCAACGGCACGGCCTCCTCCTACGGCAACAACACGCCCACCAACGACTCCTGCATCAACTGGAACCAGTACTACACCAGCTGTAAGCCCATGGCCACCAACCCTTTCAAAGGGGCCGTGTCCTTCGACAACATCGGTTTGGCCTGGGTGGTCATTTTCCAGGTGAGAATCTTGAGATGGTTATGTCAGAGTGTGTATCTGTGGTTATGTGTCAGAAGCTACAGTAACAATACATAATTGGCTTGGAGTCACAACGGACTATCTTTAGATAGTCCATTGACATATTATTCAACTTATTACGAAAACTAATAACCTGCATGTAAAAAAGACTGCTGAAATATAAAAAGCCAACCCCCTTTTTATATTTCTGCACTCATTGTTTGATACAAGTTATTAGTTTTTGTAATAAATCCAGTAATACGTCAATGGATTATCTAAAGATAGTCCGTTTTGACTCCAAGCCATCGTGTTCTTCTCGGGTGAGTACCAGAAGGTATTGTCACACAGGGAATAAAGAAGGCTGGCAGTACCTTCTGGCGTTCACCCGAGAAGAGGGATTACAGTACCTTTTAGTATCATAACTCGGTTATTATAAATGTCCACACGTAAGTGTGGATACAAGGCTGTGTTCGTGTGGGGAAGAGGTGGGATTATTGGCAAGGGAAGAGTAGGGTGCAGGATGGGTGTGTGGATGTGTGCGTGTTTCTTTCAGACATCGTTAGATCAAGGCTGTGACCTTCCACGTCCTGAAACAACAAGGTGTAACCCAGCCCCAGTCCAGTATCTAGGTCACTGGGTCAAATTGATTGTCGCGGTTTGGGCAAATTGCATTGTTTGGTCGATTTATAACGGGTTCTGGGGAGAAACTACGGTGACATATGGGGTCTTTAAAAGATTTTGGACATGTCTTGAATCGGTTTACTCAGAACAAAAACGAGATCGAATTTTAGAAACTGCGACATGGATACTGTCAATGATAAGTTGGATTTTATAATTAAATGTTCATCTTCCACATTCATTCACATGATGTTTTCTGAAAGGCGTGTTTCACTAAGCAGTGTTTTGTTCTCTTTTGCCTGCAGGTGATCAGTCTGGAGAGCTGGGTGAACATCATGTACTACATTCAAGATGCCCATTCCTTTTGGGACTGGACGTATTTTGTTGCTTTGATTGTGGTGAGTGCTCATAGCCTAACATGATCACAAAAACATTGCAATCATGGCCTACACAGAAACAAACATTTTAGCAATAGTTATATCAGCCTTTGTTAAGTAAAGAAAAAACAAATAGCATAAGGATGGTTATTTAATGAAAAGCCCTGGAGAATGCTTAGGCTCCCTAATCTTTGTTTTGCATTGCATATCGTTCTGTATGAACATTGCATGGAGGGGATAAAATTGGGGATAAAATTGGCGATTTGTTATTGAAGTAGGAAGAAAGTTCTTGCTAAGAAACGTGGCTGACTTTGTTACATGATGGAATTTATACATTTTCAGTAAATTCAGTCCACAAAAATAACTTACACATGTGGCATAGCGCATAGAATAGCAAGGAACGACAACTGTCAGTAGGCCCCGAGAGTTAGCTTCCTTTTTCCGGAAGGCCAACTGGTGGTGTGGTAAGCAATATCTTGTTTTCACTCCTTTGTATCGCACATTGATCGTCGATTAAGTTTTAAACAGTGTCTGCACCAGCCTCAATTTTCTGTGATCGTCTTTCCCTCAGAATGCGTAGATACACGTAATTTTACTACGAACATGCATTGTCCGTGTATCTCACTCAATGCGTGTATGTGAACCGCTATTTAAATTCCTCGCAATATTAATATGCTCTCTCGTTGACTTGTTTCTGTTTCAGATTGGCTCGTTCTTCATGATCAACTTGTGTCTGGTGGTGATCGCCACTCAGTTCTCGGAGACCAAGAAGCGGGAGACGGAGCGCATGCTGCAGGAGAGGAAGCGCTACCAGTCATGCAGCACGCTGGCCAGCAACTCGGAGCCGGCCGGCTGTTACACCGAACTGCTCAAACTGATCGCGCAGGTGGCGCGCAGGGCCAAGCGGAAGTTGTTGCAGGCCTACCACAAGCACGTGCAGAGCAAGAAACACCAGAAGATTAACCCCGAGAAGTCCATAAACTTGCGCAGAAAAAGGACGAGGAAGAAAAAAGGTAGCCGTCCGGTAGCTCGCGTGCAGTTACCCCCACCCCACCACCACCACCACGCTAACCCCACCCCTCAACCCCACCATGCTCACCATCACCATCATTACCATTTAAACGTAGTCAGGCCCGATGTGTGCGGCGCGGTGCGGGCAGAGTCCAGCCCCTTTCTAGCGCCCTGCGCCAGCCCCGAGCAGTCGGAGGTGGACCCCAGCTCCTCCCCGAGGCGGCCCAACCTTCTGATGCTTCCCCCCACCACGGGCAGTCGCAGCTTGAATCCTTCCTCGGAGTCCATCAACACGCTGGCTCTGGGCGCCGTGGAAGCCTTGACTCCCACGCTGCTCAAATTTCAGCAGCCCCATTTGGCCGCGCTTAGGTCTTCGCTTAGTAGCAGTGTTAGTGGTAGGGCCCTTGCCTCGCTGCCCGAGGTGCTCGCTGCCCACGGGGCAAAAAACGCGGCTCTTGCCGCCTCCAATATGCTGCTGACCGTGGAGTCAGAGCCCGCTAAAGTGCAGTCCCTGGCCGACAAAGGTAAGGAGGAGACCGGGGCACTTTGGTTTTCCTTCGCCCTGCCCCGCTCTCTCTTTCTCTCTCTCCTCCCTCTTCACTACTGTCTCCGAGTGTTTCACTACATTCACACTTTGTTTCAGTTTGATTCCCTATTCTTACATTGGTGTTGGTTCATCTCACAACCATATTTGTTGTTATGGTAATTGTAGGGTTATTTTCACTGCGTCAGTTTTCTGTGTTTTTCACAGACACGTTGCTGAGCACAATGTAACGGTAATCTCTGTCTGTGTTTTTATTTGTAAGTCAATCAGTTAAGCTATATATCCATCACCTTCAAAGGGAAACAAAAGTGACATAATGAAAAATGAAATTGTGGTGGGGGGTTTTCACCTTTCAGATCCAAGGGACAGAAAATATATGTCGACGTTAACGCTGAAGCAGGGTGACATTGTTGTTCAATTAGCAGAAAGAATGTGGTCGACATCGATTGAAAGGCAGTCAGTCTTAGAAACCCGTCAGTTACCAACCTCGAGCTTGCAATCTGCTGTGTATAATCTGCAATGTATAAGAAATATGAAGGTAATAGAAGAAATGCAATACTTAAAGTCCATCACGTAGGAAGTGAAACCCTCCCCCCCCCCCCCTGGGGATTTTTGCAGACAGTGTTTTTTGGATAGCTTGGGTCCTAAGAAACTCAATGCAGGTTGTTTGCATCCTGGCAAATTGATCCGGTGGCAATGGTGCGCTGACAAAGTTACGATTTACCGAACCTTGACGCGTC
>CM065680.1:80796846-80819346 GCA_017654935.2 Phymorhynchus buccinoides | reverse complement strand
TTGATTTTTCACGTTTATGAAGAAGATTCAATGCATGAAAAGTGGCAATAGTTTGTTTTTCCAAATTGCTACGGAGAACTCCACAAAATAACATTTTCCGTGGTAACCCATTTTATTATTTTCGAAAAGTATGTTTTTTGTGGGGTAAAAGCGCTTTCGCAGAAATTTTTAATTGTCAGCAAACTGTTTGTTTTTCAAAACTGATTGTCTATCTTTGCCCTGAAAATTGAAATGCAGGTCTGCACTCTATATCCCGACTTCTTGAGCCCACGTATGTGTGCTGCAGATGAAGATACTGAAACTGCGAAACTGTTAATTTCTGGAGCACACAAACAAATCTTGGAAAAATATAAATCACTGACCTCCAGATGTTTCATGAGGACGGCCACCACCACGTTGACCAGCACAAACTGGGCCATGAGCACGAAGACCACGAAGTAGACCGGGGCGATGAGGGGGGACACACAGCAGTTCTTCACACAGTCGTCAGCACGGTTACAGTCCTCTCTCAACGTATCCTGTATTTCAAAGTCATCGAAGCAATCAATCAATCGTTTGATCAATTCATTACCCACAGGTCAATCATTCAACTAATGAATCCATCATATTGGCAGGCATGGCACTGGAGGAAAAGCATTTTTCTCTGAAAACATGTTCTACGTTTCAGGAGAGGGTTGTCTCTTGGAGGTGTGTGGGGGAGAGGGAAGTTTATTTCCGAAAGCCCCTTTGGGGTACATGGAAAAAAAAAGAAAATTTGGAAGAAAATGAACTGAAAAGAAACAAAATTCAAAAGAAAAAGACCATTACAAAAAAAGAAAATGAAAACGACAACCACGAAGTACACAGGGGCGGCATAAGCAGCTGTCTTGCTAGCCAGGCAATGCAGCGAATCACAGCACGGTTACAGTAAATCAAACAACGAATGCTGTATTACAAAACATCACCAGTCACACAAACTACAATACAATCATTTCACAATACATCTCTATCGCACACATTAGCCATGTAGTAGAAATTTTACACAACATGTCACAATGGCAATAAAGGAAAATCAAAACGCAGCATAATATGACACAACTCATCCCCATAGCACACACCAGCGATGTAGTCAAGGGGTTAAAAGACCTTTATGGTGATCAGGGGGCAACTGCTCTTGAAGTTGAAAATGTAAAACTGTTCAAACTTGGGGAAAGGGCATCTCGTCAAGCTTAAAACCCCTTCTGACATTTGATTTCCTGCATTCACTTTTCTCTGCATTCAGAGAAGTCTCTGAAAATTACCATGCCTGATTGGAGGGACATACACAAGACATTCCCACAAAGTCATGAGCACGTGTACAGTCTTCTCTGAATTTGCTCGGTAAACCAATTAGCAAAACAAAATTATAAATACATACACACAACAACAACAACAAAACAGTTGACAAACAAACAAAAGAATGAAACAACGAGGAGGCCGAAATTATCTATCCTCTTTGCCCTCAAACCCTCCGACCATCCCCGCTCTGTCTCTTCTGCATTACCCTACTTCCCTGGCCTCTTCTACCCTCTGTCTCCCTCTCTTCTTCTTCGTCTTCTATCTCTATGCACGTGTGCGTGTGCATGCACGAACGTGTGTGCGTGCATTGTGCGACTGTGTGTATGTATGTATGTATGTATGTATGTATGTATGTATGTATGTGTGTGTGTGTGTGTGTGTGTGTGTGTGTGTGTGTGTGTGTGTGTGTGTGTGTGTGTGTGTGTGTGTGTGTGTGTGTGTGTGTGTGTGTGTGTGTGTGTAGTGTGTGACTTTGTGTGTGTGTGTGTGTGTGTGTGTGTGTGTGTGTGTGTGTGTGTGTGTGTGTGTGTGTGTGTGTGTGTGTGTGTGTGTGTGTGTGACTGTGTTTGTGTGTTGTGTGTGTGTGTGTGTGTGTGTGTGTGTGTGTGTGTGTGTGTGTGTGTGTGTGTGTGTGTGTGTGTGTGCTTCTGTGAATGTGGGCGTTTGCTACCTTCATGATGCCGTTCCAGTTGTCCCCTGTGGCCACTCTGAAGAGAGTGAGAAAAGCCATGCCAAAGTTCTTGAAGTGAGCGTGTTCATTGAGGCCCACACAGGGATGTTCCATGGAGCATTCTGAAATAATACACGGAGAATATTGTACAAATCACGACACCTAAAGCACTGAAATTGAGTGAGGTGCTCCAAAGTATTTTGGAACAAAATATTAAATCATGAAAGAAAAAACGACAAAGAAATTCAACTCTTTGCAAAGGACTCTGCTATGGTGGTGTACGAAGACAAAATATGAAATAATGCCATTATTTCCCCCTAAATCACTCAAGCGAGCAGAAGCACGCAATGGGATGGTCTATGAAACACTGTGAGATAATAGAAAATTTGGAAATTACCGAACAAAAACAAAGTCTGATATTGTAGAAAGTATGTTCAGGGGCCCCTAAAATGGGCATGTTTGCTAAACTGTTGCATTACTATTTTTGGTGGCGAATGAAACCTGGGCAACCTTTATTTTTCACATTTGTCATCGCAAGTACTTGTACAATTCTGTAACATCTTCTCGGAATGTTTTCCGCAAACACTCTTGCTTAATCACAGTCATCAAGAGGCACAGTGCCTCTTGATGACTATGATTTTTCTTTTTTTTACATTTTGTATAAGATATGATATGTCACAACTGTCTACCTAATCTCATGTCGTACAATCAAACCATTACCTTCATAAACAGGAAAAAGAAAAGAAAAGCGTGGTCGCTAATCAAAGCACTATAGTTATCTTTCTCTGGAAAAGTTTGCATTTAGTTATCGTTGCTGAAAAGCACTAAAGTAGAACGCTTTACTTGGAACAGCACATGCATTCCACAGAATTTGTCTGTCTTCAGTCTGCCTATGTTTGCCTAGAGAACTTTTTATTGCTAAAAAAATAAGCACTTGTTCTAAGTTCTTTCCTTTCACACAGACAAGTTCTTTTCCCACTGGCTGTGCTTAGGGATAAGGAAAGACCTTACAAGTACTGTACTACAATAAAATAAGGGATACAAAAACCCTTTGGATTGGGTTATGTTGATGATGAGCGCTAACATGGTCAAGAACTAAAAGGAGTTGAAATGGAACGGTGAGTCGCATAGAGCAAGGTCTAAGCGGCTGGGCACTGATTAGGTTTCCCTGTCCCAAAGCTTCACTAACTCACCCAGACGGCCGAACAGCTCCACTCCCAGAGCGGCGAAGATGAAGAAGAGGAGGAAGAAGAGCAGGCCCAGGTTGCCCACCTGAGGCAGGGCCTGGATCACCGTGTCCAGCAGGGCCCGGATCCCCTTGGCCATCTTCAGCAGCTTCAGCACTGCCAGCCACAAAGCACACAGACACACACGCACACACACGCGTAAAGAAAATCACTATAGTTATCTTTCTCTGGACAAGTTTGCATTTAGCGTACGCACGTACGCACGCACGCACGCACTCACACGCACGCACACGCACGCGCACGCACGCGCACGCACACACACACGCACACACACACACACACACACACACACACACTACTGTTTTACGCAAACGAAATACTGTCTCTATTTTACTGTTTTATTCTTAACAAAACTCTGAACTTTAACATAGATTCGCTCCCCTTGAACTGCTGGTCTCGGATTCTGCGACCTGAACGTGCGGAGGTGTGGCTGCGGATTGGGATTCGGAATGAGCGGCGTGGGGGCAACGCCACTGTACGGCCCAGAAGATGGGACAGCAAAACATAAAAAACAACAACCACAAACCCTCTGATCTTTGTAAATTTTAAAGTAGTTTCTTTGTGGTAAAACAATTACCAAAAGGCAGTCCAAGGACTCTCACACTATTCACTCACCCCACCCCCAACCCTAACCTATTCTCCTTTTACCCTCCCTTTCTTTTCTTAAAGTGCTCACCCCTGGCAATTCGCAGCACCCTCATGACCCGAATGATGGTGGGGTTGATAGAGATAAGCTTGGGTCCTCATTCCTTGCAGGCTAAATGCAGTCATATACCCTTCCTCAATGCCCTACACCCACGCAGACACCAATTACCCTACAACACCAACTGACCTCTAGCAATTCGCAGCACCCTCATGACCCGAATGATGGTGGGGTTGATAGAGATAAGCTTGGGTCCTCATTCCTTGCAGGCTAAATGCAGTCATATACCCTTCCTCAATGCCCTACACCCACGCAGACACCAATTACCCTACAACACCAACTGACCTCTAGCAATTCGCAGCACCCTCATGACCCGAATGATGGTGGGGTTGATAGAGATAAGCTTGGGTCCTCATTCCTTGCAGGCTAAATGCAGTCATATACCCTTCCTCAATGCCCTACACCCACGCAGACACCAATTACCCTACAACACCAACTGACCTCTAGCAATTCGCAGCACCCTCATGACCCGAATGATGGTGGGGTTGATAGAGATAAGCTTGGGTCCTCATTCCTTGCAGGCTAAATGCAGTCATATACCCTTCCTCAATGCCCTACACCCACGCAGACACCAATTACCCTACAACACCAACTGACCTCTAGCAATTCGCAGCACCCTCATGACCCGAATGATGGTGGGGTTGATAGAGATAAGCTTGGGTCCTCATTCCTTGCAGGCTAAATGCAGTCATATACCCTTCCTCAATGCCCTACACCCACGCAGACACAAATTACCCTACAACACCAACTGACCTCTAGCAATTCGCAGCACCCTCATGACCCGAATGATGGTGGGGTTGATGGGGATGACGTTGGTCCTCATCTCCTCCAGGACGATGCCCACGATGGACAGGATGACGATGAGCATGTCCAGCTGGTTCCAGCGGTCCTTCATGTAGCGCAGGAACCCCAGGGCCACGATCTTCATGATGGCCTCCAGGATGAACACGCTGGTGAAGAAGTAGTTGAAGATCTTCAGGGCGAACTGCAGCTCCTGGGGAAAAAAGTAAACGGACTGATGATTAGGGACTCTACATCAAGAACCTCTGATCTTCTAATTCTAAAGAAATCCATTTTATCGGAGGAAAAACATCACGTCAAAGGCCACATGGGGAAACAGACACTGCCGAATGGACAACTAGTGTCCAACACAAACAAAAATAAAACACAAACAAAAACACACACACATTAATTAATCCATACACATTAATCATTATTAATTACATTATCCAAACATTCGTGTACACTGTCTTTGTACAAGAAGAAAAAAAACCCAAAACAACAACCACACACACAAACTAAGGCACCTGTGTAGAGAGCAAAATAATGTTTTATGCCATATAATAGAATAAAAAGTTACCATTTTGTACTGTGAGCACTGACCCCAGGCATCATATCGATGGCTTAGAGTCAAAACGGACTATCACTAGATAGTCCATTGACTTATTATTGATGTTATTGCAAAAAACTAAGAGCTTGTATTGAAAAAAGACTGCAAATAATGTAAATGGGGATTATGCTTTTTATGTTCTGCAGTCTTTTTTTAAAAACAAGTTATTAGTTTTTACAATATGTTCAATAATACGTCAATGGACTGTCTAAAGATAGTCCGTTTTGACTCCAAGCCATCGATATATTATTCCATGGCCGTAGTGATGACATTAATGCTGATGATCCCAGCTATGGCCAGGCTAAAGAACTTGCTGCTGGTCACCATGTGAACAGCCAACACTGATACATTTCTCATTACCACTGACCTCGGGCATCATGTTGTATTCCACGACCATGGTGATGACGTTGAGGCCGATGACCTCAGGTATAGCCAGGTCAAAGTACCCACTGCTCGTCTACTTACTATGTCTTAAATATATTCCCTCTCTTTCTGTCTCTTTGACTATCTGTCTCTCTCCCTCATCTTTCTCCCTCTCTAGCTGTCTCTCCCTCTCCCTTCCTTCCCTTTACAGCTCTCCCCTGTACTCCTCTCCTTTCCCTCTCTCAGTTTTCAATTTCTGTCTTCTCAACCAGACTCCATCTACCACCCTTTCTTCCCCCTCTCTATTTCTCTTTCACCCGCCCCCCTCCTTCTCCTGCTCCTCTACCGTCTCGATCCTCGTCTTTTTCTTCTTCTTCTCACTACTTGTTTTGTAATTCCTGGTTATTGATTTCTATTCTGCCCCTCGTCCCCTCCTTAAATGTTAGTTATATATTTAATGTGACTTTGTGATGGTTGCCGGATTTTCGCTTTGATAATGTTTGTTTTGTTTCCTTTGCTTGCATGTACTTTTCTTGTTCGTTGATTTTTTTTTCTTATTTTACTCTCTTCCTTCATTTTGTTTTTCTTGAGGACTGGATGAAATAAAGCATTGTTTGCTTACTCTATTAACTTCGGAAAATAAAAATCAATCATTGATTGATTGATTGACTGATTGATTGATTGATTCATTCATTCACCATGTGGATAATAAATACGATAAATATCTAACGATCACTGACCTCAGGCATCATGCATTACTCTATGGCCATGGTGATGATGTTGAGGCCGATGACGTGACATCTACAATAGCCAGGTCAGCATAATTAATGATGAGCATTGCAAGCATAAATAATAAACTAATAATAATAACTAATAAAGTAGACATAACAGTAGTACCAGAACGTGTCTACTGACCTGGGGCATCATGCAGTACTCTATGGCCATGGTGGGACGTTGAGGCCGACGACGTGACATCTACAATGGCCAGGTCAGCATAATTAATGATGAACATTGTAAGCATAAATAATAAACTAATAATAATAACTAATAATGTAGACATAACAGTAGTACCACAACGTGTCTACTGGCATCATGTAGTGATCTATGGCCATGGTGATGACGTTGAGGCCGATCACGTGACATCTACAATAGCCAGGTCAGCATCATCAATGGACATTGCAAGCATAAATAATAAACTAATAATAATAAATAATAAAGCAGATACAGCAGTACCACATCGTGTCTACTGGCATCATGTAGTGATCTATGGCCATGGTGATGATGTTGAGGCCGAAGACTCCAGCAATGGCCAGGTCAAAGTACTTGTTGAATATAACAAAATCGGTAATTATCTAATGACCACTGACCTCGGGCATCATATAGTATTCCATGGCCATGGTGATGACGTTGATACCGAAGACTCCAGCAATGGCCAGGTCAAAGTACTTGTTGAATATAACCAAATCGGTAATTATCTAATGACCACTGACCTCGGGCATCATATAGTATTCCATGGCCATGGTGATGACGTTGATACCGAAGACGCCAGCAATGGCCAGGTCAAAGTACTTGTTGAATATAACAAAATCGGTAATTATCTAATGACCACTGACCTCGGGCATCATATAGTATTCCATGGCCATGGTGATGACGTTTAGACCGAAGACTCCAGCAATGGCCAGGTCAAAGTACTTGTTGATTATAACAAAATCGGTAATTATCTAATGACCACTGACCTCGGGCATCATATAGTATTCCATGGCCATGGTGATGACGTTGAGGCCGATGACCCCAGCTATGGCCAGGTCAAAGTACTTGCTGCTAATGACTGTGTGGATCAACAGGCGAGGCTTGGAGTATGGAGCCCAGTATGGGGCCTCCTGCAGCTCTGTGCGTTGGAGAAACATTGCTTCATGTTAAAGCAGTAACTACAGCAACAGGATAGCATGGGAAAAGAAAACAAAACCGAAACAAAACCCCACGAGTAACATAAAAAATAAAACAAACGACAGAGAAAATGGTTATTAATTACAGTTGAAAAGGTCACTCTAAACATCTATTTTCTTGTTGCAAGCAAGATCGATCGATCACAGTAAAGAGCACAACAGATTGCTTCTATGTCAACAGGTTATCTCTTTGTAAGGGATAATATTAAGACAAATAATGCTAAGGTATCAAAATATCCAAGAAAATAGGGCAATCAACATACTTATGAGCAAAGGGGTTGTTAATAAAACGCCATTTACAAGTCTTTGAAATGTCCGGAAAATGCAACTGTCGCGTTTACATTTTGTTTAGTCAACAAAATGAATACCCTAATCACAGGATATTTTTGTACTATAGTATCCCAAAAGCTACTGAAGTATTTTCGAAATATTCTGATTGGAAATTCGCGAGTGACCCATAAAAACAGTACATTACTTGAACATGTATTTTGATGTTCGATAGTCACCGTTTGAAAATTCTTTACATAGACAGCTAACCACCAATTAGAGAACAAGACCATACACCATTAACAAAAACAGACATCAAACATAACTGCTGACTGAAGACCAAATGGACTGGACAAAACAAAGATGATTTGGATAACTGCACCACAGACTCAACACGCTCTGGCTAAACATTATAAAGCCAGCTGATTTTTCTTTTGAGAAGAAAACGAAATAATTTCAACAAATCAACATGTACAGAACGTCGAAACAGTGAAAGGTTCTGACATCTTCAAAACGGTGAAGTTAGATGTCACAAGGAAGAAGAAGAGTGAGATAGAAAAGGTACAAAACTTATCAAAAGGTATCTATTTTCAATGTTCTGTGAAAAAATAAACATGGCAGAAAATGTAGGCATTTATCTAAAAAACAAATACAAATATTTGGAAAAAGAGTTAAAGAAAAAAGGTGTCCAATAAGCTCAGGCTTTTTCACAGTCAAATCCATGGCATGATATCAATGTGAGTCAGACGTAGGTATGTTGTATGTCGAGCGTCCAACATATAAACATTTACACACAGCCTATTATTTGACTGTTGGCAATGCATTACTGTAACAATCACGGTATTACAGTTGAGTTGCCACCAAACAACTGACGCTGAGTCTGGCATAGGGGAGTTAACACAACGGAAAAACCAAAACAACAACATGAAAATGCGTGCATTTGTACAATAATGAATGCCCATTTGGGGTTAAAAATAAAGAGGGCAAGTAAAACATATCAACATAAAAAGAAATGAAACCGTGAGTTTACTGCCTTATATCAAAGAACACCAGAAAGTGCCAAACATAAAAAGCCGAAGTCAAACTGAGGCTGAACATACATTTTCGACCAGATCAACAAAAAGAGAGCTACCCGAATCTTAAATGGTAAGAACTTCCAATCATACTTTTGTTCTTCAGACTTTCTTTCTCCAAATGGCAATGCTTATATGTGATGTCATTTAAAATTCATCAGCATTTAGTCGAAACAGTGTTAATGTTAACAAGCACTAGTGTTCCCCTTCCTTTACAGTATACGGAGAGAAACAAAACTACACTACTGTACCCATTCATAGTTGACCACATTTAACTAAAAGTTTTAAAATATAAACGTGATTTACTCTCTTTGGTCTGCAATAATTAGCAAATAGTTTCCTTTGACTTTGCTTGCACTATCTTGTATTTTCCAAGTCTGCTTCTATGCTTTTTTCTACATATTTCCGGGCATGCACCACAACGGTGTGTTTTACGTCTAAAGGTCCCTGTCAATTATTAACAGTTCGTGTCCTGTTAGTACGTTTTGCTACTAATGCCTTTTCTTTCCTTTAAGTAAAATATCTTTATAATCTGGACAGAATATATGGACAGAAGATTTTACTTCACCAGTATACCACAAACTGTATGGGTATTTGAAAGTTGTTTTCTGAAAGAGACATAAAATGGTAGTGCTAAAAATAAAACGTGAGAACAAAAATCCAAATAAATCGAATAAAGTCAAGCGCAAACAATATGCAGGCAACATTGAGAGAAAAAGAAGCGAACGATAAAAGAAAAAAAGAAAGGAACAACTGAAAACAGCTGAGCTTGCAACAGAACTTAAACTAAAGGATGTTACAAATGTAATCTTAAACAGATGGTTACAGCGCCTTAGTTCCCCATAAAGATTCCATTAAGCATTTTAGCCATGTGTTTCACAGCATTCCAAATTCCAGTACAAACATTACAATTATCCTTTTTCCCAACACACAAACACACGTGCATTCACACACACACACACACACACACACACACACACGCACGCACACGCACACACACACGCACACGCACACACACATACATACACACACACACACACACACACACACACACACACACACACACACAAACACACAGACGTGCATACATCTACGTGAAGTAAACCTTACATATAGCAATAACATAATTTCCGGTGAAAACAAGCATTTTGCAAGTCGTGTAATGACACAATTTACTCCATTCTCTGTTTCTATTAAAATATTATTATTCTTTCAAAGAAAACCTTTTTCTTTTTTTCCCACACGCAAGAAAAGGAAAGGATATCATAAGCAAACACTCCACTTGCATTGAAACTTATTTTCCAAGCTTCATTTGCATACAAACAGAGTAAAGCAAAAAGATGGAATACGAAATAACACATAAAAACCACCCACAAAAGTATACACTACTAAGAAAATACTACAAGCAATGAACCCACACATATAACAGAAACTTTAAGCTAGGTTTTGTAGCAACGTAAAAATATAAGGCGGCAACACATGATTTATCAGAATTTGAACCGGTGAAAACAAACAAACAAAAGCAAAGACAGTAAATGTAATTTAGATCAATTAGCATTAAAATGTCAACAAAATGAACAGAATTAAAATCCATGCAATCAAATGAAGGGGTTAAAATCATCTTATGATGGGTGGTAAAATGCTGAAAGCCGGATGAAGTGATGACCAACGTGCAGACCAAATGTGATGATGGCTAGTCCACCTCTACACATGGAAGGAGACCAAGTGAACTTAACAAAACCATGATCCAAAACAGTTAGTTGTTTTCACATAACAAGGCTTTGAAATACCTGAGGCATCATCTTCTTCCTCTCTTTCAAGAAAATGTGGATGTTAATTCATCATGAAAGCGCACGAATGCCATGAGCATGATGTGTTTATGAAGCATCAGCAGACCTGTTTACCCGTACACTAGTTTTGAGTAGTCTGGATAGCTGAAATGAGTAGCTTTGGCGCAAAATGTGTAGCTTTATTCATTAAACCATCAAACAATGTTCACTGAAAATGAGTAATTAGAGCATTAGTTTCAATTTTGAAGAGTAGTAGAGGTCCAAATTGAGTAGAATGCTACTCGAAAAGAGTAGAGTAAACAGGTCTGCATCAGTATATTGATCGTGATCAAAAGAGCATTTAACTGGAAGAAAAATGAATACTGCTCAAGCTATTATAAACAGACCATGGACTTCCCCGTTATTTTATATATTGTGCTTCACGTATTAAGATTTTTAAATAAATCATCCTTTTCTCGCTTAAAACACGGAACACGTGTACATACATTTAGAAAAGAACATTGCCTAATCAACTGCAAATATTTAATCCATTTTTAAAAAAAGCAAAAAGTAGAACAGATGGCGTTGAAACGTTAGACGAAAAACGCGACCTATTTTCTGTTTATAGAGTCCAATTTTGAATGTGTTCCGAATACACTTGAGAAACAACAACTAACGACTACTTACAAGTAGGCCTACTTTTAAAACGTCATCACGATTATATTATTATCCAGCGAAGGACACTAAGCACGTTTTTATGAAAAAAGAAATAAAATGCTTACATATGACAAATTAAAAATAAGAAGTTGATTTCAACTGCGCTCATGTTAACTTTGTGTCATACATGTAAAAGCCGACACCCCGTGCCCTGCCCGCTAGCCCATGATCATTTAAACTGCGTATATGACATAAAATAAGCCAGGACAGGTATGTAATGAATGAAGAAGCCTTGTTAATGTGGTGGTGCCAGACTCAGAGACACAATACCAACCAGAACCCGATCCAGATTCTGTGGGGCTAGTAGCGTTCTCACTCTTTCTCTTCTTCTCCAGCTTCCCTTGCCGCTTGGCGGCGCGCATGGCCCGCTCCTCCTTCTCCTGGGACTCGCGGCACTTGTGGAAGTTCTCCACCACCACACCCACGAACATGTTGAGCACGAAGAAGCCCACCAGCAGCAGGAAGGAGATGAAGTACAGCAGCCGCCATTCGTTGTAGTTCTCTTTGGGCTGAAAACCGAGGGTTGATGCTTTCTCAATTCAATTCAATTCAATTCAATACAACTTTATTCATCCTTGTGTGGAAATTAAATTGTGCAATCACAGGCTCGATAAACATTACTAAAAACATTCAGATGACATAAAACACCACAGTTAAGACAATAAGATGCATACAACATCATCAAGGAATTAAAAGAGGGAGATAATTTGATTAGAATTATGTGAAAAACTTGAAAAACGTAAACTCATATACAAAATACTAATATTTTCCTAAAATAGAAGAACCAATTAAGATTAATATAAAGATTAGGGATGCCTCGTCGGCGACCAAGGCCATGCCAGGGCTGTCACCATGTTAAACGTCACCACAAAGTAATAAACAAATAGCTCAATTAATAATATATACATAAGCATCACAAATTAAAAACAGCAGCAACAAAAACACATGTGAGGTTTTATAAACAAATCTTTTTGTGTGTACGTCACAAGAGCTTTATTATTTGTAACTTATGTTTTTGTAATGTGTTGTACAATCTAAACCGCTTTGTGCTCAATGAATATATATTTTTACTCCTATTAGCCTTATTGTTAAAGAACAAAGATGTAAACACTGTAGTTTGATAATGCATTCAAAGATTCGGAAAACTGAAGTTGTTATGTTAACAAAAATAATACATTAAGCATGTGCAAGGAAATTAGAAACTTGACACAAGCCAATCTGATACAAAATCTTAAAAAGCGAATTTATTTAAACTCACTAAATTCAACCGTGACAATTCCATTGAGTCTTCTCTAGGCAACAAACAAAAGGGTTTGCAACACACAATAGATTTAGGCCCTACTGTTTACCGCCTTTCACCGCCAGCCATACTTCAGCCAAAAATGTCCATTGAATTTACATGGGTAGAGCACAAAATCCATCTGCAGTATTGGGGATTCTAAGATTCTCTAAGAATATACATAAAATAAGGTCTATGCTTACTTCCCAAAACTAAGACTTAGGGTCTTTGGATAATAGACCCCGATTTGATGCCTTTTAGTGACATAGGTGTTAACTCACTGTGGTGCTAAAATGCGACTTTGGCGGTGAAAGGGTTAAATGGAAACTTAGATGAAGATCTACATTCACAATCTAATGAACTATCGCTCTCTACTTTAGTAGTTAAAAGTATGCAAAGACTGTTAGGATGATCCCTGGAGTCTAGTTTTAGCCAAGTTACGTCCACAACAACAACAATAACAACAACTAGGCCGAATCAAAACGCTATTCATATAACCTTAACACATTAGACAGCCCTCTTTGTTAACTCCTAGAAGGCCAATACGGGATCAAATTAATGTAACAACAATCAATATAATTGAAGCATCAAACTCAGATAAGACTCCTTGAAATTCTTAATTAGATATTATAGATCTATAAACCAGGGTTCGAAAAAAAGAAAGAATTGAATGATACAGGAAAGGAATATACTAAAGGCACATAATTCCTGGACTGTAGTAGGTTTTTTTGTTTGTTAACAAGGTTCAAGTTTTTTTATTTCCGAAAAGCCTGTTGCGGGTACGTTACCTGTTGGTCAACACCCACAGAATCCAGACCCGTGTACATGATCTGTACCCAGCCATCTTTGGAGGCCAGAACGAACAGTGCGATTAGAGCCTGAAAATTACACACAGTTACTATTATACCAGTCAGCTTGGTGTTCATCTTTATCATCTAGTATAATCAAATAAGTACAACTTTGTAAGTGAGACTACTGCTGTATCAAATCTCATATGTATTTACTGTGACCGTTTAGTCTAAAGATTAAAAAAAAAATCGTTGCGTTATCATATTCATGCATTGCCGTAAAAGTTAAACCAAAGCGCTGAAAGCGTTTCTGGAGTACAACGAATTTATAACTGGATTTAAAGTAGGCCTACACACTGAGTAAGGAAATCTAATTTGATATATTTTCACTTACCAAAAAAAAGAGAAATATTTGATCTTTCATTACACCATTACACAAAACCGTTTTCATTATGTTGATTATTAAAATCAAAAGTGGATAATTCTCAAATGTACTTTCCAAGACCTTCTGCACATCTCTAAGAATTTACCACAAACAATTATTATTCCTATCCCACCAGGGTTATTTTACCTATATCTGAAGCTGTGCATCGCTCTCATCTTTCCAATAGCAATTGAGTCTAAATGGTTTAAACATAAAGTAAAATCGCGAACATTAATATTGGGTGAAACGCAATCGTGTACTAGTAGTCTTATTTGCTTAAATCAACAAAATTACCGATATTACCATCACAGTTAAAAATTAAGCTGTGAAGTCCACTCACCTTCATTAGAACGATTGACTTCAACCTGTTTAAACACAGACTCAATGTGTGTGTGTGTGTATGTGTGTGTGTATGTGTGTGTGTGTGTATGTGTGTGTGTGTGTATGTGTGTGTGTGTATGTGTGTGTGTGTATGTGTGTGTGTGTGTATGTGTGTGTGTGTGTGTGTATGTGTGTGTGTGTGTGTATGTGTGTGTGTGTGTGTGTGTGTATGTGTGTGTGTATATGTGTGTGTTTTGGCAAATGCAATCGTGTAAGCAGCGCATATGAAACATCATCACATCACACGTACATTACAAAATAGCTCAAACGTATTCAAGGTGACTCTAATTAAAAAACTAAAGTCTAAAGTGACAATGAAAGTTACAAGAAACATGCGGCTTGGGCTGAGAGGTACCTGGCCAATGTTGTCAAAGTTGTACTTGTGGTTGATCCACACGTTCCTGGGGTCCATATCGCAGTCGGTGCGGTTGGTGACGTTGTATACATTGGGACCCTTGCAGTAGTAGAAGGTGCCCTTGAACAACTGAAACACCGGGCAAAACAGTACAACAGTGCTGGCAACACTGGTGCTCAAGAGAAGGCCATGATATGTCAAACGAAACAAGTGCAACAATTACCTCACGATCATATCTTAACAGGAAGAAATGTGCTTTCAGAAAAGTTTCGTTTACTTGTGGTTTGCGCTACACGGTCATACGAGTATTAATCCTTCTGATGTTTGCTTGGAATAGCATTTAAATGTTATCCAGATTAATGTGTTGTATGCTGGTTAGCGGAAAGATGACTTATGGAACACACACACCTACACCTACACAAACTGAACACACTGTACCCAGAAGGTTTCCTATTCTCGTATCACCCCAAATACCCCTAGGTCAACATAGGTCAGTGATGAACGACCAGGTCAATGCATACACGTCGTGTGGAAAAACAGCGTAGGCTGTGTGCATGATTTTGATTATAAAACAAGGGAGAACGCTTTGAGCTTGATTTGAAGATCGGAGGCTATAAAATATCAAAGAATGAAATAGTGAGGCCAAGAGAGGAGATGATGAAATTGAACAAAGGGTAATTACTCTCTTTTTCTAATTAACTCCCCTCCACCAAAGTTGATTACGATGCCATTCACCTAGCAGTGCGTGGGTCAGAACCAAAGTGAGACAAGCAAAGCATCATTCTTAAAAAGAATGTGCCAAGCTCGCCATGACCCTTTGTTCAATTTTATCAAATATCAAATAGCTTTATGCCATTCTCTCTTTTCTGACTATGACTACCAGATACTAGAGGAGGCAGCTGCTATTCTTGGAAAGCCGGGCCAAAATTCAAGTCCTAACCTGCACACCGAGGATGCCGAAGATCATGAAGAAGGTGCAGCAGATGAGCACGATGTTACCGATGGGCCTGAGAGAGGACAGCAGGGTCTGAACCACCAGCTTCAGCCCTGGGGCACGGCTGATCACCCTGAAAATAAATAACACCAAAATGAACACAGACACAGAGAGCTGACATCGGTTTTCTCACCTTACCGTATTGAAATTAGAAGAATGTTTATCGGAACGTGTTCTTATACCGAATCTGGTGTTCAACATTTTATCTCCGTGGACATTAAAAATGATGAAACGAAAATGCGTTTCAGGAACATGAGTGGAAAAATACTGCCAGAAAGACATTGATTAAAAAAAAGAAGAATAACAAGGAAAAGAAGAAGGAGAAAGAGGAGGAGGACAAAAGGAATAGAAGAAGAAGCAAAACAAGAAGAAGGAAGGGGAGGAGGAAGAAAATAAGAAAATAACGAAAAACAAGAGGAGGAAGTGGATGATGATGAGAAAAGCAGAAACAGAAAAAGAAGGAGAGTTAGGAGGAGAAGAATAAAAAAGAAGAGGAGGAGAAAGAAAGGAAGAAGAAGAAGAAGAAAAAGAAGAAGAAGAAGAAGGAGAAGAACAACAAAACACACAACAAGACTACAAGACCTCCAAATCTTAAGGCTTTTCTGAGCACTTTGTGTAAGAAAATACAGGATACCCTACCACACGAACCGAACTCCCTTCCCCCTTACCTGAGTGGCCTGAGGGTGCGGAGCAGCCTGAACACCCTGAGGATGCCGAAGATGCGGGGGCTGCTGTTGGCGGTGATGGAGATGAGGATGTCCACCAGGGAAATCATCACCAGGAACCCGTCCATCACGTTCCAACCGGACTTCAGGTAGGCGTGCTTGCCCACGAAGAACCCCTTGGCCACCACCTCGACGCAGAAACAAAAAGGCAATATGTTTAGTTAAACAAAGATATAAATAGTGAGACGTGCAATAATGGGTGCAACTACACAAAATGAAAAAACCTGAAAGGCCGGGGTCTAGGGGTAATGTCCCCCAGCAGCTGAAGAATTTTTTTTATTTATGAAGGTATTTTAGTTTGCTTTTTCCACAATTTATACAAATACGTATTTTAATTAAAGTGTTTGGAAAATACAGTAGACACACAAAGATCCCTTTTGACAAATTTAAGGAAAGGAAATCCCTTTTCTGGAGTGGGGGGATGGTTGGGGTGGTGGTGTTGAAGGGACGTGGGTGTTGGTGTGTTGTGTTATGATTATATGCAATGCATTCTCTAATATGTATTCATTTTGATAGAGATGTATGGTGAGGATGCGTGGGCCAGTTTGTTAGAAATGTTTGTACGAATGGTGAGTGAAAAGCGCATTGAGTTGCTTTGCAAGATTATGCGCTATATAAGCATTATTAATTATTATTATTTATTATTATTTAAATTCAAAAACAGGAAATCTTTGTATACCAGGAAAAGGTGCACCCATGCACATTCTCTCCACCACAGTTGTTGTGTACTGTATGGGTGATATAGTCATATAAGCAGTCCTGGGTCATCCTTTTTTGATGATGAACCTTGGTCTGTCTCAACGTGGCTGTTGCTTATACTTTGCTAGGCGACTTGGTGCCGAAAATAACTTTGGTGAAGGGAGTTAAAAGCATATGTTTAGTTAATGTCTCAACTTAAGGTCTCTGTACACGTTAACAATATTCACAAAATATAACTATTTTCCCATATAAACACAGTGAGTTGTAAGTCAAATTATGAGTGGCCTAACACTGTGTTGTCATGGGGAAATAAGAGATATTTTGTGAATAATGTTAACGTGTACATATACCTTAATCGCAGTAAATCCACTCTAGTTAGCAAAAGCAAAGGAGCTCATAGTGAAAACGATAGATAATAAATTGACTATTCATTTTTATTCCCAGTGCGCAAAGAGAGATAATTTAAGACAGAAATTAGCTCAACCGATTGTTTGTTTGGTCAACAGATTATTTCCACCCACTCACCCCCAGGAAGAAAACAAATTGCCGGAAAGATGAGACAAAGATTAGTTGACGCACTCTCATTTCTTTCTAAGTATTTATGTACACACAGACACATACACACACACACACACACACACACACACACACACACACACACACACACACACACACACACACACACACCAAGTGCACATGTAGACAGACAGAGAGAGAGAGAGAGAGAGAGAGAGAGAGAGAGAGAGAGAGAGAGAGAGAGAGAGAGAGAGAGAGAGAGAGAGAGAGAGAGAGAGAGAGAGAGAGAGAGAGAGAGAAACCGGAGAAAGATAGAGATGGACAGATACGTGAGAAGACAAAGAGAGATACTGAGAAAGAGAAAATAAGAGAGAGACAGACAGACATACAGACAGACAGGGAAAGAGACAGAGGAATAAAGGGAAAGACAGACAGAAAAAAAGACAGGCAGACACAGACGCAGACAGAGGATTGCTAATGCAAACGCACCTTGACCACCATTTCAATGGCGAAGACCACAGTGAAGACATAGTTGGCGTAGGTCAGAAAATTCCTCTCCTGCACAACAGGACACAACAGAAGTCAGGTCGGTCAGCTGCGTTGGCAAATTACATGCACAATACGAACATAAACAGCCAGTGAGTAACCAAGCCTAATACTAACACACCATCCAATGCAAACCAGCTGGGCCTGTATTCACATTGAGATAGTATGAGACTTATCATCATGATAACTTAGAAGTCCTTCTAAAGTAGTAGGATTTAATAGGACTTTTGAAGGACTTCTAAGACATCATGATGGTAAGTTTCATAGCATCTCAATGTGAATACAGACCCAGGACATTGATTTTCGAGCTCTTTAACACGTCCGTCTCTCTCTCTCTCTCTCTCTCTCTCTCTCTCTCTCTCTCTCTCTCTCTCTCTCTCTCTCTTATTGTTGGTGATCTCATATTTCCCTGGTGGAACATTTCGTTTTCGTTTTCATTTTTTTTCTCTTTCTGTCTTTGTCTTTCGGAGTCTCTCAGCATATGTCTCTCTCTCTCTCTCTCTCTCTCTCTCTCTCTCTCTCTCTCTCTCTCTCTCTCTCTCTCTCTCTCTCTCTCTCTCTTTCCGCCAAACATATGACTTCCCACGACAACAGACTCACTGATTTACAGACATCAATAAATCGCCACAATAATACAACCAAGGGCTATGAAGACCAGTGCAAAGCAACCAGACCAACACGAACAACCAGGTAAATAGTCAGACAGTCACTCAAGACAGGCTGATAGGCCCACACACTGACCGAGCTGGTGGGCGGAATATCAGGCCTCTCCATAGCTAAGGTGATACAGTTGAGGGCGATAAAGAACAGCACAGTGTTGTCAAACCAACGCCTCGAGATCAGGTAATGGCAGAGCCGACGGAATCTGAAACAGACAAACAAAATGTCAATCAAACGAACGAACAATCGAACGTATGAACAATCTAACGTGTGAACAAATCAGTGAGCGAATAAATGAATTAACCCCCGCAATACCAATCATATGAATCATCCGATAGTCACAATAACTATAAGCAACCAATTTCATTCATCCGCTCTGCGTGCCTTTCCAATACGTTCCAAAGAACCTCTCATTGTTTTAAAAGATAAGAATAGGGATGGCAGAGAGAGAGAGAGAGGATGGGAAGAGGTAAAGGGGGTGGAGGTAGTAGGAGCAATATTTAAGACGAAAGAAAAAGAACCATTTCAAGAGCATGTAATCCACCTTTACGTCTTACTCCTCTTCCCTTAAGGTAAGTTCTTACATTTGAAAAGAATAAACACTTCATAACAAGAACAATGAAGAGTTAATACATTTTGTGTGTGTTGTAGAAACACTATATGTCAACGCAAAGTACTAATGTGAACATAGAGTGAAGACTTAACCCCTTCACTGCCAGAGGAAAACAGGGAAATTATCGCTTTTATTACTACAAAGTTTAAATGAGACCTGTTAGACTCAATCTGATAAAATGGTCTAGAGATATATTTTTGCCGACTTGTCTAACTCCCAAAACCATCATTCCAGGGCTATGACATCAAAAGTTATTACATCATTAATGACACCCCTTTCTAGACACGGGACCGGGCAGGGAAGTGGTTAATATATAATAGGGTAGATATGCAGATTCTGTGTTGTACTCACATATGGTCGTTGTGTAGGATGTACATTGAGTACTCATGGCGTTCTAAGAAACACCCTTTAGGCTCCGGACACCATGAACAGTTCCAGTCCTGAACAACAAAAAGGCCATTTGTAATACACACTAGCGTATAAACCTTAGCTTAAAAAAACAACTTTACTAATTTGTAAAATAAACAAAATTGATTCGATTGTAGACGAATTCGTTTGAGCAGCTATTTATTTGCTTAATGCATCAGGAAGTTATGTGCTACAGTTAATAGATTGTTTGCTGAAAAGCGACAACAATTGCAGACTCTAGTTCATTTGTAGGTGTATTTGTTTACAGAGGTGATAATGTTAATGAACTACAGTGTCATACATTCATTGAGAGCTGTTTGACAACAGTGTTGCATTCTTCTTTTTTTTTTTATAGTACAGAGTCTTGCAATTATGAAAGGCAACGAACACAAATAAATCCTATATAGGAACGACCTCGGTTAACTCAAAACTCAAACAGATGATTCCGCTGGCCACATTATTTATTCACAAATGTCTCCAAAATAATTATGTTCATACCTATTTAAGTACACAAAATGTTCAGATGAGAACACAGACAGCCAGACACACCAAAACACCAGTTCAGACATACCAACAAAACACCACATCAGTAATGCGTACGAATCAACTCTCCCTGACCAGTCGAGCACTGACCGTTTCATCAATGGCGTCAGGGTCGTCTTCGTTCTCAATGTCCGACTCTTCCCGCTCCAGGGCCAGGCTGACGTCAGGCAGATCGTGGGGCGGCTTTGCCTTGTGCTGCAGCAGCTGCTGCTGTTGCTGCTGCTGCTGCTGCTGCTCCTCTTTGGAAGCGTTGCTGCCCAGCGAGTTGACCGTGCGGTGACTGGTGAACGAGTTCTGGCGGCTCAGCTCGAAGGAGTTGCACACGCTCTTCCCCGAGCTGATGGAGTTGTTGCGGCTCCAGCTGTGGTTGCTCTTGATGGAGTTCTTGGGCGTCAGGTTGCGGGGATGGTGGTGGTGGCTGTTGTTGCTGCTGTTGTTGTTGTTGTTGCCTTGGACGGAGCTCTGGGGGCTGAAGGTTCGTTGGTTGTTCAGTGGGAGGTGCCCGTTACAGTCACTGCCAAGGGAAAAAATTACAGAGAGTATTACAGAGAGTTACAAGTCAAGTTACATGGCGCATAGCCCCACATATATCTAGTGCCATCTCAGTTAAAAAGCTACGAAATAGGAAAACGTTCTTGCATACGAAAATACACACCTGAAAACGCCAGATTTAAAACTGGTATCTCTTCCAAATCAACGTTGTGGCTTGTGATTGGAAGGCTGAGTCCATTATTAATGATGACTTATTCAAAACATTTCAAAGTTTAAATAACAACGGTTAAAAAGTTTCCATTCTTGTAATGTTTGCAAGATATAGATATATATATATAAAAGACACATTTGCCATGCAATAAGCAGTTTAACTGAAATGATGCAAGGTAGATAGATGTACATATTGCACATTCAACCATATGTAAACATAAAACATAATTCTCAATAGTATTATGCACACATTAGTTGAAAATCACGACTCAGTGCCATCCCAACATGTCTGCATTATTGTACACCACCACTACCACCTAGCAGTAGACTGCCATGACATCAGGTCATGATATATCTTTTACGAAAAGAAAATCATTGTAAAATAATAAGCTGGCAGTTAAAATGAAGTTGAATATAAACGGATTTCGTAATGTCATGGGTGCAACTACACATAATGAAAAAACCCAGAAAAGCCGGGGTCCACTGGTAATGTCCCCTTGCAGCTGAAGCAAAAACTGATTTATTAAGGTATTTTAGTTTGCTTTTTCCACAATTTATACAAATGCTTATTTTAAAGTGTTTGAAAAACACAGTAGACACACACAGATCTTGTTTGACAAATTAAAAAAAAGGAACTTCCTTTTCTGGTAAGATTCAAAAACATGAAATCCTTGTATACCAGGGAAAGTTGCACCCATGTCATTTTAGGTTTACGCGAATGTCCAATTAAACAGCCATCTGATACACTGGCAATTCTATCTTCTCCTTTTCCATATTATAAACCAACCAATAAAGAATAAACATTATTTAGAAACCACCCACCCCTACACCCTTGCTAAACCAGTTCATGCTATTCATTCGTGATTTGGTTCTTAGATCTATGAGATGAATTCAATAATCAAAATGAATTAATGTATGTATCATGCGGCCAAGCCAAATCATAAACCCAAACAACCAAAACAACGACACAAACAAGCAAACAAAGACAAAAAATAGCTCAGACATATAAAACGGCTTCTTGTAGAATGAGAATGTCGGATGTTGATGAAGCAGTGTCACAAACATGGGGTAAAACATTTAACACCAAAATGAAACATAGTTTGGTCGCAGTTTGCCAAAAAACCCAACAACAAATGATTTCACTTAATATAAACCAAGTCACAACTAAGATGAAACCGCACGTAGTAGTAGTAGTAGTAGTAGTAGTAGTAGGAGTAGTAGTAGTAGTAGTAGTAGTAGTGAGACGAGCGTAATGTCTAGCATTCGTCTCATGGGCAAATGACTGAAATAATAATAATAATAATTGGGGTGGGCTTCTTACCCGCCCATGCGCTTTTTACCCCGTCTTCCCCTAATGCATAGCATTTCTCCAAATGAATTAGACTGCTACTAAAAATTACTAAAC